>CM032328.1:82079703-82621781 GCA_019022515.1 Quercus aquifolioides | reverse complement strand
CCCCCCCCCCCCCCCCCCCCCCCCCCCCCCCCCTTTTTTTTTTTTTTTTTTTTTTTTTTAAATGTCTTCTTTTCTTTTTCTTCTTTTCTTCTAGTGGGTTTTCGGTCCTGCCAATATGCCTTAACTTTTTTATTTGTGTGTTGTACAGGTAATGTACTTGTCAGCCTCCTTAGAGCATTCGCATCTAGAATTTACAAAAAAATTCTATTATACCATCTCAAAACTCACTTTATCATTTATACCATATCATTTTTCAACACTCCTAACATCTCAACTTTTATTTTCCTGTTCTATTCATTAAAATAATATTTCTACACAATAAAATATATTTATCTCTCTCTCTCTCTCTCTCTCTCATCACCACTGTGAAGACCAAAACCCCAACACAGTTTATCAAAAAAAAAAAACCCACTGATCCACCATCAACAACACACGCCGATCCACCTGACCCACCAAGAAAACCAACCAAACTCAGCCCAGACCCACCATGCCACCACAACCCACGACCCACCACGATCCACCACCGAAACTCAGCCCCAAACCCACGGCCAAAACCAATTCGTAAACCCATCAAACCATCGAACCCAACGATCAACCCATTCAAAAAAAATCACTATCGGAGCTTCGATTCAAACCCATCGGAGCCATCACCAGCAAACCCATTAAAAAAAAATCACTGATCCACGCCAATCCAAATCATCGGAGCCATCACTAGCAAACCCAACTCGCTGATCCAAACCCACCATCAACCGATCCCAGCCCACCACCATGCCCAGATCAAACCACGAACCCAACCTAGCTCCGATGCAAGCCTTGAACGAGAAAGAGAGATGTAAGATGAGAGAAAGAGGGACGGGCTTTGTGAGAGAGAGAGAGAGAGAGGAAATGAGAAACACTGTGAGCATATAATAATATATTTCAGTTTTATAATAGTGCTACAGTGCAATTCTACCTTTGGAATTGCACTGTAGCACAATCCCAAATTTTTTTACAATACTTGGTTTTACAAGTTCTGATGGAGTGAGGATTTTGGGCTTAAATGCTAAAATATTCTTACATTTGGCATTTAGCATACCAAGTGTGAATGCTCTTAGAGCATGAGTAGTGGTGCTAAAAAACTAAATTGTTATTTTTAGATGGCTGTGCATTGTAGCTCAAAGCTATACCAAAATATTAATATTTTATTTATCTTTTCAATTAAATAATATTTACTCTCATCTTCTTCCTCTATAGCACTATAGCCCAAACAGATTTCATTCATTTTTCCTCTTCAAATCTTCAAATCTTCTCCCTTTCTTTTTCTTCCCCCCCCCCCCCCCCCCCCCCCCCTCTCTTCCTCCATGGAAAGATCAGAGACCAATAGTGTTGATGATTTCAGTGAGGATCTCGGTGCCGAAACTATGAGACTAAGCTCGACAACAGTTGGGTTTAGTGGCAAAATGGTTTGTGGGTGGTCTCAGTGCCGAAACAGTTGGTGTTCTTCTTCCCTCATCTCCACTCCGCCGTTGGGTTTATGGGTGGATTGCTAGGGTCGTGGTGTGTGGTTGCTATGTGTGTCTCTTTGGATTGCATATCTGGGTTTTAAGATTTCTGATTATGTGCTCTTGGCTTGGGTATCTTGAGGGTGAGATTTCTTGTTTTTTTTTTGTTTTTTGTTTTTTGTTTTTTTTTTTTAATTGGTTGCTAGTTTTTTGGTTGAGCTAGAGGTTATTGTGATGGTGGTTATGGTTTGGTTGTGTCGTGATGTTGTCGTGGGTTTTATTTTTGTGGTTGTGGGTTGATTTTCTTGGGTAGTTGTGGGCTGATTTTGGTGGTCGTGGCAGTAAAGGAGTTGGCTGTGGGCAGTGCAGCGGTGGTGGGCTGTCTGAAGTGGTGGTTGACCGATGGTTGTTGTTGTTGTTTATTAAGGATATATTGTTTTATTATGTTGTTTCTATTATTTTATTGTGTTAGGAGCTAAAATAAAATTACTGATGTTAGTGTTTTGTAAAGTTAGTTGGTAAAATAGATAAAGTAGGTTTTGGTGGAGCCAAATAGTTAAAATTATTGCTCCACTATTGTGGATGCTCTTAATGCTATGTCCTCTATTTTAAAAATTTTTATTTGTTTTGTTTTAAAATTTGAATTTTTTTTCTTTGTTTTGTTTTTATGAGCCCCACGTGACTAACAAAGTAACAATAAAAACAAAATGTTCCAGCCTTTTAAGTTTTAACCCTCTTCCACCGTTCCACCTATTAAGGGAGTGTTTGGATACCACTTATTTTGCTAAAAACTGAAAACAATTAAAAAATATTTTCCGATTATTGTTCATTAATGAAATCACTGTGCGTTTGCCTAATTGCACTATTCATGTCCCATGAACAGTGCAAGAAGCGCTGGATTAAAAAAAAAAAAAAAAGAAGCAAACGCAAACGCAAGAAAATAATTCCTATCCAAACATATACTAAGAGCATTTTCATCAAGAGTCTAAAATTTTTTAGCATTTAGTATCTAAAAAATCATCTTTATAGCATTTAATACATCACTTTACAATACAACTAATATCAAAATTTCTATTTTTTTTTTTTTACCACTTCATTAAAATATTATTTATTTATCATTTTTTATTCTTTTTGAGAGAGTGCAAAGAGTGAGATCGAGGGGAAAGAGAGAAGGGGAATAAAAATAAATAAATAAATAAGTAGCAACTTGCTACAATAAGGTGTTAGTAATAACATCTTTCTATAGGTGCTAAAAAATTTAAAATTTAGAACCATTGACGTTGGGGCTTATTTAGTGGTTTCGTTGCTAAAAATAGCTTTTATCATTTATCCCACCTTTGATGAGATTAATATCTAGGTTTTTTTTTTTTTTTCACATATTTCACTCTTATTATATTTTATAAATGATTGAACTGATACTTATTATTATTATTATTATTATTATTATTATGTACTTATACCTTCTTTAAAACCCTTACTAATTTATATGGGTTTTTATTTATTTATTTATTGATAATATATATTTTTTATTATAAAATAGTGGTAACTCTGAGACACCCCGAAACGATATGCTAAAATAAGTTGGTATCGAAATATTCCATTCCAATGGGCAAACTGAAACGGGTTCCGAAACGGTATTCATAACATTGGACCCTACAGATTTTTCTAAACTCTTCTATCTCTTAAATTAAGGAGCATATCTTTATCACAAAAAAATTCTTATGCTTCAAATTTGAAACTTATCAATATAATATAATTTAAAAAATGTGCATGAGCTTTATTACCTTATTATTATCCCAAAAAAAAAAAAAAAAGTGATATACAGATTTTACACATTACTTTTTTTAAAAAAGTTTTCAAAGAAATCTCAAAAATAGAAATGGTCTCCCAATTTATATATATAAGTAGAGATCTCATGTGAGAATGCATGAAGTCCTATCATGTGGCACTCTAATTTTGTATTTAACATTATTTTATCTTTTTTCATTAAGTAATTTTTACTGTTACCCAAAAGTTTATATTAACTTATATTTTACTGTTATCTCATTAATTTCCCATTGATTGTCTAAGCTTATACCATACATTTCTCTCTTCTTCATGTCTTTTAGCATACCCACCATTTTAGTATTAAAAACAAAAGAAAAAATAATAATAATTAAGGACTAATAGTAATAACTAACTAGATAAGGCACTGGGAAGAGATAGGAAAACATGAAAATATTGTGGCTTGTTAAATGAAATGCAATGTTTCACTGTTACCAAAATAAAAGACCTAAGTTTGACAAAGCATTTGTGAGAGAGAGAGAGAGAGAGAGAGAGAGAGAGAGAGAGAGAGAGAGAGAGAGGAATCTAAGGGGCCACCACCTCTTTCATATTGGCCTCCTACCACCATCAAGCCGCCAAAATCTCTACGGGTAAATTTTTTTTTTTTTTTTTTACCATGGTTTTAAATCATTTATATGATATATTCATATGAACTTGCTTACACCATATATTAATGTCGTCTTATCAATGAGTGGAAGGCAACGAGAGAGTTGGGCATACTTTCATTTCCTGGTATGCAATCTGTGAACACAACACAAATTAGTTGATTTTCATGATTCTGTTACTCTTTTGCATTTATTTTTGGTTTCATGATTCAAAAAATAAAAAATAATAATAATAAAATAAACTTACCTTGATAATGTTATAAATGTGCAGTGAAGCTATTAAACTAATTTTTAATATCTCAAAATATATATGTTTATGTACTTAAATTTAGATTACTTTTTCATTATAATGTATGTATAATATTCTCCAAAACTGTCTTATATAAAACGTTATAAAACTATCCGTATATTGCATGGGAAACTTACTAGTTGTTCTTAATAATGGGAGCCAAACACAGATAATGTAACAATTATTATTTAAAAACTAGTTTCAATTTCAATTTTTTGAAATTTGTTTCCATACTGTTTTGAAAAAGAAAACAAAAATCGTTTTACCAAACAGGCTCTAAGATTTCATAGACTCTGTTCTTTTTTCTTCTTTGCTTAGGTTCGTTTGGATTGAGGGGGAGGGAGGGAGAGCAGAGTAGAAAAGACCGAAAATTAGTCTATTTTTAATCAACTCTACTCTACTCCCATTTACTCTCCTCCTTTCCCTCTCAATCCAAATAGGCTCTTAGTTTATTCTTTGTTATAATCTTTGCATCATCAAATCTCAACAAAGATCACAAAATTTCATCATTAGATTGCTATGGAATAGCTTATACACATAATCAAAACTGAACTTTCAAGTGGGACACTAAAATCCTTCATATTATACTAGGGGAATCCAATTTTATGAATCAATAAATAATTTGGTAAAATAAAAAATTCTGTTTGGCCAAATGTGAGAAGCATAATACTTAGCTAAAATTAGACATACCTTTTGAAGAATATGTGCACTAAAGATGACTAGCAATTCAACCGCTATACTGTTATATATTTAAAAAGACATTGTCAAACACTTGAGGTTAATTATTTGATCACAAGTGTCCAGATTTCATAATTGATATATAAACCCACATGACCACTAGCAACTTCCCATGGTAGATTGACCGTCGCCATTGCCTCCACCGCCAAGGCTGTAAACAAAAAAATTGGATTTCTATAATTTTGAAGCAGACAAACCCTTCAGAGACACCAATTGTACAAACCCATGACTCTATGTATGGGTTTGGATAGCACTTAATCTAAGTCTGCGTTTCTGCGTTGCTTTTCTGTCCTTTTTTTTTTTTTTTTTTGCACTTGTTTCCACTTTTAGAGACAAAATTTACTGTTTATGAACAGTGCATACACTGTTCACGCACTATAGCAGCATCGTTCACGCATTTAAAAATATTAAAAATTGGTCCTACGGTACTATTCACACATTTAAAAATTATTTTGCTACATTGTTTTTAGTTTTTAGTTTCAGCAAAAATAAGTTGTATTTAAACGGACCCTATGTTTCTTTCTTCGTCCATTTCGTCTTCATTTTCTTTGATAGTTTTTGTGCTAGATTAATACAATTTATTTTTGGGTTTGTACTAAATTAATACAAACATACAAGCCAACTCAAAACCCAATTAATGAATTCCTTCTCTATAATTTCTCATGACCCAACCCCAGTTTCAGGCCTTTTGAACTCTTCCCTATGAATCCCTTCTTTCACGATCTACATCTGTGTTCACAATTAGACCCTCTAACCGACCCCAAGGACCACCATAAAAATTTCACTACATAATTAGACCCTACACAACTCATTGCACATTTATGTAAAATCAAATATTGGCTTTATTTTGTGTCAAATTTATTTCTAATTATTCTCTTTTTTTAATGTATCTTTCCAGGACTGTAATGTAATTTGAGGTAGATGTACTTGAGCCTCTCCCTCAACATTGGAAAGCTACATCAACTTGTGGTCCACGACCTAGAGGCGATTTGCTGGCGACCAGATAGCCTGTGAGTGACACATGGCAAAAGAACTAGAGTGACTGTTGACAGGACCATCTCGCAACCAATCAGCCTGTGACGCAAAATACCCGCTAGCAGTCTACTTTGTTCTTATTTTGATCTTCTTTTCAACCCACACCACATAAGCCAAAACACACGTCCTTTGCATGTGTGAATAGGAAGTAAGTGTGCCAGCAGAGCTTATAAGATCAAAAGAGAGCATTTGTTCATCCCAACCCTTTTGTATGAGAGAGAAAGTGCCTTAGCCTAGAGAAACATATCTCTTTATCCCCTCTTCTCCTTTTCTCTTACAAATGACATATCCTTCAGAGAAATTTGTAACCTTCACCTTTATCACCAAACCTTGAGTGTTGTGAGTTTGTTGAAGGTTTGGAAACTTAGTGAAGCCAAATCAAATCCAAATCTTTTGGTGGCTTTCTATTTGCAGCTCAATGATGGTGACTCTGGTAATCTAGATGAAGAAAAGGCTCAGTGAAGTTGGTTGCTAGCTAGAACTTGGAGAGCTCAGGTACACATAGAGATATAGGCTTGGAGGGTTTATAGTCATCTATGTACTCTTAACTATTCATGCTATTGGAGTTTTCCAACGGATGGTCGGCAAAGAGATTTTTTCACCAAGGTGATTAGGTTTTCCTTTTTGAAAGCACTTCTTGGTATTTTCATGTGGTTTGTTTTATTTTCCGCATCTTTCATATTGCTTTTTACTTGCTTTAGATTGTTCTTTATCATGTTTGCAATATGAAACTTGACTAAACACTTATATTGGACTAGGTTCTTAGTTTAGTATTAAAAGTGATTAAGCCGTAAAACTTTTTGTTAAAGGGTCTAAATTCTTGCTAGGACATATATAACATATTCTCAATTTATGTCAAAAATTTACTCTTTAGTAGTCCCGTAGCATTGCTTTAGACTCTCATAAAGAATGTGCACCCTGTGAGATTTTTTTTTTTTTTTTTGGGCAAAAGCCTTGCCCAGTCAGGCAATACTTAGGTAGTCTTCGAGCTTTCACAAAGTGGGTGAGCCCTATGTTGCGACCCAAGTGTAAGGTCCACCCACTTTGTGAGAGCCCAAGAGCAGGGACTAGCTAAATTTTTTCCGCCAATAGTAAAATAAGTTTCCACTATTCCAAATCAGCTACAAGACACATAACTCACCAACACAAATACCAATAACTAAACGAACTAGCATTACTATATCAGCAATTAATTATAAGCATCTGATCTGATTATTCAACGGGGGTGAGGGCAGAATGTGACCAAATAGTTGCCACCAGTGCAAGTAGAAGTGCTAGTAGGATCATCATAAGCATAAGAGTAAGCCTTAGGACAAGCCGCCTAGAAAATCCTAGAGTATGTTGTGGGTTTACAAGCCTGAGGACTTTCAAAGCTCCCAGTACAACAATACCTCGGCGAGTTAAACGCAAAGCAAGCACTCTCACAAGCCACAACTCTTTTATAATAATGGGACCGAACTTGAAGCCCAACTTGGCACATCATGTTGAGGTCGCTAACACACCCAGCGTAGCTGCATTTGCCTGAGCCTTTGATGGGTGTGATTGAAATGGCCAAGTTCTAGCCATCAACAAGGCTTACATCATAGAAGTCTTGCTCGTTTCCAAGAGTTATTTCTGCTAGAGTGGCTGGTGGGGTGCCACCTAGACCGTTGCAGAAGAGTGAGCCGCCACAATGACCAGTGGCTCAGAGGATGCGGCCGGACCAGAGAGCAGTGAGGTGGAGAGAGTAGGCCTTGACTGGTTGGAGCTTGAAGCCACCACGGGCTAAGATGGGCTTGCCTGCGCCGGGTTGAATGCCTGACCAATCTGGATGGGTGCACTTGTTGTAAAGGTTTATGGTTCTTAATTGACCATATGAACTTTCCCAGAGAAACTATTATTAAATTATGTGCTTGGATTAATCACAGAGAGACATTTATTAATTTAAAAGAAAACCGCAAAATCCCAAAAGAGAAAAAAATGGAAAGATCTATACAGAGCAAAACAAACCCCAAGAGAAAGGAACTACCTTTAGCCTAAGCAGAGACAGAGAGTGGTTTGTGGTGGAGACTGGAGAGAACAGAGAACAGAGCAGAGAAAGAAGGGAATTCAGTTGGTAGAGACTAGAGAAAGTGAGTGAAAACAGACTTAGGGTCCATTTGGATATAGCTGAAAATTAAAAACTGAAAACTAAAAAACACTGTAGCAAAATAATTTTTAAATGTGTGGATAGTACTGTGAAACCCATTTTTAATGAAAAAGTTGTTGAAAAGTGAAATTTGTGGTTCCGTGATCAATGCACACCGTGCACTGTTCACGAGAAAAGTCAAACATTTCAGCTAAAAAAAAAAAAAAAAGCAGTTGAAACACAAAACATGCGTTTGGAAAGCGCAAACGCGCTTCCCAAATGCACACTTAATATTAAGGCAGGAAAAGAGAATGACTAATTTGTTTTCCAGCCCAAGTTGTCCCTCTTTAGTCTTTTTTGTAAGAACATATGTAAGTTTTTGTAATAAAGAACAAAAAGATTAAAATGTTATATTGTCTTACAAATCCTTACAGAAGCCATTTAGATGTAGCTAACTAGAAGCTTTTTTAGCGAGCTTCAACATTAGTAATTGTCACGTCATTTATAGAATAAAAGTCTCCCCCTTTCACTAATCTCAAATCATTGGTAGGTCTTTTAAAAATAAAAGCAGGTTGTTTAGGAGAAGGAAGAGTTGTTTCACTACTCAGCATGAGAAGAATTGCTAACATTGTTGGTTGATCTATCACATTTTCTTGCACACATAAGAGCCCGATTTGAATGCATCTCAAGACTTCATGGGAAACAAATGTCTCGTTTATTGATGAATCAACTATATCCAAGGCTTTATCCTCTCTCCACAGCTCCCAGACCTGTGTGGTTCATAGCATTATCCATAAGGATTGTACTATAAAAGCAAATGGTAAACATTGTTGTGTTCTGTTACTTACATGCCCTATTAAAGTTTGGGAAGGGTGATTCTGATAATAATTATTGTTCCTCTTGCCACTTATGATCTCCAACGATATGATACAAAAACTAAAAACATCTGATTTGGTTGAAAATTTTCCAAAAATTACATACTTCGGTGACATATAGCCACTGCATGTGAACAATGTTAAAGATAATGTTAAACTTTGTGTATGCCATTATTTTTTGTATGACTGGCATGTGTTTGTTTGATACTTACTATGTTCCAACAACTCTAGTTGTCTCATCTTGATTTGTTCCCCTTTGAATATATGGGCTATCCCAAAATCCGAAATTTTGGGGTTTAGCTTAGCGTCTAATAAAACATTGCTATTTTTAAGATCCGTATGAATAATTCTTAATCTTGAATCTTGATGAAGATACAAAATCCCACACGCAATCTCAATGATGATTTCAAAGCGTTTCCTCCAATTCAGCAATGAACTTCTTGTTTGATCTACAACAAAAATTTTCTCTAGTGTACTCAAAATACGTTGTTTTATGTACTTCAAAATTATTCTTTGAACTTATATAATAAAAGAAATTAAGATCAATGAATGCAATAGATCTTTAGAAAGAAGTCATACCAAAATGAAGGAGTCCTAGCTTTTGTTGGGCATGTACTCATAAATCAACATCTTTTCTTTCTCCTGAATGCAACAGCCAAAAAGCTTGACAAGATTTCTATGTTGAAGTTTTGCAATCAACATAATTTCATTTTTGAATTTTTTCTATTCCTTGTCTTGAATTCTTGCATAGCCTTTTTACAGCTATCAGTTGACCATTAGATAATTGACCCTGAATTCATGATTCAAAATTAAGCATAATAGTAAGTCATAACTATTAGTTTTAAGCAATTGAGTTCAATGCCTATTATGTCTTAAGCTCTTACCTTATGAAACTCATTTTCCCCCGTGAATTTTAAAAAGTTAGGGAAGAGGGGGGGAGTCATTATGAATTTTAACTGTACCTTAAAAACAGAGCCAAAACCACCTTGCCCAAGTTTGTTGGCGAGAGATAAATTGTCAGTAGCAGCAACTATGCAACTTAGATCAAAAAGCAACAAATCTGGATGTCTACTACTGTCCTTAAGCTCATTACACTCCAAAGAGAAATCAATGGAAGCAATTTTGTTACCTTTTTTTTTCCTCTTCTTCAAAAGCCACGTAAAGGCTACCAAGGATGCCAGAAACAATGGCCCAGCAACAGAGAATATTGTAATAACCAGTTTCCTCTTATTGCCAAGAAAACCTTTGGACATCTTAGTGTAAGTAGCTGAACCAAAAAAAAAAAAAAAAACAAACAAACAAACAAACAAACATAAAACAAAGAAACAAACGGTGAGTCCACGGTCCAAGAACTGAGATAAGCAGAAGTGAAAGTATACCCAAAAAAAAAAAATGCTAGCAAACAGAGAAGGCTACCTAACTCCTTTGCATCAACACGCACATTTAGATCCCACACTTCATATGAATACTCCACAATGTCCATCAATTCACCATACCATGCCAAGCAACGGATCCCCATCCCGTCAATATTCGCTGATAAAAGCTGTGCACAAACAATTATTCAAGCATGCCTGCTCGCATTCTGAGCTACTCATGCTCATGTTCATCCAAGCTGCATTGAATGAATCAGGACCCTTCAAACGTGTCACCTTCACAAACCCATCTCCACTCCCACACATTGACAACCCCGACTTCTTCCTTACACAACCCTCAGAACCATCTCTGTGATACCAATCCTTCGGAGACTTGGGTTCATACCCTGGCAAACACGTACACTCAAAATTATCAACATTGTCACGAGACCGCGGACCACATTTTCCATTCGCACTACAGTGTCCATAGTTGTCACACCGGTATTTAGGTGCTGAATAGAATTCCTTCCACTGAAGATCACCATCATTCCACATAAGTATCTGGTGCAATCCTGAGTTGTCAACCACTACTCTAGAAATGATGGAGGGGTCATCAAAAAAGTAGGCGTAAGATACCTCATCTTTGTTGTTAACAAAATCATACTTAAAACCCATATTTGAGACACTTGTTGATGAAGATGGTGATGATGTTTGCCATGGCCATGGATCTGACCGCCAATACAGGGTCGAGCCCTTATACATGGCGACTTGTGGAGAGCCACAAGTAGAATTCATCTTACAGAAGTATTCCCCAGTTCCAGGGTCATCTTGTGACTTCCAAGATGTCAAGAACCTGTCTAGCCCAATTATCCGATTCAACCCAAGCCTCATGTTTGGAAGCAAAGTGTCTGTAGGATGATCAAAGCTTTGCCATAACACCTTTTTATTATTGCCCTGGATCAATACCAGGTTTCCTGAATCTTGAAGCTGAGCAACACAAGAGGTTGTCCCGTGGACAGAAACATTTGTAGACCAAAGAAGACGGTTAAAACTGTCATGGAGGACAAGGTTTCCAAACTGGTTGATGGAGAGAACTCCAGAGGAATCATTGATAGGATCATCCCTGTTTGCAACCCACACAACAGTTTGTTTTTTCACTTTGACAAACCAAATACCAAGATACTGATAACTGGAGTTGCCAGGGCTGAAGAAGCCCAAGGCAAAATTATTTTCTTTGGAGACCAAAGATTGGCCATCCTTGATGAATTGGTCTGGTGTTAGGCTGTCAAGTGAAGTGCAAAATGGGAAGAAACGAATGCTCAGAATCAAAGACATGACCATTTTTTGGGGGAAAAATATATTGATATGTGGTTTGATTGAGGATTATGAAGTCTCCCTACCAAAAGTGAAAAGTCAGAGAGAGAACTTTATACAACAACCATTTTTACTTTTTTATCAACCTATGATTCAAAAGTCTTATATTCTACTAACTACAATGGAATATCTACTGCAGTACTAAAGCGATAAACAAAAGTAAGAAATATGAATTAAAGAATACCTTAGGACCCATGCTAGACTCTCACAACATCGAGGAGGGAGAGAGAATGTATTAATTCAGCCGCAATAGGCCGCCCTTGCTTGCAATGAAGTTTGTGGCGCTCGGCGGCTTTCATAAGTCAACGTATTGTGAGAAATATCAATTTGGTAAAAACTGATTTCTTGATTTCATTGATTGATGATGAAAACTATATATACAAAGCTAAAATACATACTCTGTAACTGACTTAACAACTAATCCTAGCTGTCACAGTTATAACTAACTGCTACACGCGTGAAATAAAGGCTAACTAACTCTAAAAGCTAAACTACACTGCCGTTTATGCAGTAACTTCATTTTCTTCACTTGGCAACTTGAAGCTTGAGTCCCTGGAGGCTGTTCTTATTCAAATTGCTTGGATGACTTCAACTCTACTTGTTCTGCAATTAATTCCTTAGCTGCCTTAGTTGAATCTCCAAGTTGCTTCACTGCAACTTCCTTATGCTTCACTGCAGCTACCTTTTCCTTTCGGCTTTGATACGTATTCCTAGTTGACTATGGCATTTACAAATTAGTACAGACTATGGCTTTCACTAAATGGTTGCTTTTATCCAAAAAGAAAAGGTTGAAACCCATGTCTTGAAGTAGTTTAAAATAGGACAAATAGGGAAAAACCACACGTTTAAAGTTTGATATTTGGTGGATAGGAAGCATAATATTTGCAGTAATTTCCATACATTGTAAACAGACATGTAAAGTAAGAATAAGTAAAAAAAAAATGGCAATCACACTCACTAACACAAACAGTCAAAAAAGGAAAATCATAAATATCTCCAGCAGCTCTCAAGCAATAAACAATAGTAAGAAATATGAATTAAAGAATGGCGTGATTAAGTAGCTATAGAATAACTGCTGAAACTGAAGCAAGACATCTGCAGATGCAATTAAAGAAAACGGCATCGTTTTCTGTCAAAGGAAAGAAGCAACTACAGAGGAAAAACGAAGTCGTATTGTTAAATGAAACTTCAGTTGCTGGCACGTGATTCAGGCAATTAGATGGACACGTGTTGTAATTTTATTTGTTTTCCCTTTTAGCCATTAGATTACTCTCTGTTTTTAGTTAGTTAATTTTGCTTGATTCTCGCTTAATTTTCTGGGCTCGTGTAACTGATTGCTATGATGTATAAATAGCAAATCAGTGTGTAAGATTTTTTAGTTCCTTTCATTTTCTTTGTGAATACAAGTTTCCTTTCAGAGAATATCTCTTTTCTTCTAGAAATTTCTTTCTTTACAATAACTTAGGACCCATGCTGTCTTTCACAGCATTGAGGCTCTCAAAGCAACAGTGATGAGTGAGAGAGATGGAGAAGGTGAGATTGTGAGAGTGTGTGTTCGGTCCCATTCGGTCTAGTTCGGTCCTTATTTATTTTCAAATGAAACAGTGACATGTCCACAATCCACATGATATTAACCGATACAAACAATAACATTTAATAAAAGCCATTTAAATGTATTGCACCTGTTTCTAAAAAAAAAAAAAAAAAAGGTTTTGTTACAAAAACGATGTCGTCTCCTTATGTAGCTGTTAGATTCCAGAGCCTCATTATCGAAGGTATAGAGTTGATCCACCATAGGCAGTGGATTTTGAAATAAGAAAAAAAAGCAACATTACTTGCGTAAAGAATCTTGGCTTCCTAGTAGGTGTGCTCAATGGGAAATGAATTCAAAAGGTTCGTGCCATAAGTGAGTAAAGATTGTAATAAATAATTTATTGTGAAGTATTTTGTAAGGTAAACTAATGCTAAAGCATTAGGTGGGAACTTTTCTTATAAAAATATTTTCCTTTTAATCTTATATTCTCTTTGAAATTTGCAAAAAAAAAAAAAAAAGGAACACATTTCTTTTTCCTACATAATTCAATGAGTTCATGCAGGGGCGGAACTACTCAAGGGCAGAGGGGGGCCATTGCCCCCCCCCCCAAAACCTTTGAAAAAAAAAAAATTTTAGCATATGTATTAACAAAAAGAATTTTAATTCTGGCTCTTACATTTATATACTTGGCCCCCTCCCCAAAAAATTTACAAATTGACCTAAGAAATCCAACAAATAGATAACAAGCAAAATCTTAATTAAAAAAAAGAAAAGAAAAAAAAAGCACATATCCAGATAATAAGAAAAATCTTTGGACAAATCATAAATCCGATCTAAGCAAAAACAATAACAACAAATTAATTACAAATCCTAGCAAAAAAAATCACAAAAACCGAATAATCTTTACCCAATTTCTCCCTCTTACTTGAGAGCTCTATGCCATTCTCAAATGACTCCACCCTTATAGCCATAGAGACAATTCCGATGCCACATATTGATCGCTTCATCCACACATCAGTTAGACTTTGAAAATATTAAGACGTGTCATTTGCCTTGCAAAACTCTTAATTATAAAATCCTATTATTAAATTTTTGTTCAAAAGAAAAAATACAAATAATAATTAATAAATTAATGCTAACAATGCAACTTTGTCAACCTCTAGTATTGATATTCCAATTTTTTAAAATCTAAGAACAAAGAACTTTGGCCCCCCCTAAGTTTGAATCCTGGTTCCGTCCCTGAGTTCATGTATATGTATATGTCAATGTTAAAGTTTATGTTTGTGTGTATGTGTCTTGAGAGAGAGAAAGTGTGTGTGTATTTATGGTTTCTACCTTTGGCACTACCTTTCTTTCAAACTAGAAGCAAAAAGTCCACACATATGACAATCACCTCGAGAATGTTGCGCCGTCTTTGGAGCTAACTTTTGTTTGTACCATCAACTAATTCATTGCTTAAGCAAACCAAAAAAATAGAATTTATTCGTGCACCCAAATGTCCATTACCTTGAGAGTGCTGTATGGAAATAGAGCTTCAAAGAATGTGGGACAGAGTATGATGAAATTGTGATAATCACCTTGAGAATGTTATGCCGTCTTTGAAGCCAAATTTTGTTTGTAGCATCAACTAATTATTGCTTAAGCAAATCAAAGAAACAGAATTATCCTTGTACCCAGATGTCCATTACCTTCAGAGTGTTGTCTAAAATTTGATCTTCCAAGAACAAGAGACAATGTACAAATTAGTTACCGAGCTCCTATTTACAACTTTCTAATTAACTTCCATAATCCTCATATTCAACTCAACAATTTTTTATCTCGATCTTGTTGAACTGTCAAATCAAGTAATTTCATTAAAATAATACTTTCATTCATTTATCTTTCAAATTATATTGTTGCTATTCTTTAATAAATGATTAAATTGAGGTATTTAGTATGTAAGTTTGTGTTTATGCTTATGTTAATGTTTATGTAAATGTTTGCTTGTAAGAAATATATATATATATATATATATATACACACACACTTTTGGCATTGGCCTTTATTTTAAAATAGAAGCAGACTTATCACTCACATGAAAATCACATTGAGAATGTTGGGCAAAAAAAGTATTTCCCAAGTGTATTTAAGAGAGGTATAGCCAAGTAAATGTTCCAAAATAGTCCCTAAAGAGAAAATTCCAGCAACTATAGTCAACTATATTAGTGAATACTTAAACCCCTTAATTTTATATCCTAAATAACTTTCTAAGTGATATTAACTAAGGAATTAATTCCAAAAAAAAAAAAAAAAAACACTTAGGGCATGTTTGGTATACTATAATGGTTATTACAATGTAATTGGGACTAAGATAACAAGGAATGGAAGAAGCTGTAATGGAATAAGTATTCATATCCACCAGTTTGGTTATAATAACTTAGTAAGATGACGGAATGATATCATTTTTACTCAAATTTCCTAAAGTACCATTTTTTAAAAATTATATACTTACCCTTTTTTTTTTGTTTAAATTGTATAGCATTTGTCATTATAATTTGATCGACTGATTAATATTTTCATAAATAGTTAAAATGTATGTAAAAAATTGATAACATCTTATATAGGTTAAAAAATTAATATGGATACTAGTTTATAGTATATGAATATAGATATAATGAATTAATTATCTTTTGAAAGAAAATCCAAATCAAATTGTAAAAATGAAATACATGACATCTATCATGCAAGCGACGTCTTTTCAATAATGTTCACTTTCATTTTGTTGTGCAATCTTTGAAGAAAGAACTAAGAAGAGTAAAAAACAATGGAGGAAGAACAAAATTGATTAAAAAAAACAAAGATAGGAAGTATGTGAGAGGACAAAAGCAGACTTATCACTTTCATTTCATTTTTAGTCAATATATAGAGAGGAAGAGGTTGTTGCTGTGGGGCTAGGAGATAGGGACAGATAGGGAAAAACTACCCGGGTCATTAACTTTGTAAGGTGGTGGGCCTGGATCAGGATATTGGGCAGCTCCTTGCCGTACTGGGCCCGAGTTGTTTCTGGGTAAAGGAGTCAGGACCGGCCCAATTGGAGCACACCTTGGCTCGGCTTGTGCGCAAACCACACCACGTCTGCCAAAGTCTGTTTATAAACTCATAACAGGCAGAGTCACTGTTAAGAGGTTATGGCAGGCAGATATAATATAGATAATATAAAGAAAGTACAGTCACTATTTCTGCCACAATAAGTAAGGTAAATAACTTAAAAGACCTCACATTCAAAAAATAAAACTTAAACAAGGGGGTAGAACGAGGTTAGTAGAGTCAAAGGAATGGGTCTGCCACACCAAGTATTACCTCGGGGCTCTAACCAGGGAAGGGAAAACTGCTCCCTCAACGCAAGTAACTTTAGAGGAGAAATTAGTTGATTTGAGAGGCCAGCCCTAAATGGTGTGTGCCCGAGTATAAACCGTTTGCCTCTAATAGAGAGCAAGGCTATTGAGGGAGAGAGGGGGTTAACCCATTTGGGTGCATGCCTGCCATAAAACACTCTTTTTTTCTTTCTTCTTTCTTCTCTATTTTTTTTTTTTAAATCTTTTTCTCTCTTTTTCTTTCTTTCAATTCTTTCTCCCCCCCTCCTCCTTTTGTAAACAACCACGAGTCCCTTATATAGAGCCTGCCGTGACCGGTTTTACTATTTTAGCCCCTTAATGGCCCTTGTCTGATATGGGAGCCTTTTGCAGACCACTTACCGAGTCAATGGTTCTGACTACCACCATTGACCTGTGGCTTTCAGACAACGAAAGTTCCTTTTCTACTCGTCCAATGTGTACCCTCTCCCTCTCGGTCTCTCATGGTATGCACCCAATGGTTCTTACCCACCCTTGCCTCTTTGGGTGGCATGTCATCCCAGCAGGACTGTGCCCACCGAAAAAGCCTGAGCAAGAACCACAAGAATGGGTTTTCACTCCTCTCCCCACCGCCAAACCATGCCTTCACCCATGACCTCACCCTTTCCCATAGTGGCTGGGTACAGGCTGGTGATGCCTGGGTTGTACACGTGCTTTACCTTCTTGTTGTTTCATACATTTGCCGAGATTTGAGAATGGGTGCGCATATCCTACCATGCGCTTTTTGGCTTTTTCTGGTGTGGGTTGCATCTCCGACAGGCCAATGTTTATAACTTATTCCTTTCTTTGAGGGGTTGGGCCTTGTTGGATCATTAGGCCTCCCTCTAGTTTGGTGTTTGCTTCGTGGCTTGGCATTTCCTGCCATACCAGATTGTTGTTCCTGCTGTTTATCTTAATTGTACTGGGCCTTTTTAGGCTTGCCGTATGTTTTCTTCTCAGTAACCCAGTATACTTACTGGGCCTTTTCCTTTATTGCTCACGGGCTCCAATATCCCTTTTCTCTTTTGGGCACTCTTGGCCCATTTTTTCCAATTTTGTTTTACCCATGGGCTTTTGCTAACTCATTTTGGGCTTCCTCAGCCCGATCACTCTATACTTCATTCTTGGGCTTATGGGTTTTCCATTAGCCTCTTACTCTCTTTTTTTACATTACATTGGGCCCGTTGTGGCCCACTCTTACTTTTCTTCATACTTCCTATGAGTTTGTTTCTTTTCTCTTTCCAGGCTTATTCAAGCCCGTTTGCTTCTTCTAAACCCATCTTATGGACCCGTAAGCCATTCATTCCTGCCATGACTTCTGTTTGCTATTTCTTTTGGTCTACCCGTGTTGTTGGGCCTTTTGTCTTGCTGGGCTTTGTCAAAAATGAGCCTCAACATTTAGCCCCCTGAGCATATAAAATGCTCCAACGGTTTATATGCGAATAAAAGACTATTCCTGTTTTCTTTTGTCTTTTTCTTCTTCTTTTCCTTCGCAGGCTTTTTCGAACAGTGATCCTCAATTCACGTGTATATTATTTTTTTTTCTTGCCACGAACAGTGTTGCTTCTTCGAATTTCCCAGTTTGGCAGTTATTTTGAAGAGCAGCGTTGCTTCATTAATTTCATTCCCCATCCGGCGGCTGACCCATCACCTCCCTTCACTTCAGTTTTAATGATGGGGGCATTTAAAGGAGTCTCCTTCCTCTTCCCAACCACTTCTTCTCTTTTCCACACAAGTGTCTTTTCTCTTTGCTTATTCTGATCCATCATGTCACCGATAAAAAGCCAAGCCTCCTCACGCCGTAAAGGAAAGGGGGTTGCTTCCAATCCTCCCTCTGTTCACGACGAGGGTAAGGAGGTTGAGTATTCTGAATCGGACTCTTCCGTCGAGGAGGAGACACGCCACCCTTCTGATGATGAGGTTGCCCCACTAATAGATCCTTGGTATAACGTCCATACCCATTTCCCAAAGGTTCCTGGCGATTACATGCCATCGGTGCTAGGCCGGGTGTGGCTTGCTCTCTGTTGCCGTAGCACTGAGGCTCCTTGGGCGCTGTTGCCCTCTTCGATTCCTGATATCGTCATCCGCCAAGGTATTTCGCTCCCTGTTCCCATTCACTTTGAGTTTGGGTCAAGCCAAGCCTTGGGTTGGAAAGAATGGGTAGACCGAGAGTTATCGGATGTGGATTTCATGGGTCTGCTACGGCAGGCCGGTGTGCTACAGGCCGTCGTTTCGTCTCGTTGCTTGTCCAACTTCAGGGACCTCTTCAATCTTCGCCATTTGGTCCGCCGGTGGTGCACTACCACCCACACTTTTTTTCTCTCTTGCGGCGAGATCACCATGACATTGGAGGATGTGGCGAACCAACTCCTTTTGCCTATTCTTGGTAACGTTGACCCAAGTACCCTGGAACTCTCTCCAGAGGAAGTGGCCGTGGAGGCTGAGTTGAGGAAAGGAATGGCTAGGAACACCAAGCTATCACATTGGGTTAGTTCTTCTTCCAAGTTTTCTAACGCTCCTCGCCATGCGGCTTTCATTTCCTTTTGGCTCTGTAAGTTTCTATTTGGTTCGCATCCTCATTATGCCGTTAAACCCTAGTATTTTCGTTTGGCCATCAAGATTGCTGCTAGGGTAAGTCTGCCATTGGCCCCCATGTTTCTGGGACACTTGTATGTACAGTTGGACATTCTACGGACTGATGAGGATCAAGCAGGCTCCTGCCATATAGTTACCTCCTTTGTTCATAGCACTATTCTGTAGCATCTGTTGTATGAACGTTGTGCTAAACACTTGACTAAGTGCAGGCCTGCTCGCTTTGTAAAGGAGAAGTATGGTTCCTGTCCGAGGGTTATCATCGATTTTTGTGGCAGGTTTGAGTTTGAGTTTCCTTTGGCTTTTCGTTGGTCTGGTTTGAAGCCTATATACCACCCTGCTGTTGAGTTCTTTAATAAGGGTGTTGGATTTTCTTGGCGAGCGTATAAACATTTAGCTGCAAGTTACACTTGCAGAGATTCTGTTATGGGTTAGTTTGTGGATACTGTTGGTACTACTCATCCCCTGATTGGTTTTGACAAGAGGGGGATCACATACTTGGCAGCCACTAATGCTGGGTGGCTGCCTTATCTGGCTGACGAGGGGAATCGGTTTGTGTATTATCCTACCAACCGAGTAAGAAGGCAGTTTAGGTTGGACCAGGATATTCCAGATGATCTTTCTTTTCTTGCGGAGTCTCCTACTTCTGCCAGGCCATTTCTGTGGCCTACTGCTTTTGACTTTTGGAGGCAGCGCTTTACCGTAGTCACTGTCCCTAGCTCCTCAAGGGAAGGTATTTGCACTCCTCCTATGCATGAATATTGGCGGGCTGTGATGACCTTTTTTTAGCAAGCACTGTTAGGCAATCGTGGTTTCTCTTTGATTCCTCCTGACGGCCTTGGCATGGTTGTTTTTGCCAACCCCCGGCTACTACTTCCTTCCAAGTCTGTATTAGTATATGTTAGTAAACAGGGTTGGTCTTCCCTTCTTAAATGGGATGAGAGGGCTAAAGGATGGCGTTGGCATGCGGGTGACTACCCTCTAGGTTGGGATAGGAAGGTGAAAGTCTTGAACCTTTCTACATTAGGCAAGGAAGGTTCCGACAAACCCAAGTCTGCCAAGAAAGGAGGTGAGGCAGTGTCTTCTGGGAGTGATCTGCCTCCCATGGGCCATATAGTTCTAAAGGGCTCTCCTCCTCCTAAAGCTCGTACCCTTTCTGGTGCACGTTCTACCGCCGGCAAGCCCAAGCCTACCGTTTCGCAGCCATTCACGGATGCTCCTCCTTCTAGCAGGACACAGGGTAACAAAAGAAAGACATCTCCCCATCCTGCCCCTGCCACTGAACAGAGAGTATGTTATCTCTAATTCTCTTTAGTCTTTTCTATATTTATTTCTGGGTTTTCTTGCAACTAACACTTGTGCATGTTGACCCCGTCTCTTTTGCAGTCTAAACACAGGGAGGATGCATCTGCTACTCATCCTATACTTCTCGATGAACCAGAACTTGCGGTATTATTTATTATTATTATTATTATTATTATTATTTTTTGCATTCTTCTACCACATGCCTTTAGTTGTGTCTTTTCCTCCTTTCTGCGTTACTGTCTAATTACGGTTTTCTTAGTCACCCTTACCTTCTTTTTCTCTTGCTTTTATCTTGCAGGATCAGCCAGAGCCCATTTCCATATATCATCCTATAGCTAAAGAGATTTTTGCTGAGACCCCTGTCCTTCCTACTGAGCTGGTACCTATGGAGGGTACTCATACTGAGGGGATTAGGGAGGCTACTCCCATTCCTGCCGAGACACCCACTTTTCAAGAACGGGCTACTCCCCCTGCTATTCAGACTGGAGTTGCCTCACCTGCCACTTCCCTTATCATCTCCACTAGCGATTCCTTTGCAGCCCTTTCTCAAGTCGTGAAGGAGGGTTCTTCCTTGGTAGTTACCCCTTCTTCCATCCCCAGTTCTGCCACTCGTGGGCCTGCTACAGACTTGTCTTCTGAGGAGTCTAAGGAAGAGGAGAGTGAGGCTGAGTTGGCGGGTATGTGCCTCTTCCTTCCTCTTTTTTTGTTAAGTTTTTTTTTTTTTTTTTTTTTTTTTTGTATATATGCTTATGCCATTCTCAATTGCAGAGACCTTCAAAGGACCAGAGGTTGCAGCAACTATGGAGCTACTGACATCCACTCCTCCTGTTGCTTCTACTATGCCTGTTTCCGCCATTCCCATTTATGATTCGACCACAGCACCAACCTCTGCTTCAGCAGCAGTTCCTACCACTCCTATCTTTACAGTTCCTGATAAGTTTTCTCAGCTTTTCCCTTACTCCCTTCTCGCAGGTTTATTGCTTCCAAATTGTAAATACTCATGTTGCGTTTCCTGCCTCTCGTTAGGTTTGCTTCCGACTATCCCTTCTCAGTTTGAGGTAGGGAGCAATTTTGTCGCAACCCCAAACCCTGTGAGCAAAGCTGTAACTTTCTTTATCCGTTTTGATTAGCTTAAGACGAATGATCTTGGCCTGGCAGACTTCTCGGGAGCGGGTTCCCCTTATGTGGACTTCCATGGCTTCCGAGTTCCTAGTGAGTTTGTTTCCCACTTAGAGGAAGTATACAGCAACCGTAGTGACTTCATGCAGGGGTTCCGTCTAGGTCGTTCTGCCAAGGAACATTTCTTAAGAATGCTGGGGAGCGTGATGAACGATATCGAGCACAACTTTATTGATTCTGTTTCTTCTGAAAGGATTCTGCAATGGAGAGTTGCAATTCAGGAGCTAGTCAGTATGGGTTTTGCTGTGGAATACCTTTTAGACCATCCTTGTGAGATTGCCTGAGCCTTCTTTATGAAGAAGGTTCAGCCTGCTATGGATGCCATGGACGCACGGATTGAGACTTTGAAGAAAGAGATAGCAGACGTGGAGGGCCGTCGCGAGTGCTTGATTGCCAGTATTAGTGGGCCTGACCGTTTTGGAGACCAGTCTTTGCTCTCAGGACTTCATTGATGATGGCAGGATTTTTCCCTTTCTTTGTTTTTGTTTTCCTTACTTTATCTCCTTGGCCAGCACACCTCATTATGGTTTTCTAGAATACTTATTTAACTAGTTTGCCAAGACTGATACAATTTGGGTTTGTAACCATAATGTGCTACACTTAGTTACCTTTTGCTACTGTTTATGTCATGGAACACTTTTATAATACTTTGCATATTTTCATTGCATAATTCATGAAAGCATGTTGTAAACTTGTCTTGTGACATGGTCACTTGGAGGGAGTCAGTCGGTAGTATCCACTTGGGTGGGCTTCTCTCACCACGAGGGGTTCTTCCCATTTTTGTGCAAACTTGGATGGTCCTGCCATACCTCGTCTAACATAGTCCGCCACCTTTAACACAAGTTGTCCTTCTGCAAACATTCTTTCTTTAGTGATCCTGTCATAGGCTTCTGCCATTTTTTGCCTTTATCTGTGGCCACGTTCCTGGTCTTCTTCCCTTTTTTCGTCAAGTCCTTCTAAATCTTCACACCTTTCTACCACAAAGACTTCCTTTTCTTCTGCCTTCCCCTGTATCTGCATGACTCTCAGTGATGGGATTATCACTTCTGCAGAGCTCACAACTTCTATTCCGTATACCAGAGAAAAAGGTGAAAATTTTGTGGCAGACTTTAGTGATTTTCTGTAAGCCCAAAGGGCGTCTGGCAGGTGCATTGCCCATCCTCCAGTATTCTCTTGGCTCATTTTACTGATGATCTTTATGAGAACTTTGTTAGTTGCCTCCGCTTGCCCATTTCCTTGGGGATAATAAGGTGACGAACGGTGATGCTTAACTTGGTAAAACTCCAACATCTTCCTCACTTCGCTATTGACAAATGGTGTACCATTGTCGCTGATGATTCTGTGGGGCACCTCAAACCTTACAATTATATTCTCCTTGATGAAGTTCGCCACTGCTCCTCCTATGGCCTTGCGAAATGGTACTGCCTCTGCCCATTTGGTGAAGTATTCAGTGGCTACCAAAATCCATATATATCCACGAGACGGAGGGTTGATTGGTCCTACCAAGTCCAGCCCCCAAGTGTGAAAGGGCCATGGAGTTACCATACTATGCAAGCTTTGTGGGTGGGTGTGAATGAGATTAGCCTGCACTTGATAGCTATGGCATTTTTTCACAAATTCTGTTGCATCCTTCTTCATGGTAGGCCAGTAATGCCCCATTTGCAGCAGACACCTGTATAGTTTCTTCTTCCCTTGGTGTTCCCCACATTCCCCTGAGTGTACTTCTCTTATTATTTTCTTTGCTTCCTCGAGGCCCAAACATCTTAATGGGTCCCCATCATATCCTTTTTTGAAAAGGACTTCCCCATGTAAGAAATAACGTGCTGCCAATCTTTTGAGTTTATAACTCTCGGAATGCTTCTGTGGCAGGATGCCTTCTGTTAGGTACAATTTGAATGGGCTTCTCCAGTCTTCACTAGTGAACACAGCATAACTTTCTCCCCTGTCTACCATGAGCTAACAGGTCCCACATTGGGTTTGAACTTGGTCTGCATCTTTGCCCATACTTGGCCAATAAAAGCCTGTTCTTTGGAGTCTGCAGTAGAGGCTAATTTCTCCGCAGGATCCACAGGTCCTGTCATGCACTTCTTTTAACTTTCTCTAGGCTTCTTCCTGCCCCACACACCTGGACAAGACCCCTCCTGGCATCCTGCGGTATAGTTCTCCTCTTACCAGAGCATAGTCTTTTAACACTTTTAATTTTGCGGTATCCTTGTCCTTCATCAAAGCTTCTCTTATGGGGAACCGCCAATCTTTCTCGTCCTGTTTCTCCTGGAACCTTCCTTTCAATGTTTTGATGATAGACTATCTTCTCTTATTGACTTCTACCTTGGCACTGTCTCCTTCGAAAGTTATCTGCGAGCCCAATGTAGCTAACGCATCTGCAAATTGGTTTTCATTCCTTGGGGCATGTTCTATTTCAAAGGTAGAAAACTTTTCCTCCATCTTCTGGGCCATTGCTCTGTACGGAGCTAAGTTGGGTTCCTTTAGGGAGAAACTTCCTTTGGCCTGGCAGACCACTAGGTTCGAATCACCCAATGCCCTCAAATGTTTGACTCCTATTTTGAGAGCAGTAGCTAGCCCAATTAAATAGGCCTTATATTCTGCTGTGTTGTTTGAACAGGGGAATTCTAGTTTAAATGACAACGCCACTGCCTTCATCATCCAGCAGGAATTCTTCCTCTCCCGAAAACTATGCCAACAGATCCACTATAGCCTGACTTTTCACCGTCCTAGGTGTCTCCATTCTCAAGTTGTACTGTGATAACTGCAATAGCCATTGGGATAGTCTGCCAGAGAGGATTGGTTATTGCAACAAAGCTTTGATAACGTGGGACTTGGTCATCAACCATACTTCATAAGCTAGGAAATAATGGCGCAATCTCTGGAAGCCATACACAATGGCCAGGCACGCCTTTTCTGCTCTTAGATAACGAGTTTCCACATCTTTTCGAGTGCGGCTGATGTAGTATACTGGTTGTTCCATGCCACTTCCATCTTCTTGGGAGATCAGCGCCCCTACGGCATATGAGCTAGTGGCCAGGTAGAGTAACAATGGCTTTTTGTGGATTGGGGCTTGCACAGTGGGGAGATTCATCATGATCTGCTATAGCCTTTTAAAGGTTGCCTGCTGTGCTTCTCCCCAGTCAAAGCTTTCCCCTTTCTTAAGCAGTCTGGTGAAGGCAGAAGTGATTGATGCCAATCCAGGGATAAATCTCCGAATATATGAGACTTTTCCTAAGAAGCTCTTTAAGTCCTTCACTGTGGCTGGCGGCTTCATAGTTGCTATGGTTGTGGCCTTGGCAGGATCCACATCTATTCCCCTGTTATGAACCAAGAAGCCCAAAAATTTTCCTGAGGACACCCCAAATGCACACTTGAAAGGATTCATTCTCAACTTGAAGGCTTTGCACCTTTCAAACACCTGCTTCAACGCATAGAAGTGCTCCTCTATTTTCTTTGACTTCACCACTATGTCATCCACATAGTCCTCCAATTCCTTATGCATTATGTCGTGAAATATGGCTGTCATTGTCCGTTGATAAGGTGCATCCGCATTTTTCAACCCGAATGGTATTATCGTATAGTAAAAATTGCCTATGGGTGTTCTGAAGGCAGTTTTCTCCACATCCCTTGGTGCCATTCTAATTTGATTAAAACCCGTTGAATCAATCCATAAATGAGAACATAGCACTTCCTGCCGTAGAGTCTATCAACAAGTCCATATTTGGCAATGGGAACTCATCCTTTGGACAGGCCCTGTTGAGGTTTCTAAAATCCACACAGCTCCTTATCTGCACGTTTTTCTTCTTCACTGGCAGTATATTGGATAGCCAGCGTGGGTGTTGGATAGGTTTAATAAATCCTGCGGCAAACAATTTCTGCACCTCCTTGACTATTTGCCCTTCTATTTCCGTATGGAATACCCTGGCAGGCTGAGCTAATGGCTTAGCCTCTGGGTCAATGTTCAGTGTGTGCACAACTAGCCTTGGATCAAGCCCTGACATTTCATTGTAGTCCCATGCAAAAACATCTTTGAATTCTTTTAACAATTGTACCAACTTTGACTTTTTCCTTTCCGTTAAACTTGAACTAACTGAAATAGGCCTTGGTTCCTGTGAGTTAGACCCTAGGTTGACCTCCTCCAATTCTTCTTCTGCCATAACCTGAGGGTCCTTTTCTGTCATAATTTCTTCATCATTTTCTTCATTACTTTTCTCTTCTGAACTATCTTGGACTGCGCAACACACCAGACTCTTATGCTGCCACTCTCGCCTGGGGCCTGCTTGTGTCTCACTCGTGGGCCCCACGCAGCTTCATAACTTGTAAATAATCTTGCCATCAGGACCTCGGATCTTAACGCATTGCGGTGCATCTTCTGATCCTGCGGCAGGTGCTGCCTTTCTTTTCTTCTTTCGAGCTAACAACTCCCTCAGATCGGGCTCTGAATTGCTCTAAATGTCTTCCCACCTAGGTACGAAGGTACCAAGTGGCCTTACTAATGAACTTTCTCCGGATGGCGCCCATTGGTTGTAGAACATGGTTTCCACGAGATGGGCTTCTGCTTGCTCAAATGGCGACTGGTTCGCCGTTATGCGTATCATCTTACCATTTAACCTTCCTTTTACACACTGGTGATAGGTGTATGGGACTAACCGGTGCTTGTGTAACCAGGGTCTCCCTAGCAGTACATGGTATGAGACTTCTGTCTTTACTATGTGGAATCGAGCCAGGGAAGCTATAAGGCCTAATTTTAACCATAGCTGAATGTGTCCTGCGGTATACTCTCCCCATCCACCAAAGCCTGTTACCTCTATTGGGCACCTTTGGATTTTTCTTTCCGAAATTCCCGTCACTTGCAAAGTGCTCAATGGGATGAGATTCACAGAGGCGCCTGTGTCCACAAAGGCTTTCTTTATGGGGATTTGATTTATAAATGCTGCTAAGTAAAGTGGCCTCCTATGGTCCAAGTATCCCACTTCCATGTCCTCATTTCTGAAGGTGATCTCACTTGATTCTTGTAAGAGGGCCATGTCCCCTGTACTTTACTTTTTGCGGTCAAACACTCTACCCTTGCTCCGAAGGCGATACTTACCAAAGCCTCCGTGGCTACCTTTCGTTCCTTCACAGTGAACACTAGTTGGTTGAACAAATTTTTGAACTTGGTACTTTGCTGTAAAGTGGTGATAGCTGCGGCGGGCAGAGCTAGGCTCTCCTCTTCATCCCCTCTTAGGTCTACACAGATCACAACCGCTGCTACACTTTTCCCTTTGTGGTTTGGGAGTGGGTTTCTTTGACCTTCTGGCTGGGACAACTCCAGGGTCCCTTTCTTGATCCTGCGGTGTATCAGTCTGCGGAGTGCCCAACATTCTACGGTAGGATGTTGCACATAGTTGTGTAAGCGGTAGAAGCGTGGGTCCCTTCGCTCTTCCTCTGTGGGCTCTTTCGAGACCTGGTTGGGTTTAAAGACCCCATCTACTATCCATTTATCCAGCAGCACATCTAGCTCCTTTGGAGTGCATGGTATGGGTAGGGGAGTATCATATTCCTTCCCCTCTGTCTTCCTTCTTCGCTCACTAGTGGTCACCGTCATCGCCTGTGGAGCATTTCTTTTGTCAGTGCTTGGCTTTACTGTCTAGGCTGTTTTTCTGGCCTTTTGTAACAACTGTGCGAACTGGGAGATGTCCAAGTTTTCCAGGACTAGTCTGTATTCCCGTATCATGTTAGTCATACACATTTCTACCAAGGTCCTTTCTTCACAATGTCCCTGAATCTCTTTATGTATTCCATCCAATCTTCGCCGCTCATTTGCTTGGTTGCTTGCAAGGTCACAAGCGTTACCGTTTCCTCTCCGTGGAAGTTCTTAGTACAAAACACATCCACCATGTCATCCCAAGTCGAGACGGATCCTGGCTTTAGGCCAATGTACCGGGTATATGCTCGGTCACATAGTGATTTAGAACATTCCTGCAGACATAAGTCCTCGTCTGCTGCGTAGGGACCAAGGGTATCTATAAACTTGCTTACGTGCTCAACAACACTTCCTCTCTTACCATTGTACTGGGCAAAAGCCCGTGGCTTGTACCTTTCAGGGTATGGCTTGCTGAGCACCTTTAGTGGGTACGGGGGTCTGCGTGCATAAAACCTTTCTTTAGGCGCTCTAGCCCTCTCCTGCTCGAGGAGGGCTACTACTTCTGCCATGGTGATGAAGTGTTGCTCTGCGTTCTAGGGGGCCAGTGTGTCCTCCTTGTCTGTTGCATGCTCTAGGACATGCTGGTTTCCCTTCTCTTTCGTCTTGTCTACCTTCAGTTGACGGATTTCTTCCATCATTTGTTGCTGAGAATGCTGCAATGATTGCAGCATTTTAATGAAAGTATTGGCATTGTCTGCGGGAATCCTTGGCGGTGGTTGGGGACCAGCCCTCGTTTCATCAGTGCCTTCTATTTGGTTAGGTTGCTGTTGGTGAGGCGTAGTTGGCCTGGACTCTGCTTGCGATGGCAAGGCACTAATATTTCGTGTTGTTCTAGACTTTGGTGGAATTATTTATGAGGGATCTTGTGTTTTGTCCCTATCTATTTTCCCAACTCCCCAGTGGAGTTGCCAATTGTAAGGTGGTGGGCCTAGATCAGGATATTGGGCAACTCCTTGCTGTACTAGGCCCGAGTTGTTTCTGGGTAAAGGAGTCAGGACCAGCCCAATTGGAGCACACCTTGACCCGGCTTGTGCGTAAACCACACCATGTTTGCCAAAGTCTGTTTATAAACTCACAGTAGGCAAAGTCACTGTTAAGAGGTTATGGCAGGCAGATATAATATAGATAATATAAAGAAAGTACAGTCACTATTTATGCCACAATAAGTAAGGTAAATAACTTAAAAGACCTCACATTCAAAGAATAAAACTTAAACAAGGGGGTAGAACTGGGTTAGTAGAGTCAAAGGAATGGGTCTGCCACACCAAGTATTACCACGGGGCTCTAACAAGGGAAGGGAAAACTACTCCCCCAACGCAAGTAACTTCAGAGGAGAAATTAGTTACTTTGAGAGGCTAGCCCTAAATGTTGTGTGCCCGAGTATAAACCGTTTGCCTCTAATAGAGAGTAAGGCTATTGAGGGAGAGAGGGGGTTAACCCATTTGGGTGCATGCCTGCCATAAAACACTATTTTTTTCTTTCTTCTTTCTTCTCTATTCTTTTTTTTTTATAATCTTTTTCTCGCTTTTTCTTTCTTTCAATTCTTTCTCCCCCCCTCCTCCTTTTGTACACAGCCACGGGTCCCTTATATAGAGTCTGTCGTGACCGGTTTTACTGTTCTAGCCCCTTAATGGCTCTTGTCTGATATGGGAGCCTTTTGCAGACCACTTACCAAGTCAATGGTTTTGACTACCACCATTGACCTGTGGCTTTCAAACAACGAAGGTTCATTTTCTACTCGTCCAGTGTGTACCCTCTCCCTTTCGATCTCTCATGGCATGCATCCAGTGGTTCTTACCCACCCTTACCTCTTTTGGGTGGTATGTCATCCCAGTAGGATTGTGCCCACCGAAAGAGCCTGAGCAAGAACCACAAGAATGGGTTTTCACTCCTTTCCCCACCGCCAGACCGTGCCCTCACCCATGACCTCACCCTTTCCCATAGTGGCTGGGTACAGGCTGGTGATGCCTGGGTTGTATGCATGCTTTACCTTCTTGTTGTTTCATACGTTTGCCGAGATTTGAGAATGGGTGCGCATATCTTGCCGTGCGCTTTTTGGCTTTTTCTGGTGTGGGTTGCATCTCCGACAGGCCAACATTTATAACTTGTCCCTTTCTTTGGGGAGTTGGGCCTTGTTGAATCATTGGGCCTCCCTCTAGTTTGGGTGTTTGCTTCGTGGCTTGGCATTTCTTGCCATACCAGATTGTTGTTCCTACTATTTATCTTAATCCTGCTGGGCCATTTTGGGCCTGCCATATGTTTTCTTCTCAGTAACCCAGTATACTTACTGGGCCTTTTCCTTTACTGCTCACGGGCTCTAATGTCCATTTTCCCTTTTGGGCATCCTTGGCCCATTTTTTCCAATTTTGTTTTATCCATGGGCTTTTGCTGACTCATTTTGGGCTTCCTCGGCCCGATCACTCTATATTTCATCTTTGGGGCTCATGGGTTTTCCATTAGCCTCTTACTCTCTTTGTTTACATTACATTTGGACCCGTTGTGGCCCATTCTTACTTTTCTTCATACCTCCCATGGGTTTGTTTTTTTTTTCTTTCCAGGCTTATTCAAACCCGTTTGCTTCTTCTGGACCCATCTCATGGACCCGTAAGCCATTCATTCCTACCATGACTTCTGTTTGCTATTTCTTTTGGTCTGCCCCGTGTTGTTGGGCCTTTTGTCTTGCTGGGCTTTGTCAAAAATGAGCCTCAACAAACTTTAAAGTTTAAAACACTATCTGAATTCTCAACCAAGCATATGAGATCAATGTATATTATATATGCCATTTAAGGCTTAAGTACAAGGTAGAGGACATGGTAAAATGTATTGCACAATCAATACAAATGAATTTATAATTTCTTTTGTTGACCCTTTAATAGTGTAATAATCGCCAAAAGCTTTGAAATTCAGTGGTATAACCGTTCAAAACCTCCTTTGTTGTTGTAGCTAGTGAATTATCAAAAAAACATTTATGTATAGTCACCTCATTTGTTGTACTATATTCGCATCCAATGAAAAATCTGCTATATGAAGAAAGCAGATATAGAGAACTTCATACAACTGGCGTTTTCACTTTTTTTTTTTTTTTTTTTTTTTAAAGGACTTGTAAAGCTAAGTCAGAATAATTCAAAAAATCTCTTTCAATTACACAAACACAAACAGACAAAAAGTAAAATCACAAATATTTCTAGCATTACTCAAGCAATAAACAATAGTAAGAAATGTGAATTAAAGAATGGCATGATTAAGTAGCTATAGAACATAGACGACGTGTCCACGTGATATTACTAATACAAACGATGATGTTTAATAAAAGCCTTTTATGTGTTGCACCAAACGGTGTTGTCTCCTGATAATGTAACCATTAGATTCCGAAGTTAGTTACAGTAGCCCGTGAACCACAACCTCCATGTAATACTCTTGTCTGTGGCGAAATAAAATTGAGGATAAATATTAATTCAAAAGTTTTCATTTAAACACCTTTTGTTAATTATGCGGATAAATTAACATTAATGATTTGATTAGACCAATTTGATGATCACAGTATTAATAAAATTTACCACAGCTACAATATAAACCAAATCTAGAGATCGAAGCAATCAACACAAGAACACACATAATTGACAATGAAGTGAGAAAACCAACTTCAAATGAAAAAACACTCTGATATTACCTCTACCTCAATAAAAGTAATCCACCATATGAAAAGAAGTTGTACAAATTAGTTTAAACCCATGACCCTAGACTGTACTCGATCGTTAGATAAATTTATTGACGTGACATAATTGCGTCACACTAGCTTTAAACCTTTCGAACCTTTATGTATGAAATTATGAATACCTTGTCTCGAGAATTGCATCTATGATCACAATTAGACCTTCTAGCCGATTCCAAGGACCACCTTAAAGATTTGTTTTCTGCATCAACATACTGGGATTATAGACTCTATGCCTTCAGCTCTTGTTTACCAAAAGACCAACTTCTTTCTTGAATAAAGATTTATGAGACATAAGCTGATCAAAACTAGGTATAGGTTTTCTCTCATTGGTACATGAAAATAGTCTCTAAACCTCTTGTTGAAGTCGTGCTATAATAAACCTTTCATATATTTGCATGTAGGGCACACAAAAAAAAAAAAAAAAAGGCAATAGCATACTCAATTAAAATACGTCAGATTTTGTTTTAATAATTTTTGATCGATCTAGTCACAATCGAACATCTATCGAAAATCATCTTTAATTGATAGAGCATTAATCGAATGGCTAATAAAATTACAAATTACTCTCGAAAAACTGTCTTCTTTTGGATTGCATCTTAGGCCTTTTGAACCTAGACTTTGACATATATTACAAAATCAATAAAAGATATTACAAAATCATGGAATTTACCAACTTAAATCCTAACAATTTCCCCATTTGGCAATTTTGTGACAAAACTGAAAAACCACAAATTGAACCAAGACTGACTGACTTATAAGACTTAAAAGTAAATAGAAAACCTATCTTTCATGAAAACATGAACAAACACATTAAACGCATTGTACCATGTAGAAAGCATAACAGGTTATATCATTAATTGCTAAAAATGACAGGCTTACATAAATCCTTTATCAGATGGCAAGATAATACAGGCAATAAGCATAACATATATGAAACAAACCCATATCAATAATAGATAAACATTCAGCACAATTTGATGTCAAAACTAATGATGGTTAAAAAAATTTCAAAGGTACATAATTAAAAGCTAACAAGTCCCCCCCAAACATCAGTAGTCGAAGAAGCACGATAGGGGGAAGGACTAGGATTGTCTTCGTCAAAAAGGGTAGCTGCATCCGTAGCATAAATGTCTTTAATTGGAAACATCAATAGGGTTTGAAGAAGAAGATTGAGGCCAAGGTCATATCTACTGAGATCTACTAGGTTCCATAGTACCACAATCAATAGTAGTGGAAGTTTAAGAGGATTCAGACTAGGAGGGATAAATAGGGGCGGAGCTATAGCTAAGCTTAGGGGGCATGGCCCCCCTAAATTTTAAAAAATTGTTTTTTGTACATGTTTAATATCAAACTAGACTACTTTTGTATAGTATTAGAGTCTAAAAAATAATTTTGCGAATATACATATGTGAAAATTGTAAATTTTATATATAATATATTTATAAATTATGACCTACTCTAGTATCAAAATATTAATGTTTATATTTGTGTATGTATGTTTACACGTGTGTGATGGTTTATCTTGACTCGAGACTAATATATTAGTAACAAAATTTGGCCCCCCCTAAACAAAAAATCTTAGCTCCGCCCCTGGATGATAAAACTGAAGTGCAAGAAAACTAAGTGATCACACAAGGAAACATAACACAGCTTCTTTGAGAAGTGCTCCAATGTGTAGCAATGACCGACTTACAAATTGTTAAATATATGAGCAACGCGATGTATTATACTATGTTGTATATGTTAGAGTGTATGCAAAAGGAGAAGCATAGAATAAGAACACTAACAACACGTGGGCTACATGGTTCAACCTTGTCGACCTACATCCACAGAGGAAACCCTTAAGGGCTACATCTTTATTATGTAAGAGTGTAATACAATAACATGTGTTACAATGAACCCTAACATGAGTATATATAGGCTACTAAACCCTAGACTACTAGTACAAGTAGGAGTGGCCTTGGGCCTATTACATTGGGCTAATATGTCTAATATATCTCTAACACCCTCCCTCAAACACAAGGCAGAGAAGCTCAATGAAGGCTTGAGGTTGGATAAGTCTGAGAAGATCCCTTGAAGATGCCTTGAAGAATGCCTTTGAAGAAACTACGATGAAGAATGTGCCAATTGACCAATTTTGGAGCTTCAAGTGAAGAAACGGGGTCCAAAATCGGAATATACTTGAAAAACTAAGCAAGATAGGCCTCTTCAAAAATTTTAACTTTTGGTCAAAGGTGAACGCAAAAGTCAAAAGTCAACAGTTAAGTAAAAGTCAACGGGTCAGCGGGCCAAATCCGAATGTCGAGTTGGGTCGATCCAAGTCAATGGTCTGCTAGGTGATGTGGTGCTAATGAGGCGACATTGCTGACATGGCAAGCTTTCGTGCATGCTGATGTGGCATGCTTGCGTGTCTACTAACACAACCTAGTGACATCATTGAATGACGTCAAATGACATTAGCATGGATTCTTCGGTGCATGTATGGCATGTGATGGCGATGGCACGTGGCAGGAACTCCAAGTGGTGCATGTAGGCGTGTATTACAATGGATGACCGCAAGATTTCACGGTTTTGCAAATCAGAGGACGACAAGGTAGACAAAGCAATGCATGTATTTAATCGATGAACTGCACACGAGATCCAAGGAGGCATGTGGGATGAGATTATGGAGCCTTTGACAATGCATGGTGGTGCGTGCAGTTGTTGATGGGGACCTAGTTCCTGTGCTTTGACCACAGAAGGCCGTGGAGCACGTCTATGTGGTTGATTTCATCAGGCAAAGGCTTGATGTGCACAAATCTGACAAGTGAGTTACAGATTTCTTGTGTTTATGAATCTTGGAACCAGTAGTGAGCCATGGCGGCTGGGTGATGCCATGGAATCTAGATCCGAAGTCACAAACAAGCTCCTATGATTTCAGTTGGTGGTGTGCACGTGGGAAACTTCTTTGCTATGTAGAGATATTTGTTTAATGCCAAGAATGAAGTTTGACTCTAATACCCTGTTAAATATGTTAGTAACGCGATGTGTTATACCATGTTGTATATGCTAGAGTGGATGCAGAAGGAGAATCATAGAATAGGAACACTGAGAACACGTGGGTTACATGGTTCAGCCTTGTTGGCATTCATCCATAGAGGAAACCCTTAATGGTTACATCTTTATTATGTAAGAATGTAATATAATAATCAGTGTTACAATGAACCCTAACATGAGTATATATAGGTGACTAAACTCTAGACTACTAGTACAAGTAGGAGTGGGTTTAAGCCTATTACATTGGGCTAATATGTCTAATATATTTCTAACACAAATGTGATTGCAAATGTCAATTAATAGCCGCATCCATCAACAAAGCATAAAGCTTACAAGAATGATTCACCATCACATTCTTGACATGAGAAATGGGAGATAAGTTAGGACAAATGATTTAGATGAGTAACTGAAACTCATCACTGTAGCCCGTGATTTTAAAGAGCATATCAGTAGGACTTGGTTGAGACACAGATGAATATGGAAATAGAGGGTCAGCTACTCTAGGAATGCATGGGACTGTGGATACTATATACGGAGAAATACGATAATAATGACCACTAATATAGACACAAAAGGAAGAGTCATATATATGCTTGAGAAAAACTCAAGGATGAAGGAAAAATTGGCGGAGAGGAAAAATCAAAACACAAGAGCTCCTACCCACTAGAGACAATCACATGAAGGATACACATGTCGACTATCTCAATTAGCTTGTTTCTCTTTCTTCATTTCATCTTTTTCCTTTTTCTTTATTTCATCCACTGTAAACTCTCTTTCTCTCTCTCTCAAGTGTCCTTCAAAACATCAATTCTGCACATATCTATATGCTCAATCTATTGTCATGTTGTGCTGCAGTGACACTACCTCTCTGCCTCTCTTTTCAGTTCAGTGTTTCTCACATTCTCTCAGTTAGGGTTTTTTTTTTTTTTTTTTTTTTTTTTTTGGGAATTTGATGGAAGGACCGAAAATTTAAATTTAGATTAGTTTTTTCAAATTTTTTTAAGGGCTGGGTTTTTTTTATGTTATTAAAATTAATAGATTGGGCTAATTTTTGTAACTTTGCTATTGGTGATTTTGTTATTGGGCTTATTATTTTGGAGTTTGCTATTTTTAAGGGGGTTTAACTGTAATTTTATTGAACTAAATTGCTAAATTAGTACCTATAGGTGGAATACAAATCCCTTGTACCATTTTTTGTGTTCCATTTTGTGCCTGTTTGGATACCGCTTATTTTGCTAAAACTGAAAACTTATTGCTGAAAGAACTGTAGATAAAGGTAAAAATTAATTGAAATAGTACAATAGAGCCCATGAATAGTACCAAAAAGTGCAGTGAAACCCATTAATAGTACCAAAAATAAGTTGAATAATAAAATAATTTTAATTTTTCATTTCAATCCAAACGGAGGCTTTATGTTCTACCAATTACATCTTGTCATACATTTATTTGCCTTTCCTTATAAAATAGCCAAAGTTTAAAATAGAAAGGAAAAAAAAAAGCACGTGGCAAGTTGTGATTGGTGGAACATAAGTGGAACTCAAAAGGTGGTATAGAAGATTTGTATTCCCTATATATAGATACTAATAATTATTAAAAAAAAAAAAAAAAATTAAGGGAGGCTATAGCCTCCCAAAGCTAAAGAATTGCTTTGGCACTATGCATGATGTGCCATAAGGATGGTCCAACTTAATTGATTTGGGAAAGAGAGAAAAAGGAGTCAAGCCACACGAGAGAGAGAGAGAGAGAGAGAGAGAGAGTCCTGAATTTCAATCGATTCAAGGACAATGCTACTATTGTGACAAGTTTTGATTGATCGAAGCTCAATCAAGAGTTGGTCTAAAAATAGAAAGACCCTATGAATTTTTTGGTCAATTGAGAGTTGATCAAAGTGATCCAAAAAACAAAAACTTCCAAAAAAAATTTTGGTTGATCAAAAAGTGATCAAGAATGTGCAAATTAGAAAAATGTACAGTAGATTATTCAAAAAAAAAAAAAAAAAGGGCAACAGGAACATGCTTGAAGTAGAGTTCAATATGTTGAGTATACATGTATGAGTGAAGTCCCACATTAAATAAGAATGTCATATAGTGGTTAATACAACACAGTTGAGCTTGCATAGGCTTGAGTCTTTTTGATCAAATGGTATCCTTTTATGTTATATTAACTACTCAATTGGAGGCTCTTTTTGTAAGAAATATGCCCCCCCACCCCCCCACCCCCCCCTAATTTTTCTCCTTCAGCTTAATGAATTGTAGCTTAAAAAAAAACCTACACAATTGGTGGCTCGCCAAGGTGTTATCTCCTCAACAAGTGAAATAAGAGCTATTGGTGTTATGAATTGAAGGCGGTGAGGTGTTCATGGTCTCCCAATGGGATAGATCAAAGTCTAAATGGCCCATAAAAATGATCTTAGAAAAAGGCCCGACAAAGGATTACAGTCAATACTCAATAATGCTAGATCACAATTATACAAATAACATGAAAATGCACTATTATGAATCAACTCAACAACGTCTTTCTCTTAACCTTATTGCACAAGTTAATGATTCCGCTTTATCTAAATCTAAAACCATTACGATTATAATTTTATCCATTCCCTTTTCATTTATTTTTTTTTCTAAATCCAATGAATTTTCAAAAAAGGCATTCAAATGGTTTCTTAATCACCTTCCTAGCTAGTCTTAGGAATCGGCTTAACATCTTCTATCAAGCATGTTGCACAAGTAAATGAAGTCATTTCATTGGAATCTAAAATTGTTACAATTATACTATTATCAATTTTGCTTTCAAATTATTTTGGAAATTTTTTTGATAAGTTTATTTCTAAATTTTTAGTCTACCATAATATCATTCAGATTATTTTATTAGTCCCCCTGCTTTATCATTCTTTCATTGCACACCTTTTATTGCTTCTCCAATTCAGTTAGAGTTTTCTATACTTTTTCCTCTTCATGATTTTGGGATTTTTCCAGCTAAAACATTGACCTTTCACACTAATACACCCCAAATAGTTAACTTAGTGAGATAAAAAAGATAAATAAGTAGTATTTTAAATTAAATGAAAAATATAAAATAAAATAACTCTAGAATTACCTTTCAAAACTCATTAAATTTTTTGTTCTTTGTGAGAATGTATATATAAATATTTAAAGGGAGAAAAAACATTTTCTCCCTTTATGTTTAGAGTAGTTCACAATTGTCCCCCTTATGTTTGGAACTAACCAGTTTGCCCTTCTATGTTTGGAAAATAAGCAAATATCCTAAATTCGTTACTTTCTCCGGTTAACAGATTTAGGATATTGTTTGATTCCTAAAATATTCCATTGTAAAACTTTTGTAATACCCTCGACTAAAAAAATAAAACTTAACTCAAACCAAATTAACACAACCCGGGTTAAATTAAACCCAACATGAAATCAGCCATTGTGCAAGCAATAATCAACCACTGCGTGACCTACCATTGCTCTCTTTTTATTGTCTCTGTATGTTGAAACAACACTAGAATTATTGGGTTGATTCACGTTATTCAATGATTTGGATATGATGGCAATAAAGTAAAAGGTATAAGCAAGATGATAATGTAGGTAGTAGGGACAATGTGCAAACTACCTACAAGTTAAATCATGCATATAACATGCTTGATAATTTGCCCTAGTAATTATGTTGAGTAAAAACTTACTCTTGCGCATTTTAATTGTTGACTAGGGGAATAACTCATAAGTTGATTTTCTATGCACTTGTAGCTGTAGACTTGTAGACACCTTACAGCAATCAAAAGAGATTTTATTTACAGTAGGTTTCAAGTGATTATGTTGGGTTTAATTTACGAGATGGATTAATTAACTCGGGTTATGTTTTTTGGGTTAGATTAAGTTTTATTTTTTAATTGAGGGTATTACAAACTTCTTACAATAGAATATTTTATGAACAAAAGATTCCATTAATTTTAATTGAAAAAATAACGGATTTGGCGTATTTGTTTTTTTTCTCAAACATAGAGGGGAAATTGGTTGGCTCCAAAGATAAGGGCGGGAAACTGTAAATTACCCTAAACTGAGAAAATAATGGATTTCGGGAATTTTTTTCCCCATATTTAAATTGAGTTTATTAACACACAAACACATATGTATTAATTTGGGAGTTTATGGTTTCTATAAATTTTTTTTTTTTTTTTTTGAGATAGAGTTTCAACCTATGGCGTCTATTCTTGATGATAGTTCTTTATCATAAGACCAAGACACCAATCAGTTTTTAGTGTAGACAGGGATTGAACCACAGATCTCTTATTCAACCATCAGAAACTTTACCAGTTGAGCTAACTGAAACCCACTATAAATTATTAAGGCTAAAATACAAAACTGACCCTCTAAGTTTTACCGTTTGTCATTTTAGTCTTTTAAGTTTTAGTTTTGTCATTTTAGTCCTCTAAGTTTTAAAATTTGTCAATTTAGTATTCCGTTCCCTTCTGTCAAGTATTGCCGTTTTGAATGATTTTTTTTTTAAAATTTAATTTTATTGAAAAACGTTAATTACCAAAAAAAAAAAAAAAAAATCTTATATTCAGAACAACAAGAAGACCAAACTTTTCAGAAACCCAGATTGTCATTATATCAAATACCGAAAAAAAAAAAAAGCAAAGCTTTTCATTTACATAATCAAAATCCAATCTTTTTCTTCATTTCTTTTCCCCACAGTTCCACACACCAACCGAAACTAAAAAAAAAAACATGGGCATGTACCCTACCTTGATTGCATTGAGAGGATTAACGATAATAGCAGAAGAGAAAAGCATTGCCGGCGGCGGAGACAGCTCGCTTTCCAAACCCCAAAGTCACCCCAATCCCACCTCTTGAACCTGTTATCCATAGCCTAATCCTGGCTGTCCATCTACATTTGAGAACAATAGTGTTGAAGAGTAAGGTTAAGCATGAAAGTTGAAGGTCAAATATGATGATGATAACAAAATCAAATTCGGTTTCGAAGCGAAACAATAAAGTCAAGAAGTAAACTTGTTTTACCTGGAATTACACGCGCCCAATGATCCTTGAACAGAAACCAGACGATCTCAAAAGCTTTCTACACGACTCAAGAACCTTGTCCTTACTCTCCAGACCTAAATTGTTCAAATCCACCATCCTATTCTTCCTAATCAAAAAGTTGTCCACCGTAAAAATGTTTGGGCTAATAACGTTTTTCAGTAAAATTAAATTAAGAAATTAAATAATAAAAAAATATCCAAAACAGTGTTAATTTGGTTAGTTAACGGCATTACTTGACAGAATGGTAACAAAAGACTAAATTGACAAACTTTAAAGCTTAGAGGACTGAAATAACAAAACTAAAACTTAAAGGACTTAAATGAGAAAGGGTGAAACTTAAAGGGTCAGTTTTGCATTTTAGCCAATTATTAAATATAGAATTTAGTAAGTTTGTGTATATACATATGTTACATTAATGTTTATGTTTATGTCTCTCTCTCTCTCTCTCTAGTGTGTGTGTGTATAGAAATGCTATGTCCACAATATTTTCACAGCAAATTCTAAGTGTCAGGTTGTTATTGATTATTACCAATGGATAAAAAAGTAATTTAAGTTGTGAATTCAAATTAGAACCAATAACAACTTTCCACCCAAGATTTGTTGTAAAAATGTTGTGAACGTAACACCTCTCATATATATAAAGGTTATAGGTGGTTTTCTTTATGGCTCTACCTTAAGGTTTGCCTTTCTTTTAGACTACAAGCAAAAAAAGGACCACACATATGACAATCACCTTGAGAATGTTAAGCTATTTAGGAGCCATCTTTTGTTTTTAGAATCAACTAATTAATTTCTTATGCAAATCAAAGGAATAGAATTTATTCTTGCACCAAGTTACATATGTACCTTGAACCTGTAGTTTGTGAATTAACATCTCGCTATAAATTTTATTCCTAATAATAATCTCGCTTTAAATTTTGATCTTTCTTGTATTTTCTAAGATAGTATATGCTATTTATCAGAATTCTTTGTTATTAATAATTTTAAAAATATGCATCTGTCAATTATTTCATCAACCTCAGGAATCTCAAGATTGGTCGATGACAAAGAGAATTTGCTTGCATAAATTGCATAGACATGCTTTCATGAGCATGAGATTTTCTAGAAGTATCATTTGCACGTGGGAGAGGTGGAAGAGAGTTTGTAAGTGGGTAAGAGTTTTAGCTTTGATCTACACATAAGAATGATTAGACTTGGATCATAATATGTAAAGTAATAACTGGGCTTGGGCTTTTAATAAGGTTTGGTTTGTTTTTAAGAGGTAGCCTATTTTGTATAGAATAACATTTGGTCTAATTGTTAAGAGCAGCCCATATTTTATATATCAGTAAAAAATAAAAATAAAAAAAATAAAAAGTTACTATGATCTATTAGGTAATAGTAAAAAAGGCTTAATAAAAAGATGTTAAAAAAACTAAATGCAAAATTAGAGTGCTATATAGCAAGACCTCATGTATTCCCACATGAGGTCTTTGCTTTTATATATACTGTCATCAAATAGCCCACGGCCCACGGCTCGACCTAGAAACCCGACGGCCCACCGGGCTAATGGGCAGCCCCGGTTCGTTGTTATTGAGGCCCATGGGTAGCCTACTAGCCTAGTGGGTCAGGCCGTGGGCTAGTTTTTATACCCATGGGTACCCGATGGGCTAGCCCAGTAGCCCAACCCGTTGCCCAGCCCGTTGGCCTAAGTCGTTGGCCCAGCTTAATAACTCATAATTCATAACAAAAATATATCGAAAGTGTATGAAGGATTGATCTTGAGATATTATAGAGAAATTTCTTAAGAGAACTCTCTCAACCACTAAGATACCCAAAGTAACTGTGCTAAACTTAGTTTACTAAATATATATTTTTCTAGTAGTCTATCAAATTTGAATTAACCATTTGACATTTTTTTTATTAAAGATAAAAATAAAAAACTATTTAAAGGCTTAATAAAAAAAATTAAATAGGTTTCCATCAACAAAACAAAAAATTAAATAGATTTGACTGTAAAAAAATGTGTAATTAAGTATTAAATTCTTTAATTCTTTCCTTTAAAAAAATAGATTGATTATTTCTTTATAAAAAATTGATTCTTTCCTTATTAAAATAATAAAATAATATGCTAACATAAGCCCATGGGTAACCCATTAGGCCCAACCTAATAGTCGAGCTCGCTAAAGACAAAATGGGCATTGCCCATGGGCAGGGTCATGGGCTAAGGTTTTCTCTTTCGGCCCAACCCGACCTAGCCCGTTAACTAGTTAATAGCCCATTATGCCCAACCCATTGTGCCCATGGGCCAAGTAAAAATGAGCTAGGCTGGCCCAACCCGGTCCATTGACGACCCTTACTATCTTGTAACCTCATGCATATGCATAGATACATTTAAAGATATACAATAAAATGCATAATATAATTTCCATATATATAATTTAAATACTATTGATAGTAATTTTTATATTTTGTTAACTCTTTAAAAAAAAATTTGTAAGTATATTATTAGGTATAAAATGTAAATTGTCCTTTTTTTTTTTTTAATTGTGAAGCACTTTTTTTTTTAAGATTCATTGATTCTATTCTTTTTGGTTTTTGTACTTAATAACTTACTTGGATGAATATTTATGATGTGGTCCCACATTTGATTCTAAAATTAAGAAATAAAATTCTTTAAGAATATATAATTTAGGACACATGGCGCAAAATTGGAACATTAATTTGGAATTTTAATTTAAGTTTCTCTCAGTTTTACCTATTATTATATACTAGCATGTAACTCTATGCAAACACATGGATGCATTTAAAATTAAACAAAATTTTTATTATAAAAATATAAATAATTAGTCAAATTAATTTTTTTTAAAGCATGTAACACATGCATTCATGCATACATATAGATACATTTAAAATTAAACACAATTTTTATCATAAAATATAGATAATTAGTCAAATTATTTTTTTTAAGTAAACGCAATTAGTCACATATTAAAATTCTTATCTAAATTTAATACTACTTATGATCAATTTTTTTCTAATTTTTAATAAGATAGAAAGTGTGGTGATTTTTGTTATGTGATGATTTTTTTTTTTTGAGAAACATGTGGTGATTTTTATTGAGTATATGTGATTGTTTTTCTTAAAAAAATTTATAGTATATTAATATTAGATTCTCAGTATTTTGCACTCATTAACTCACTTGAGACAAAGATTAAAAAACTTAAGTAGACACATGGCACAAGCTTAAGTAGATAATGGTATAGTTCCCACATAAATTTAGACACATAGCGCAAAATTGGATTATAATTTCAAATTCTAATTCAATTTTCTCTAAGCTTTACCTATTAATATATATATATATACACACACACATATATATATAGATAACTTATAAATTTGAATTTTTTTTATTTACATGATTATGTTTTTTATGGTTTATTATATTGGACTCATCGTTTTCTACACTAAATTAACTAATTTGACACAAAATTTTAAAAATTTAGATAAGATGGGACACGTGGCGCAAAATTAAACTCTAATTGAAACTCAATTTTTACACTAAATTAACTCATTTAGCACAAAATTATAAAATTTAGATTAGATGAGACACATGACGCAAAATTAGACTCTAATTAAATTTCAATTTGAAACTTAATTAGATTTTCTCTCTGCTTTACCTATTATTATTATATAGACTAGTCACAAACCCGCGCGTTGCGCGTGATAATTTTTTTTTGTTTTTTTTTGTGTGATCTCATTATATATATATATATATATTTAAAACCTTACATATAACTTTTTTTAAAACCTTTACACGGGCGCGCGCGCACACACACACACGCACATACACACATAAATATAATATGTGAACCTTTACATATTCCATTAAGTAAACTTTAGGGGTGGCAATTCATGTTCGCGGGTCAGGTTCATGTCGTGTCAAGCCATGAGTATTCGGCTAAATGAGTTGACCCGAATCCGACCTGTTTAGTAAATATGTCAGGAATCCTCAATCCGAACACAACTTGTTTATTAAACAGGTCGACCCGACCCAACACATTTAACTCATTTAATTGACAAGTCATGTAAAAGTCAATACAAATAACCCGTTTAATAATCTATTTGATTAATAGGTCATACCTAACCTATATAAATTTTATCAATTTCCATATATCTAAAATTAAAATAAAATTTCAACCATAAATATAGTAATAAACATATAAAAACAACCATAAATTAAGCAATAATATTAAAAAAATAAAAAAAAAATAAAAAAATAAAAAAAAAACTAATAACTTAATAAGCTAAATAGGTCAGACGGGTTTGCATGTTGAACACGAACCTAACCCCGTTTATTAAACAGGTTAGCTGATGTCAACCCAAATATGGCCCGAACTTGTTTAGCCTCAACCCATGACTTGTTTATAAATGGGTTAGTCATGTCAGGTTCGCGAGTCGTGTCAAATTTTGCCACCCCTAAACTTTATATATTCTACTTCATTAGATGCGTAAAACCTTAGACTACTACTCCATAATGATAGTTGCTAATTAATTTTATCTTTTTTTTTAATGATCTCATTTATAACGCATCTTAACATTATATATTTACTAACCAATGATTTGCATAACAAAGATGTTAAATGAGAGGTAGCATCGTTCATTAGATTTTCAAAAAGTAATGGTGTATGAAAATTATATATATATATATATATATATATATAAGGTTAAATGAAATGTCAAAAAAGGGATTTTAAATTTTCTAACTTTATTTCTTATGCCATTTCTATTATTATTGGAGAACATCACTTTTTTAGTTATGATTGGAAATATGGTTTCTATGATTAAAGTTTGGTTAATTTTAAGTTTAAATTTAGTACTATTGTTGATTATTGATTTAATTTTTTAAGTGAATGTAACAGTTTATTTTACTACACTATAAACTTTTTAATATTCTTAGTGTGGACATCTCTATTTTATTTTTTTTACTTCTCCTTATAGTCTCTTTGTTTTCCAATGAACGTGAAGTTTGATTTTTTTTTTTCTACTCTTTATTACTTTGTATATTTTTTTTCTTTACCATCTCTCTCTCTCTCTCTCTCTCTCTCTCTCCATTGGCAACCTATCGTTTTCCAAAATTTGATGATGATTCTATGGCATTAAATATGCATTATTAGTTTCTTGATGTTATATTTAGTTTAATATCCACATTAATTGTTTAATTAAGTATCTCTAAAATGACATTTGTTTTCTATTTCCATTTTCCTTTAATGTATTGGGTGTGAGAATAAGTGTTTCCCTAGCATTACTCCACTTTATGAGGACAATTTTATTTATCGAATTTAAGTAAAATATTATATGTTTAATTTTTTTAATATAAAAAAGGAGAGGAAATATAAATAATTTAATGATATGGAGGATGTAGCTAAATTTAAATGTTGAATAAAATAATATGAGAAAAAAAAAGATAAAATAATAAACACCAAATTATCAAAAGCATATTATGTAAAATAATAATAATAATAATTTTTATATACTATTTTTAATTCTTTATAATGCAATATGATAACATTCAACAATCAAAGTGAGCAAACTTTTTATTAAAGAAAAAATATAAAATACAAAACTAAATCGCACCAACCTAAAATAAAGTTATAAGGAACACAAAAATTTGTCAACCTAAAACAAATATGCATGAAAATTTTAAAAAAAAAAAAATCCAACAAAAAATTGAGAGAGAAATAACTTTTTTTGTGAGAAAAAATTGTCCATAGAATGGAAGAGTGGATGACAAATTTATTCTAAGAGGATAATAATAAGAAGAAAAAATAATAATAAAGGGAAAGAGGAAAAGCGATATTAAGATAGAGGGTTTGGGGAGATGAAAAGGTAAAGGGAATGAGAAATGTTGGAGAAAGTGTAAAATATTAAATTTTTAATTTTTTTAAATAAAAAAGATGAGAAAATATAAATAATTTAATGATATGGAGGATCTCATCTTATTTCAATGATAAATAAAATAAGATGAGAAGGGTAAAAAAAAAGCAAAAAAAAAAAAAAAAAAAAAGGAGATAACAATAAACACTAAATTATCTAAATTATGCTATGTAATAAAATAATATTATTTTTATATACTATCTTTAATTTTTTATAATGCAACAATATGATAACATTTAATAGTCGAAGAGAATAAAAAATAAAAAATAAAACTTAAAACACAAAACACAAAAATAAATATCATCAACCCAAATTAGAGTTCTAAAAAATACAAAAATTTATCAACCTAAAGTAGAGATGCAAGAAAAATAAAATAAAAAAATCCACCAAAAAATTGAGAGAGAGAGAGAGAGAGAGAGAAATAACATTTTTTGTGAGGGAAAACTATGTAAAGAATGGAAGAGAGGATGACAAATTTATAGTAAGAGGGTGCGAATAAGAAAAGACAAAATAAAGGAAGATGAAGGGAAAGATGAATAGTGATATTAACTTAGAGGGTAGTGGGGAAATGAAAATGTCAGAGAAGGAGAAAAGTTAGAGAAAGTGTAAATATTAAAATTAAAAAAAAAGTGAATGTTAAAAAAATTATTGGAAAATTGGAAAGAAAAAAAGATAATGACATGGATGCTGATGTGACTTAATTGGAGGTAGCAACAATAAATGCTATGCTTCAGCTTTAAAATATATATAGACTAGAAAGTTAACATTGACACCCAAACCAATAGATACAAAAATTTGAAAAAAAAAATGATACCAAAATAAAAAGGAATTAATAAACAAATGATCAAAAAAAAAAAAAAAACCAAGTACAATTCAGAGAATGAAATTGAAATAAGAAGAAGAAGAAGAAGAAGAAAAACTTAACATAGGATGACAACCAAACAACGTTTTAACAAAAGAAAATTCCTTGTTTCTCGGCAATACCTTTACCCAAATACATTAATCAAAAAATTCTAACCCAAAATATAAATCCAACAAAGGAAAATTTGGGCAATCCTTCTTGACCTTTCAATTTTAGTCGTTTGACGGTGGCAGTAGTCTAGTGGTATTTCTCTCTGTGTCTCACTGAATATGAAACCTCTGTTCTCTCTCGGTGTATTTTGTTTGTTCATATTGTTTTGTTTGTATTTTATTAATATTGAAAAGGTTTAAAACCAAGCAATTCCTTTTCTTCAAACGGCATTTTAACTTTATCAAAAAAAAATTATATATATAAAAAAAAAAAAAAAAGCACTCCTACACTGCCACAATTCTACAATCCCACGTTTAGATTAAAAAGAAACACTCCCACTCAAAAAACACACTCCAATTCCCATGTTTAGACTTAAGAAAAGAAAAGAGAAAAATAAAAAAATAAAAACCCAATCCCTAATTTAACTCGAATACCCCAAACTAAAGCATTCGTACTCCAATTCCTAAGTCAAAATCAAATTTAATCCAAACACCTAAATAGATATCAATATGACCAAAATAACAATTAATCCATAAATTTTAACAATGAAAAAAAAAAAAAAAACAAAAAACAAAACTTTACCGGGTCTAATGGTGGACAGAACTCTACGAACTCTATTTCAAGATTTGGGTTTGCATATTAGAGAGTGGCAGCGAGAAGAAAGATGGATGAGAGAAGGGATAGGTTATGTGTAGCGTATGAGTAAATTATTAAAAAATCTAAATCTAAACCAATTCAACCAAGAAATTCAAACCAAAATTATATTCAATTCCCTGATTTGAAAACGAAAAGGAAAAGACAATAACAATAACAATAACTTTACCTGTTATGGGTACACAACCTGCCTCTCTGATGGTGGCAGATTTTTCTTTCTCTATGTGCTTGTAGTTCCAGTGGTGTACGTCTGGTGAGGAATCAGACGGGTATAGCGAGTTTTTTTTTTCTTTCTTTTTCTATCGCAAGCGTTTTTTGGGAGCATTGCAAGTCTTGTATTTTAACCGGTTTTTTTTATTTATATACTGAGAAACTATCAAACGATATTTTAATGTGAAATGGTATAATTTATCACTTTTTAAGTGTGAATATGGCTGAATTTTAGATGGGCATTTTTCCTACATGGCAGCACCTCCTTAATTGCAGGAAAAAGCTTCTGCTATTATATATAGTATATGATATAGATTTCGCCGGTCTGTGTTTAGTTTCGCCGGTCTCTTTTTCTTCCTCTATCTCTGCACAGCAAGCGAGTCTTCTAGTTGATCGAACTTAAAAGTTTAAAGGATGCAATTAAGTGAATAATTATGTTGGTCACGGGGTAGTTCTGTTCCTCAATCTCAATTCATGTGCGCCTTGTGAACTGTATCTATGTCTCTCTATTTCTCTGTATCTGTCTCTCTCTATCTCCGTATCTCAATACCTCTATGGACCTTTCATCATATTTAATTTTGACTGATGAGTTTTTATTAAACTGGGAAACTATTAAAACGATGCTTTTTCGCTGCAGAAACAATATAAACTTTCGCTTTTTAATTGCAAGCGTGGCGGAATTTTAGATGGGCATTTTTCCTACATGGTAGCACCTCCTTAATTACAGGAAAAGGCTTTTGCTATTATATATAGTATATGATATAGATTTCGCCAGTCTGTGTTTAGTTTCGTCGATCTCTTGTTCTTCCTTTATCTCCGCACAACAAGCAAGTCTTCTGGTTGATCGAACTTTAAAGTTTAAAGGATGCAATTGAGTGAATAATAATGTTGGTCACAAGGTAGTTCTGTTCCTCAATCTCAATTCCTGTGCACCTTATGAACTGTATCTATGTCTCTCTATTTCTCTGTATCTGTCTCTCTCTATCTCTGTATCTCAATACCTCTATGGACCTTTCATCTTATTTAATTTTGATTGGTGAGTTTTTATTAAACTAGGAAACTATTAAAATGGTGCTTTTTCGCTGCGGAAACAATATAAACTTTCGCTTTTTAATTGCAAGCGTGGCGGAATTTTAGATGGACATTTTTCCTACATAGTTGCACGACCTTAATTGTAGGAAAAGGCTTTTGCTTATATATAGTATATGATACTGATAGGGATTCATTTAGTTGTTTTACTTTAATAAATTATTAAATTGTTGAATTTAATGTGTCAGTTTGTGTTTATGTTTATATTTATGTTAATGTTGTATTGTGTGTGTTGGGGGGGGGGGGGGGGGGGGAATGTTTACCTGGCCTTTATTTTAACAAAAAATGCATTACCACAAAAAATGCACAACTTTTGCCACATGCAATTCTCCACGTGACTAATTATGATTGGTGAAGAAAAAGTGGTGGCTCCATGTGAAAGTGACAAATAACTAATTATAGTTTGCTACATAGGAGAATTGTGGCAAAAGTGGTGAGTTTGTTTGTGATAGTAGAACCCTTATTTTAAACTAGAAGCAGATTGAACGCCCACGTGACCTTCACATGGAAAATGTTGACCAACAAAAAATCTTCCCAAATGTGTTCAAGAGAGGCATAGCCAAGTTAAAGTTCCAAAATAGTCCCTAAAGGTAAAATTCTAGCAACTATACTCATCCATGTTCACGAATACTTAAACCCCTTAATGACTATGGGAAAAATATTTCAAATCAAAGTTATCTAAGCTCTAAATAACCAAAATTCAATGAGAAATTCAATTCCTAGCTAGTGTTACATTAGGTAAAAACCAAAAAGGTAAATTTTGTCAAATTTTCAAGAAATATGCTACATTCACAACATTTTTACAACAAATTATAGGTGGTAAGTGTTACCGTTTGGTTCTAATTGAATCTACCACTTAAATTATTTTTTTACCCATCTGTAATAGTCAATAATAACTTTTTACTTAATATTTGTTGTGAAAATGTTGTAGACATAGCATTTCTCAATGCTAATACATCTTGGAATCAATCCACAAAAATCTTGGAAAATAAAATTATAAAATAGTGACCTAAAAAAATCCTACTATCAATAGAATTTCTTACCTTGATTGGTTTCTTGATTTCCTTTTGGCTCCTAAAAATGGATCTTGCACCCTTCTTAACATTTTTTTTCCCCTCAAATTTTGATGGTCATTAGATGCCAAATATCTAGTTTCAATAGATATCTTGATAGAAATCAAAACCTTAGTGGTATGGTATGAGCTAACCCTGAAAACCAGTTCATCAAAAACCCTAAAGTTTTGAAGGCTCGCCATCACCAAGATTGGGGTTTCTCCTTCCTAGCCGTCTCTCACCTCTTTCTATAATATATGTTTAATGAAGGAACCTAAAGAGTCCTAAATATCCCACCCAGATTTTCTAAATCTATAATTGTCCCTAATTTATTCAGGTAGATTTCGACTCCAAAGTTTATCTTAGTAACTCTAAAGTCCTAGTCAAATTAAATTTCATTCACTTATCATTTCTTAAGCAGCACATAAGTAGTGGGAAATAGAATCCGAGTTAGAACACAAATTTCCTATCTAATAATAATTAAAAACAATCGTGCAGGGTGTTACACGGACAACTAGGATATTTCTTAAAATAATATAAGAATTTTTCTCTCTACAGGTTTCCCTTTTGATTCAAAGCATAGTTTTGTAGGAAAAATTAGGACTTCACAATTGTCCAAATAATGCGAAAAAAATATTTTGGATGGTTGAGATAAATCTTCCAAAGACTTCAGAAGCCTAAGGTTAGCCAAATTTGTGAGAAATGAACTTGAATCAATTTTAAGAGATGTAACTTCTCTAGTTGCACAATAGGTTCAACTTATAAAAAAAATCATATCACACTTATTTCTTGTCCAAAATCGATCAAATTTGTAATCACTCATGAGCTACAAATAGATAGGTCAGTATGTTCCCCAAAAGGAATGGGGCAACAATGGAGAATACAGGAATACCCTACAGATTAAATCCTATAATTCTCTCTCTCTCTCTCTCTTTTCCTTTCCCTTTTTCTTTGGTTGAATTTGATTAGCTTTCTAAGGATCTCATAACCACAATGTACATAAGTGGATCTACATGCTTCAAATCAAGCATGGTATGGTATATCTGTTGACTTTTGCAATGCAAATTCAGATAGAATAATTATTTCCATCTTCTAGTACAGTGAGTAGCACAAACCATATCCTAACGACCCCCTAACAATGTATCAGTTATCTCATTTGAACTGGAATTCATTCTATCATTTAATGATGGATATGTCTCTGGAAGGCACCTTTCTGCATAAAATCCGGGTCGTCCAGGCTGAGCTAACAACACACTTTCACTATCCAACATCAAAGGCACAGATGGCATTGTTGGCCTCTCTTCCGGGCGCTGTTGGACACACAAAAGACCCACTTGAATATATCTTAGTGCTTCAGAAGCAGGGAATTGATTCTCAAGCAACACATCCATTAGGTCCAAGGCGTTTCCTTCTTGCCAAAGTTTCCATGCCTAAAATAATGTCAAGTTATATCAAAGCACAAAAATAAAATTTCCCTGTGAAGTAAAAATTATTTTCAACAATTTGGATAGGATCATATTTATTTTACTCACATGACCAAGGAGATTTAGTTTGTGGTCTGGATGAAAAAACAGCCTGTTCTTCTTGCCACTGAGTATCTCTAACAGTATAACACCAAAGCTAAAAACATCAGATTTGAAAGAAAAAAGTCCATCTATTGCGTACTCTAGAGACATATAGCCCCTGCATCCAACACAAAAAAGAGAGATTTTAGTAGCAAAATACCAAAATGATATATATAAGGTAAGCATGTGTTTACTTACTAAGTTCCAACAACTCTTTTTGTCTTTGATTCAGTTTGATTTCCACCAAATATTCTTGCCATTCCAAAATCTGAAATTTTGGGATTCATTTCACTGTCTAACAGAATATTGCTGACTTGTAGATCCCTATGGATTACTCTGAGTCTTGAATCTCTATGAAGATAAAGAAGTCCTCGAGCTATCCCAATAACAATGTCTAATCTCTTTTGCCAGTCGAGCGAACGATGCCTTACTTCATCTGCCCAATCATTACATTGTATACAAGTTGACTTCCAATGGTTTGAAACTATGGCAGTTTAGCCAGTTTGTAAATATAACTTATAGGACTAGAAAATCAATAAGAGAGACCAAATGACCAATATGCTGCACTAAATTCAAACATACATATGTTTGTGTGTGCGTGTATGTGAGAGAGAGAGAGAGATACCATCCAAAGATTAAGGAGTCTAAGCCCAAAGAGACTGTTGTTGCTGCTGCTAATGTTTGCCATGGCCATGGAGCTGACCATCAATACAGGGTCGAACCCTTATACAAGACAACTTGTGGAGAGCCAGTAGGATTCATCTTATAAGAGTATTGCCCAGTTCCAGGGTCATCTTGTGACTTCCAAGATGTCAAAAACCTGTCTAGTCCAGTTATACAATTCAACCCCAGCCTCATGTAGGGTAGTCAAAGCTTTGCCATAACACCTTTTTGTTATTGCCCCGGACCAATACCAGGTTCCCTGAATCTTGAAGCAGAGCAACAGAGGAGGTTGTCCCTTGGACAGAAACATTTGTAGACCAAACAAGACGGTTATAACTGTCATGGAAGATGAGGTTTCCAAACGGGTTGATGGAGAGAACTCCAGAGGAATCATTGATAGGATCATTCCTGTTTGCAACCCAAATGACAGTTTATTTTGTCACTTTGACATACCAAATACCAAGATACTGATAGCTGGAGTTGCCAGGGCTAAAGAAGCCTAAGGCAAAATTATTCTTTGGAAATCAAAGATTGGCCATCCTTGATGGTTTGGTCTGGTGTTAAGGTATCAAGGAAAGTGCAAAATGGAAAGAAAAGAATGATTAGAATGAAGACAACCATTTTTTCAGCATCCATGTTTGTTTTAGTGATTATTTATTTACTGGAATTCAAAAAAAAAATTGTTGGTTGGGAAAAATATATTGATATTTGGTTTGATTGAGGATTATGAAGTCTCCTTGCCAAGAGAGGGAGAGAGGAAGTTAGGAATCTCTCTGATCATTGTCTCGGAATATTTTTATTTAGGACTAAGCATCCGTTCTTGCAAACCAAAATGGACTATTTAAAATAAGTATTTTGATATTTAATCTGCCAGTCATTTTCAAGTTTACAAAAGCGTTCACTGATAATTGATGCCTAGAATGCCTCCAATCCCTAGATGCAATTCTGAACTTGTGATGCTTAGTGACTGTGTAAGCCAGCTTATTGACCTGATCCAATATCCATTTTGATATGCTATTTTTTTGTTCGAAAAAAGAGGTGCTTAGTCCATAGATTGGCTTATTAGGATACAAAGAGTTATCAAGGCAGGGCGAACTATCCTAGCTTACAATGATAATTGGTAATTTGGCATCCTGACTGATCTTGGGCCAGCCACAGCCAACTCAGTCCAGCAAATTTCAGTGGCTTTTACAAACTAGTATGCAATCTACTACATGCCTTGCTTGTATCCAAAAAGAAAAGGTGTAAAACAATACAGCTCATTGGAAGCACAATTTTAACTTTTAAAAATGACTGCATATATTCACAACCAAGCATATGAGATCAATATATATTCTATCTATCATGTAAAGCCTTAAGTACAAGGTAATGGACAAGGTAAACTGTATTGCACAACCAAAACAATTGGATTTATAATGTCTTTCATTAACCCTTTAATAGTGTAACATAATATTCACCTCATTTATTGTACCATATCTCCCATCCATTTCAAAATCTGCTATATGAAGAAGCAGATATAGAGAACTTCAACAAATGATTAAATTTTCAGCCTAAAGTCAGTAGAAAGAGCAATGCTAATCAAAATTCTTGTTGAGACATTATTAAAGAATGGTGTCATATGGTAGCCATAGAATATACCTTAGGACCCATAGTAAATTTGACAGCAACAGCAAGCTCCTCCACACCCTTTAGCATAAGACAAAGAGCCCAGGCCAACCTGAATTTTATATCTTTGGTAGGGAGACTTCATATTCCTAAATCAAACCAAATATCAAAAATTTTCCCCCATACCCCAAAAATAGTTATTTTAAGTGAAAGACCGATAACACAAACTTGGATGCTGAAAAACTGGTCATTTATTTGATTCTGATACTTCTTTTCTTCCCATTTTGCATTTCCCTTGACACCTTAACATCAGACCAATCCAAAAAGGATGTCCAATTTTTTTTTTTTTTTAATTCCAAACAATGATTATTGGAATTGGACCATAAGTTGGAGATACTATAGTTATCTCATTAAAATTAGCTTTGCATTCACGCGACTTTTATAAACTTTGTTGTATATTTCACAAGACCAATGGGGTAACAGGTCTTAATTATCTATCTTATACTCTAATAAAAAAAAAATAAGATGGGCGTTTTAAGGCATAACATCATTAACTTGACCTAAGAAACCAAACCCAAGTTAGCCCAGGAATTTACAATCTGTGTATCACAAAATGAAATCACCAAAGAGCCAAAATAACCAACTCTTTTGGGTCCATGTGAGCTTTTGATAAGTCCATGAAACATAATAGATCACTAACAAATGAATTATTCTTCAGCAAGCTATATATGATCACAAGTTTGGAGTTTCAAACTTATTACTTTTGCTACTTTAAATAGTAAATGCCAATATGATTAAGTGTAAATGTAATTTTGCATTGCACTACAAGCTAAGTTTCCTTTCTCTTAGACAAGGCAAGGGGAAGCACATACCTCCCTGAGTTGACAAACCAACCAAGCTACGCTAAAAAAAATTGCTTTCCAGTCCACTGCACAGTAGCACCAGAAAGCTTATAAGGAAAAAAGAAAAAAAAAAATCAGTTTTCATACAAAGTGTTTGAACATTATATCTATATTACTATTCCAGAACATTGAACATACATGTCACAAATTTTATTTCATCAGATAGAAAACTTTAATTTGACATGCCAATAGGCATACAAGTGTCTCAAACTCTACAATTTACAATAACAACACACTGCAATAACTTTTCAGTAGTCAAATTTTCAAAAAAGATAAATTTATCTATTAGATAAGCATTAAATAGAATAAACAGGTGCACAAAGATTGGAATCACCATTAGATTTTGAGAAGTCAATAAAATGTAGTTTTTCACTAACAAAAAACACTAACCACCAAAGCCTCCAAAATCAACTAGAAAGCCCCAAAACCACGACCCAAATCTCAAAAACTAAACTTTCCACGTCTAAACAAGGTAAAACATTCTAAATCAATACCACAGTTCATGTACAAGATCAGAACATAACAGAACAAAAAAAGATTAGAAATTTTAAGAAGGAAGGAAAACGGATAATCAAAGCTTTGCCATAACACCTTTTTGTTATTCCCCTGGATCGATACCAGGTTTCTTGAATCTTGAAGCTGAGCAACAGAGGAGGCTGTAACTTGGACAGAAACATTTGTAGACCAAAGAAGACAATTAAAACTGTCATGGAGGACAAGGTTTCCAAACTGGTTGATGGAGAGAACTCCAGCAGAATCATTGATAGGATCATTCCTGTTTGCAACTCACACGACAGTTTGTTTTGTCAATTTGACATACCAAAAACCAAGAAACTGATAGCTGGAGTTGCCAGGGCTGAAGAAGCCTAAGGCAAAATTATTCTTTGGAAATCAAAGACTGGCCATCCTTGATGGATTCATCTGGTGTTAAGGTGTCAAGGGAAATGCAAAATGGAAATAAAATAGTGCTTAGAATCAAAGACATAACCAATTTTTCAGCATCCATGTTTGTTTTAGTGATCTTTTACTTCTTCTTTTTTTGGGGTGGGAAAAACATATTGATATTTGGTTTGATTGAGGATTATGAAGTCTCTTTACCAAAAAAGAAAACAGATAGAGAATTATGAAGTCTTATCTCTCTAATCCCTATCTCTAAATCTTTTTATTATAGGGATTAAGCATCCCTTCTTTCAAACCAAAAATGTAGCGTACCAAAATGGATTTTGGATCCAGTCAATAAGCCAGCTTACACAGTCACTAAGCATCGCAAGTCCAGAATTGCATCTAGGGATTGGAGGCATTCTAGGCATCAATTATCAGTGAAGGCTTTTGTCAACTTGAAAATGACTAGCAGATTATCACAAATATACTTTTCTTTAGTTTTAGAGAAACTTAATGGATGGCTAGAGTGACATGTTAGCATTGCTAACTTTTAGCATCTTTTCCTTACTTTAGTGAGTAATTGATAGTTTGATTAAGTTGGCAAACAAGTGGTCGAGAAAATGGGATGAGATTGGTTTATTGGGATATAAACAGTTATCAAGGGAAAAAAGAAAAGGCTGGGCCAACTATTCCGGCTTGAGATGGTAATTGGTAATTCAGCATCTTGACTGATCTTTAGCCAGCCACAGCCAATTTGCCCGAGCTTGATTTCTAGAGCTTTCATAAATCAACCTATTAATAGTTGATTAAAGCTTTTACAAACTAAAATGCTGTCTACTATATGCTTTGCTTGTTTTTTAAAAGATAAGGTGGAAGATGGAACAGCTCATTGGAAGCACAATTTTAAAGTTCAAAAGACTACATAGACTCCCAACCAAGCACATGAGATCAATAAATAATGTATCTGGCATGTAAGCCTTAAGTACAAGGTATTGAACAAGGTAAACTGTATTGGGAGAGAGCATTTTTATAAATAAATAAAAAATTCAATAAAGAATTGATTCTTGGGCCAAAAATCAGAGTAGAAAGACCAATGCTAATCAAACTTCTTATTGAGATATGAATTGCATAGATTGCATGAGTTAGAAATATGAATTAAAGAATGGTGTGATTATGTAGCTATAGAATATCAATATACCTTAGGACCCACGGTGACTTTGACGGCAACAGCAAGCTCCACCACACCCTTTAGCATAAGACAAAGAGCCCAGGCCAAAAACCCGAATTTCATATCTTTGGCTATATAGTTTCTTCTCCTCCTCAATCCACTGCCAATCTAAATCACACAACAGAGAGCATTGTCCTTCTCTCTCAACAACAACACCATAAGGCAAGCACAAACACTCTCAAGTCTCAACAATCCCCCTCTCTCTCTCTCTCTCACAAAGCTGAAAGCTCGCATTTTTCTTCAAGAATGGAGTTGGGTGTCGTCACAAAGGGAAGGGAGTCAAGGACACAAGCAGGTGGGTCATGGGTGTTTGAACTTGGGACAAGTCGTCTCCCAAATTGTATCCGAAAATTTCAGTTTTGTTTGCAATCATTTTTCTTTTTCTTTTTCTTTTTCTTTTCTTTTTTATGTAAACCTATAACATTTTATTTTACATTCAATTATTATTGAATAAAGTTTAAGTACCAAATTAGTTGTTGCTTAAAACTATAATTTTACTTAATATCTTTTTATTAAAAGTAAATTTTGATAAATTTAACATTAGATTACATTTTCTTCTTATTTCCTCCATACTTATAAAATTTCTAAAAAATGAAAGATCAATAGCTATTGTAGGGTCGAGATTTGTAGCCCAAGCCCAAAAGGTTTGGATTATGAGCCCAACGAACCCAGAACAATAAATTTGTAGAGAGTGAGTGAAAGAGCTGGGCTAGTTATGAATTTAGCAACAGTTAACTAAGATATACAGGGATGAACTAACGTAAAAACACACTTGAAAGCTAAATAAACTGAAGTCCGAAGAGGTATGTTATTGATTGAAAGATGAATACAGGTCTTAGAGCTACAATAAAATCTTTTTCCTCTTCTTTTTCTTTCTGTTCCCCCCTATCTTCAGAGACATCTTCCATTTATATAGTCTTCTTCTAAATCATCTTCATCGTACACCTGTTCTTCATCTAAACATTCACTTGAGTACATGTCACATCAGATGTCTTCTTTAGTCCCCCATGAGTGGTGGTAGCTGAGGTTGCACTGTTCAGGGGTCTTCTCCACATAAATGCGGCTAGGAAAGTTGTTGCAGTGCATTAAATACGGTGGTAGCAGCTTTTCCTTTTAGATATTTCTTCGTTCTTATCATCTCCAGGCATGCCCAAAGCTTATCCTTATCATTGAAGTCGTTAGGAAGATCACTCGAACCTTCCAGATATTTGCTTGATCAAGACTCTTTGTATCCAAGGAGAATGCCCTCTTCGGACCACTGGTTCTCTCTTCGGACTATATTCCTCGTTCATTTTCAGGTATATTTCTTTCACATGGACTCCTTCTTAACCACTTTCTTCTCTTCAGATACACAGTAATCTTCAAATAGGGCCCTAGGCCCAATACATAAGGTTGGATTTTTACCCCCCACAGCTATGTTATCAATAAATTGTTTAAATTGCAAATTTTTGTAGTATAAAATATAATTATATAGATCATATAATAAATAATATCCAATTGACACAATATTTGACATGTGTATTAAAAGCGTAAAGAACGTGTAATAATTTTTTTTTTTATGATGAAAAATGGGGGCCTTTATGGTTATATTTCACCCCCGGGCAAGGCGCCAGTGGCCTCGGTCGGGGTAGCCCGATCTCGGGGGCCCTTCTGTACCACTGTGCGGGGAGTTACCCCACTAAGGATGCCTACCAACGAACTCTTGCGGGCAGCGGGATTCGAACCTAGGTGTGGTGCACGAAGTGAACGAACCTTACCCACTTAGCCAAGCCCCCGTTGGCAAGAACGTGCAATCCGACAGTTAGATTTTTGAAATATATAGTAATGTTAATGATATTGAGTAAGATTATAACCTTAGACTATAATTTATTTTGTAGCTAAATTTTGTCCAATATTATATATAAGGGATATTTTGAAAATGGAAAAAAATTAATGAAATGCCCTAAAAATATTGGTTTATGAAATATTTTTTGAAACCTTTTATAGGGAAAAAAAATTTACAGCTATTTATATTTCCCACGAAAATGATATTAGTTTTAAATTTGTCTATTAACAAATACCCTAAAAGCACCCATTAAATAATGTAATTTGTAGTTGGAAATTTTTTTTTCTTAGTACTCCTTACAAACAATTCATCTTCTATATGACTTTTTTTTTTTTTTTAGAAACCTCTTCTATATGACTTAAATGACCAAAAAATGAAACAAATATAAGTAAATCCACCACTTATATTAAAATAATAAACAAGACTATAATAACATATGAAAAATATAATTTTATTAAGATCTTATCTTCCAGCCGGAAAAAAATATCTTTTACCTATCTAAATTATTTTGAGAATGTGACATAATTGTCAATGAAGTAGTTCATCTTTCTACACAAACATCTCCACTCAAAGCATCACTAAAGTGGACCGAAAGGACCGAAGTGAACCGAAATAGAACGTAATGGACTGAATTAGACCAAACTGGACCAAAGTGTACTGAATGGAACGAAATGGACTGAAGTGGACCGAATAGGTAGACCATAATGGACCGAATAGGACCAAATTGGATCAAAGTGGACCAAAATTGATTTAAGTTGACCAAAATAGACCGAAATGGACCGAACTAAACAAAAGTGAACTGAATGGACCGAAATAGATCGAGTGAATCGAATAGACCGCAATGGACCAAACTGGACAGAATTGGACCAAAGTGGACCGAATAGGCCAAAATGGGCTAAAATGTTACTTTGATATGATCAATAGGAGCATAACAACAATAAATGTTATGCTTTAGTTTTTAGATATTATGTAGATAAGGTTAAGTCCCCTCTTTTCTCACTCTAACATGAGTGGTTTTGAAAAAAGGAACTAGGAGAGGAAGACTTGCATGTATTGTTGCTGGGTGTATGCAATCAAATATCTATTGTAGATCTGTTCATGACATTAAGAGAGAAGTAAGTAAAATTATATTGTTCTTATAATTAGGGTTAAATGTCGTTACAAACATTATTTTACACATTTGTACACACATGATATAAATTTTCACTTGAAAATTGTGAAATTTCAGTGCATTTTGTGTGTGTATGGACGAATATGTAAAACTATATAAAACAAACACTATTCATTAATTAGTTGTGTTCTAATCAAGTATATGTGTTCTTATGTTGATTGCTTCACTCTTTAGAATTGGTTTATATTGTAGTTGTGGTTAATTTATTAGTACTGTGATTACCAAAAAATTGATCTAATCAAGTCATTGTTAATTAATCTGCATAATTATCAAAAGGTATCTAAATTAAAACTTTTGAATTATAATTTATCCCCAATTTTATTTGTCCATAGAAATTAAACTATCCAGAGCATATTGTTAACGTTTTTTTGTTTTAAGCTTGGCCCAATTTTCAATTTAATAAAACACACAGACAAAAGTATTACAGGAAGGTTCTGGTTCAAAGACTATTGTAACTAACTTGGAATCTAACGGCTATATATTAGGGAGACGTCACCGTTTGGTGGAATACATTTAAAAGGCTTTAATTAAACGTCATCGTTGGTATCAATAATATCACGTGGACGCGTTTGTGTTTTAATGACAACACGTGAGGCCTAGTAAGAAATGTCATTGTTTCCTTCCAAAAAGTAAATGACCAAACTAACCACCGCACATCCTTGATGCGATGGTCACTCTATAAGTATAAATATTTGTGGGATGTGAGGGGCAAGGGTCGGGGTTCAAGTCTTCAGGAGGGAGGTTCACACACATATACACTTAGATTAAACTAAAGTAGAATTTTTTTCTTGTATAAAAAATAAATAAATAAAATAAAATAAAATAAAAATGATCAAACTTGACCAAATGGACCAAACACACACTCTCACCTCTCCGTCTCTCTCACTCACAGCCATGGCATTAGCCCCTATCTCTCTCTCTCTCTCTCTCTCTGATTTTGATGACTTTAAGTTAAATGCTCCTATTGTTTTAGACAAAATTATAGTCAAAACATTTTTCCCAATCAACTGAAAATGAGGGATCAATTTTTTCACCTAATAAAACGGGGAAAGAAGGAATTCAAGTCACGACAGCTAGTCTCATCTCATCCCTTTCTCTAATGGATGTTTTTTATTTTATTTTTAAGGTTCTTCTTAATGGGTGGTTAGAAATAATATTAAATTCCTATAAGGCTCATGATCTATTTCTAGTTAATAATAGCTTATACAAACTACAAACTACAGTCCCATCAAAAAAAAAAAAAAAACTACAAACTACAGAGTCTACCATATGCATTGCTTATATCCAAAAAGGAATGGCTAGCCATGTCTCTCGAGTCAGGATTTTTGACTAATAAAAGTTGCATAAGAAGACCTGCATTTGCATATAGCAAAAGCTAGACGTGACTGGGGTCCATCTCCATGATGATGATGATTGAACATTGATGCCTTGGACGAGTTGACAATAAATTTGACCTGCATGTATTTTGCTACTTCCATATTCATGTACCTAGAATGATCATTGATCAATGGCAATGTGAGATGTAATGTAAGGCTATAGATTGACCCACATTCAGCTTCTCATATTCACATTGAAGTATGACCAGGTAGGAAATATGACGATCACGTGTTTTGGGGTGGACTCTAGCTTGAGCTCAGACAACAAAGCCTCACATGTGAAACATGCCCTGCTCTGACTTTGCCTCAAGTTACTATCACGTGGCAAAAGGGTAAACAATAGTTATGTTATCATTCAGTAATATTACTCTTTTAAGTACAACTGATCAAGGAGTTTTGACAGGACCTGGTGCATTATTACTAGTTTGATCACACCCAATTTTGAGTATATTTAAAACTCATCTCTCATATAACTGCATGATGTGATCAAACACCTAAAGCTTGGCCTCAAACCAGAAGGAAATGAAAAAGTTTGGCTCTAAACATATTTAGTGTTCTCTTTTTCCAACTCACCATATGCATTGAAGAGACCATCCGTATATAGTTTTAGTCACATGACTTTGTAAATGATTCATATGACTTATTTAAATAATACACATAAATAATCTTATAAATAGCCATATAAATGGGTTGGAAAAGATAGCTTTAAACATGTTAGGAGCCAAACTTTGTTAAAACAAAAAACTAAGAAAATGGATGATGAAGCGACAAGAAAACAATTACAAAGCCTTAGATTCAAGTTTTGTTCAGTTTGCAATTCTTACTCCAAGAATCAAGGAGTTTTAACAGTATCTCCTGCATTATTACCGGTTTGAACACCCAATTTTGAGTACATTCAAAACTCATCTCGTATAACTACATGATGCAATCAAACACCAAAGCTTGAACTCCAAAAATAAAAATCAAGAAGATGGATGATAAAGGGAGACAGGAAAAAATCACAAAGCTTAGATTCAGTCTTCTTCAGTAAGCAATTCTTACTTAGATCAAGCATATTTAAATTGTTTTTTCATGAACATAGCCAATCTAAATTATATAGTAGATTTTGGCCTTCAATTTAGTGTTTAGTAAAGTTCAAACTTTAGAAATAATCTTAGTCAATCCAAGGGTTGCAGGTGATTAGATTAGATGAGTGTTTAACATGTGAGGCTAAACAGCAAGCACATTCCTGTCGGTTGGTTATGATGAGGATATTTACTTGAAAAATTAATAGAACTTTGTTCCAAGAGTCCTATCCATCACAGACTGCACGTTTGGCCTTTAGCTTTTTCTTAAAATTCTTATGTTTGGCTATGACTTATTGCTTGGAGCTCAAAAACATTTCTACAGCTTACATGATTCTCTAATATATTTCAATTATTAGTATATGGAGGCTTGCACTGAAGTTATAGATCTTGAAAGGTCAAGGGAGAGTACAATCCACTGAAGTAGGCTGTATTCACCAACATTTATATTTTACTTTTGGATCAATTGGTACACGAGAAAAAAAAAAAAGAATTATATTTATTCTTTAATACAAAAAGGGTAAAATAAAAAATGTTAATTGTCCCACAGATCATTATAGAAGCAATTTAGAAGCAGCTAAACTAAAATCTTTACCTTTAGCGAGCTTCAAACTCAGTTATTGTCACATCATTTATAGAATAAACCCCCCCTCCTGTGATTGATCCCAAATCATTGGTAGGTCTTCTGAAAATGAAAGCAGGTTGTTTTGGAGAAGGAAGAGTTGTTTCACAACTTAGCATGAGAAGAACTGCCAACATTGTTGGTCGATCCATTGCATCTTCTTGCACACATAAGAGCCCAATTTGAATGCATCTTAAGACTTCATGGGAAACAAATGAGTCATTTATCGATGAATCAACTATATCCAAGGCTCTACCTTCTCTCCATAGTTCCCAAACCTGTATGGTTCATAGCATTATCCATAACAGGCTGAATTATAAATGAAAATGGTAAAGATTGTTGTTTTCTGTTACTTACATGCCCTATCAATGTTAGGGAAGACTGCTTGTGATAAGAACCATTGTTCTTCTTGCCACTTACGATCTCTAACAATATGACACCAAAACTAAAGACATCTGATTTTGTTGAAAATTTCCCAAATATTGCATACTCTGGTGACATATAACCACTGCATGTGAACAGTATCAAATATAATATTAAAGTTTGCATATGCCTTTATTTTCTGTATGTGGCAAGTGTGCACTGTGCAATTCTCCGTGCATGCGTTTGTGAGGTACTTCCATTGCATGTGAATAGTATCAAATATAATCTTAAAGATTGCATAGGCCTTTATCAATTGTATGTGGAGTGTGTAAGTCTCTATGTGCAAGCATGTGTGTTTGTGAATTACGTACTATGTTCCGACAACTCTGGTTGTCTTGTCTTGAATTTGGTCCCCTTTGAATATACGAGCTATGCCAAAATCTGAAATTTTGGGTTTCATCTCACCATCTAGTAAAACATTGCTGGTTTTAAGATCTCTATGAATAATTCTTAATCTTGAATCTTGATGAAGATACAGAATCCCACGAGCAATCCCAATAATGATTTCAAAGCGTTTCCTCCAATTTAGCAATGAACTTCTTGTATGATCTACAAGAAAAACTCTCTAATGTACTCAAAATTTCATCTATCTTGATTTATGTGGTTTTATGTACTTCATATATATAATTTGAAAAAATATAAAAATAAAATAAAATAATACAGATGAAGGAGATAGAATTTTTGAAAGAAGAAATACCAAAAATGAAGGAGTCCAAGCTTTTGTTGGGCATGTACTCATAAATCAGCATCTTTTCTTCCTCCTCAATGCAACAGCCAAGAAGTTGGACAAGGTTCCTATGTTGAAGTTTTGCAATCAAGACAACTTCATTTTTGAATTCTTCTATTCCTTGTCCTGAATTCTTTGATAGCCTTTTTACAGCTATTTGTTGTCCATTAGATAATTGACCCTGAATTCATGATCCAAAATTAATTTTACACAAAACTATCAGTTTTAAGCAATTGATTACAATGTTTTATGCCTCTATCTGCTACTTCAGTAACATATGTCTTAGCTTATGAAACTCATTTTCAGCCATTCACACCCACACAATATTGGAATATGAAACACAAAGAAAAAGGGGCAAAATATCAACAATGTCATTATGAATTGTAACTGTACCTTAAAAACAGATCCAAAACCACCTTGCCCAAGTTTGTTGGACGCAGAGAAATTGCCAGTTGCAACAACTAAGCAACTTAGATAAAAAATTGATAAATCTGGATGTCTACTGCTGTCCTCAAGCTCATTCCCTTCCAAAGAGTCTTTGGTGCTGATAAAAGATAATGATTGATTTTGCAAATTTCTCTTCACTGTCCTACAACATATTGATAGGAATTGCTCACTATAATTTTGCAATTAAGCAATTATATACCTCGCATGGTGAACAAATCTAATTACTCCTGTGTGTGTATTTGTTACCTTTTTTTTTCCTCTTCATTAGCCACATGTAGGCTATCGAGGACACCAGAAACAATGGCACAGAAACAGATATAATTATAACAGCCCTCTGCCCCTTGGGGCTAAGAAAACCTTTGAACTTCCTAGTGTAAGTAGCTGGGAAAAAGAAAACCGATGAATATTGAATCCACAATCCAAAAGGTGAAAATAGGCAGAAATGAGAATTTATGAAAAATTCAAGCAGGAATAGAAGGCTACCTAACTCCGTTGCGTCCACACGTACATTTAGATCCCACGGTTCTAATGTATTCTCCGAAATGTCCATCAATTCACCATACCATGCCAAACAGCGGGTCCCCTTCCCATCAATATTCGTGCTGGTAAAAGCTGTGCAAGAACAATTACTCAAGCATGCCTTCTCGCACTCTGAGCTACTCATACTCATGTCCATCCATGCTGCATTGAATGAATCTGGACCCTTCAAACGTGTCAACTTCACAAACCCTTCTCCATTTCCACACATAGAAAACCCCGGCTGCTTCCTTACACACCCCCCAGAACCATCTCTGAGATACCAATCCTTTGGTGACTTGGGTTCATATCCTGGCAAACACGTACACTCGAACTTATTAGAATTGTCATCCAAATCAAGAACACATTTACTATTTGGACCGCAGTGTCCATAGTTATCACACCGGTATTTACGTGCTGACCAGGATTCCTTCCATTGAAGATCATTATCATTCCACATAAGGTTTTGGAGCAATCCAAAGTTGTCAACCACTAGTCTAGAAATGATGGAGTGGTCGTCCAAAAAGTATGAGTAAGATACTTCATCTTTGTTGTTAACAAAATCGTTATAAAAAACTGATGAGACTGATGCTGCTGCTGATGATGATGTTTTCCATGGCCATGGATCTGACCGCCAATAAAGGGTCGAACCCTTATACAAGGAGACCTGTGGAGAGCCAGTAGGATTCATCTTATAGAAGTAGTCCCCAGTTCCGGGGTCATCTTCTGACTTCCAAGATGTCAGGAACCTGTCTAGCCCAATTATCCGATTCAACCCAAGCCTCATGTTTGGAAGCAAAGTGTCTGTAGGATAGTCAAAGCTTTGCCATAACACCTTTTTGTTATTGCCCTGAATCAATACAAGGTTTCCTGAATCTTGAAGCTGAGCAACACAGGAGCTTGTCTCTTGGACAGAAACATTTGTAGACCAAAGAAGACGGTTAAAACTGTCATGGAGGACAAGATTTCCAAACTGGTTGATGGAGAGAACTCCAGAGGAATCTTTGACAGGATCATTCCTATTCGCAACCCAAACAACAGTTTGTTTTGTCACTTTAACATACCAGATACCAAGATACCGATAGCTGGACTTGCTGGGGCTGAAGAAGCCTAAGGCAAAATTATTTTCTTTGGAAATCAAAGATTGGCCATCCTTGATGGATTGGTCTGGTGTGAAGATGTTAAGGGAAGTGCAAAATGGAAACAAAAGAATGATCAGAATCAAAGACATGACTATTTTTTCAGCATCCATGTTTCTGTTAGCTTCACCCTACCAAAAGAGCTATAGAGAGAGAGAGAGAGAATTATGAAGTCCTCTCTCTCTTTCTCTGATAGCAGCTGTCTCTGACAATTTTGTTTTTTTAGGACTAAGCATCCCTTCTTTCAAATCAAAAAGTAGCATGACAAAAAGGATATTACATCAATTCAATAAGCCAGCTTACAAAGTCAATAAGAATCATCAGCCAACCAGAATTACATCTAATAGATAAATTTCTCATTTTGAAAATTGACTGCTGAAAAGTTATCCCAATGTATACTGTAGAGTTTGAGACACTTGTATGCCTATTGGCATGTCAAATTAAAGTTTTCTATCTGATGAAATAAAATTTATGACATGTTTGTTCAATGCTATGGAATAGAAATAATGTAATATACATATAATGTTCAAACATGTTGTATCACTATCTATTATATAGCGCAGCAAGTTATTTACGCATGTATGACAATTACTTTTTTCTTTTTATTTTTCCTTTAAATCTTTGTGGTGCTATTGTGCAGTGGACTGGAATGAATTTTTTATTAGAATAGCGTGGTTGGTTTATCAACTCAAGGAGGTACGTGCTTCCTTTGCCTTGTGTGACAGAGAGGCAACTTAGTACAAAATTAACTTTACATCTTAATCATATTGACATTTACTATTTAAAGAAACAAAAGTAATAGATTTCAAACTCCAAAATTGTGATCATATATAGCTTGCTGAAGAATAATTCATTTGTTAGTGATCTATTACATTTCATGGACTCATCAAAATCTCACATGCACCCAAAAGAGTTGGTTAATTTGGCTCTTTGGTGATTTCATTTTGTGATAAACAAATTGTAAATTACTAACCTAACTTGGGGTTGATTTCTTTGGTCAAGTTAAATGATGTTATGCCTAAAAAAGCCCATCTTATTATTATTATTATTTTAGACCATAAGATAGATAATTAAGAACTGTTACCCCATTAGTCTTGTGAAATATACAACAAAGTTTATAGGGAAAATTATACTTTACTCTCCTCCACTATGACTCCTTTTTTCACTTACCCCCTAAACTATGAGAATGAACATTTTACCCCCCCAAACTATACTCCCTTTTACACTTATCCCTATAAATTATGAGAATGCACACTTATTACCCTAAACTATTACCCATGGGATGAGGTGCAAACTAATACATGATTAAGAGTTTAGGGGGATAAAATATGCATTCTCATAGTTTAGGGGGGTAAATGTAAATGGAGGTATAGCTCAGGGGGGTAAAGTGTAATTTCCTCAAGTTTATAAAAGTTGCATGAGTGCAAAGTTAATTTTAATAAGGTAACTATGGTATCTCCAAGACTCCAACTTCTGGTCCAATTCCAATAATCATTGTTTGGAATTTTAAAAATTGGCGTCCTTGATGGATTGGTCTGTTGTTAAGGTGTCAAGGGAAATGCAAAATGGGAAGAAAAGAATTATCAGAATCAAATACATGACCAGTTTTTCAGCATCCATGTATGTTGTTATTGGTCTTTCACTTAAAATAACTTTTTTGGGGGTTTGGGGCAAAAAAATACTGATATTTGGTTTGATTGAGGATTGTGAAGTCTTCCTACAGAGAGAGAGAGAGAGAGAGAATTATGAAATCTTCTCTCTCTGGTCCCTGTCTCTGACTATTGTTTCTTTAGGACTAACCACATCTTTTTTCAAACAAAAAGTAGCGTATCAAAATGGAAATTGCATCTAGTCAATAAGCCAGCTTACCTTTCACTAAGCATCACAAGTCAACCAGAATTGCTAATTGGAAGCACAATTTTAAAATTTAAAGAGAGGTGCTACGTCCACAACATTTTCAAAAACAAATCATAGGTAATTAGTTTTTTTTTTTTTTTTTTGATAAGTAATCATTGGTAATTAGTTGTTGTTGATTCTGATTTGAACTTACCACTGAAATTACTTATCTACCTCACCAATAACAACCTGTAACAACTTGCTACATAAAATTTGTTGTGAAAATGTTGTGGACATATCATTTCTCAAATTTAAAAGAATATCAAATTATATGAGATCAAAGTATATTCTATGTGGCATGTAATCCTTAAGTACAAGGTAGTGGATCTTCTCCAAAAAAAAAGCACAAGGTATTGGACAAGTTAAACTGTATCGCATAACTAAAACACATATTTTTATAATTTTTTTATTAACCCGTTGAAAGTGCAACATAATAGCTAGGATGCACGGACACGGACACAAACACAACCACAAGTGCAGGTACAGATGAGATACGGCAACACGAGCAATTTTAGAAAAATTTTAACATGATACAATAGATAGGACAATGTTAGTTACGATACGAATACGACACGGGTACAACACCCCAAATTAAGTGTCAGTGCCTCCTAACATAATAATCACCTCATTTTAACCTTCTATCTCCCATCCATTGCAAAATTTGCTATATGAAGAAAGCAGATGTAGAGAACTCCAATAAATAACTGATTTCTGGGCCTCAAGTCAGTAGAAAGACCAAAGCTAATCAAACTTGATACTGAGATATGAGTTGCATTGCATAAATAGCAAGAGTTAGAACTATGAATTAAGGAATGGTGTGATTATGTAGCCATGGACGCCCAGGCCAACACCCCGAATTTAGTATCTTTTTGAACACATAGTTTCTTCTCCAACTCAATCTACTACCAATCTAAATCACACACACACAAATAAAACACAACACACACAGAGGGCGTCAATAAAAACATTAAGTAGATAATCATAGAAGTTTCACAGTTTTAGGAAACACAGTCACTGATTCTCTCACCTGCTGCTGGGTGCTGCTCCCTGCGAGTCTGCGACCCACCCTTCTCTCTCAACAATACCACAAGGCAGGCACAAACTCTCTCTCTATCTGAGCTCGCATTTTCCTTCAAGAATTGATTTGGGTTTGTCACAAAGGACACAAGCTGGTGAGTGTTTACACTAGTCCCAGCTTATCTTGGCTCCAAAAACCTTCATTTTCAGTCTTTATGGCCTTTGTGTTGTGTCTCTTGCGCTTCTGTATGGGCTTTTTATGATTTGATTTTGATTCGAAAATTTTGATACTGTCAACTTGTTGATACTGTGGTTTAGGAACCAAACACTTATTTATTTTTTGGGAAGCATTTTTTAGAATGCAACCACAACCTTGGAAAACAGATTATTTAAAAAAAAAAAAAAAAAATTTAGAATCCGTTTGGGATCCACTTATTTTGCTGAAACTAAAATTTTTTTGTTGAAAGTACGGTAGATAAAGGTAAAAATTAACTGAAATAGTATAGTGGGACCTAAAAATAATACCAAAAATAAGTTGAATAGTAAAATAAGTTGGCAAAAATAATCTTTGCTAGTCGGACACTTAATTGAAAATATTTTTCAACAAAACAAACATCACCTAAATATTGCTAATCTAGAGCTGCATTCACTGTTACATTATTTAAAAATTTAAATGGAAGAAACCAAACAGGTCCGATTTTAATTTGTGGACCTTGGGGTTGATGCAAGACAACCTAGCATTGTGTTTGGTGGTGATTCCAAACAAACCTTAGGTGCCGAAACCTAAAGTTTACTGTGAGATTAATCTAGATGGGAAGCTTAAGTTGTTCTGCATCAAGGATCTTCCCATCTTTGATAGCCTATTCACTCTCTAGAAAAGGTTTCCATGCATCAAATATATACATCATCTTTGAATAAAGTTTCAAAGTGTGGATCCCACAAACACACTATAAGAAGAATGATATAATATCTTATGTGTTAGAGATAACAAGTCCAATCCTAGTTGAGGCCCATTTGCAATAATAATTGGTGTTCAAGCATTAAACCTCAATCTATAACCTGCTAAATTTGTGTCATGTCGTGTCGGGTTCACGGGTCGTTTTCAATTTTGCCACCCCTAACTAGAGAGAGAGAGAGAGAGTAAGTACGCAAGTTGTTTTGGTCCATTCGGTCCTACTTAGTCCATTTGGTCCATTCGACCCTTTTTTTTTTTTTTTTTTAATTTTTATAAATGAAACAGTGGCATATCTTATTAGGCCTCACATTCTGTCAGTAAAACACAGATGTGTCCATGTGATATTATTGATACAAACGATGTCATTTAATTAAAGCCTTTTAAATGTATTCCACCAAAAGGTGACGTCTCCCTGTATAGCTGTTAGATTCCAAAAATAGTTAGTCTGTTAACCAGAACCTCCCTGTAATACTTTTGTTTGTGTTTTATTAAAATCCCTAATATATTTAAAAATTAAATTTTCAATTGAAAATTGGGCCAAGCTTAAAAAAAAAAAAAAAAAAAAAAAAAAAAAAAAAAAACAAAAGCAAAAACAAAAACAAAAACAAAACAAAACTTTGATAGTATGCTCTTGATTTCCCTAGTTTAATTTCTATGGACAATTAGATTGAGGAAAAATTATAATTCTAAAGTTTTAATTTAAACCCCTTTTGTTAATTATGTGGATTAATTAAAAATAATTTTATTAGATCAATTTGGTGATCATAGTATTAATCACTTAACCACAAGGTCCACAACTACAAATATAAATCAAATCTAAAAGTGAAACAATCAACACAAGAACACACATATTATGATAATGAAGTGAAAAATTAATGAAAAACCAACTCCAAAGAAAAAAAAAAAAAAAAAAAACTATGATGGTACCTCTACTCCTATAAATTAATCCACCATATGAAGTGGAGTTATATAAACTAGTTCAATTAAGGCATCCTTTATACAAATTAGTTCCATTGAGGTTTGCTTTATGAATTACTTTTGCAAATTTTAACGAAATTTGATGACGGGGCAGTTGCCAACAACATTCATTGGCAAAGAATTAAAAAAAAAAGACTAATCTATTATAAAATTTGTACCTTGTAATAAAGGTCACAAACCCAAATGAGAATTAAAGGAGAAAGTTAGAGAGAGAACCAAATCTTGGGGTCCACCTATCTTTATTTATTTTTTATATTTTACAAGATAAAATTTCTACTCTAACCTAATCTAAGTGTATATGTGTGTGAAGTTCTCTTTTGGAGACTTGAATCCTGGCCCTTGCCTCACACACTTCACAAGCACTTATATTTGTGAAGTGACCATCGTACTAAAGGTGCGCAGTAGTCACCTATCTTTAATAGCCTATTCATGCTAAAAAGGTATTTATCTCACGCATTAAACATATGCTGCATCTCTTTTATAGAGCATAGGTCCCACATAGTTGTAAGATTTAGTATTTACACAGAATGAGAGAAAATATACATTTATCCATTGTATGAGATAAATACTTTCATGTTGACTCGATGAGCCATGGCTTGAATCACAACTTCTTAGACTTTCCATAGCTTGGAGCTGAGCTAGCACTCAACTAATGACTTGTAGCCTTTCCTCGACTTTCGTATCTCATATATGCATCGTCACTCTTATAGTATATGCATCACATAAATGTGTAGGCGTCACATACTATGCAAAAGAAGATGCATATATCTCGCTTGAAAGTCACAACTGCCATTTTCAGGAAGAGTTAATGTTGCGAGAATTTTATATTATTTTATTTTGGAGAAAAAGGAGAATTTAGTTTAGTGGTTTGGTAATATGGCTGTTTAGGTGAACTAATTAGTTGGGGGTGTTTCCGTCATTTTGCTGTAGAATATTCTAAGAAGGAAAAGATTCCATTATGTATTAACAATTTAACTAACGACAAGGGATATCTACTCATTTTTAATTATTAAAGAGAGACAGCTCAATTTATAGTTTAGAGTGAGAATTATGAACTCTTCCATAAATAAACAGTGAAAAGTGATTTTTATCTAATATTATTACTTTAATACTAATACATTTATTTGTAACTACTAAATGGGAAACATTATTTACTTCACCTATTTAAAAGATCCATTCTTTAACTTTTTGTCTACAAAAGGTTCATTAGGCCTATGGGGGAAAAAAATGCTCTGATACCTAACTTTTAATTATTAGCAAAACACTTCTAAACTTTTAAATTGATCAATTTACTCCATAAATTATCCACAATTGGCATATCAATACATAAGTTAGGCTCCTGCTAGAACACTAACAAAACAGTCACGTGAGACTCACGTGGACTTCGAAAAACCAATTCTAATACATGAATCAGATGCTAGAGGAGAGAGAAACCTTGGGGTCAGATTTAAAGAGGGAGGGAGAGAGCCCATAGAACCAGACTTGTCTCACTGGAGTTGGAACCCATTGAACCATACCAAATTTTAGTACACTCAACTCAAATACCAGCTTTCTTCTGTTGTGTTTATGAAAAACAAGTTCAATTAAAGATGTCTTCTTTATGTTCAAGTTCAAGCTCAGGTGAGATTTCGGTGGTGCCCAAAATTGCGAAGGCCATCTCTTCCCTTGTATTGAGATTTGCAAACTCCTCCTCTCCCGAAATTACAACATTACCCTTCTTGTTGGTTCTGATATTACTTCTATCCCTTCCTCTTTCCTCCATTCCCCTCTATTCCATTTCCAACCGACCAAAGACATAGATGGTATCTCCAATGTGACCCGGGTACAACCCGACCCATTTGTGCCATCATTGACCACATCATGAACAAGACCACCCACCATGTGTTCTCCAAATTTGCCATCCCCACTAGTTTTCATCACATCTAGAGCTTTTAGGGCCGCCGTCCACCAACCTTTGTTTGCTTCAATGATAAGCTCTGTTATGGTTTTCTTTCCTTTATTTTTTTATTTTTCACTTTTTATTAGGTTTCTACTATTTGGTTGATGTTGAGTTTGTTTTTTTTTTGGATGAAGGTTGATGTTGAGTTGATTATGTAGATGGGTGTCTTTCATGTTAATATTATTTGATTTTGCATTTTGTGTTGGGTAAGTTTTCTGCTCTGGCCTAATTGACTTGCATAGGAGTTGGACAGTGAGATTGGCGGTGGGACACAAACTTTGGCTCCGGTGAGACAACTCTCTTGTTTGATTCGTTTCCTTTAGAACTCTACTGGTGACTAAGGAATAAAAACAAGCTCTTTTGTACTACTTTAATCGCTAGCCTATAATCCAGCCTAGCAGATTGAAGCAAGGAATCCTAGAGTTCCCAAAGCTTCATTTAGTCGCCTATGGATATCTTAAAAGTAAAAGTACAATATCGACTTGTATGAAACTATAGATGGCTGGTTTGGTTCAATGGGCTCTCTCCCTCTTTCTCTCTAAACTTGACCCTAATGTTTCTCTCTCCTCTAGCATCAGGTTCATGGATTAGATTTGGTTTTTAGGAGTGCACATGAGTTTCACGTGACTGTTCTGTTTTGTTAGTATTCTAATGGGAAACTAACTAATGTATTTATTTGATAATTGTAAATAGTTTATGGAGTAAATTGGCCAATATAAAAATTTAGGGGGTGTCTCGGCTAGTAGTTAAAAGTTTAGGGGGGGTGTTACAACATTTTTCCCTCTATAGGTTGCATAATTGAGAAGATAACACCTTTGTTATTTATTTATTTATTTATTATTTTTAATTTGATAGCTAGGGGGGAAAGGATTTGAACACTAAATGTTCTAGAGTCATCAGGAGATGACAACTATTAAGGAAAGTGCAGGCTTTAAAACAATTCCTAAAAACGCTACTATAAAACCAGTTTTTTTGTATTGATTTTGTTGTTTGTATCCATAGATTTTATCAAGTTTTTAATGTAACTCCAACATTAAATTCTCAAAGTTGCATCTATTCACGATTAAATGAAAAATTCAAGTGGGTTCCAGTTAGCTTATCTAGTAAAGTCTCAGATGAATGAATAAGAAATCTGGAGTTCAATTTCCGCCTTCACCAAAAACTGATTGGTGTCTTGGTTTGATAATAAAGAGCTATTATCAAGAGCGGACGCCATAGGTTAAAACTCTCTAAAAAAAAAAATGAAAAATTCAAATTTTGTCAATATTTAAACAAACATTGGCTTGCACTATTTTGATATGCATTTATGATATTGATAATGGAGTAATATCTAAATCATTTATATAACTATAAAATATTAGATTTTTAAAAATGGGTAAATTTCAAATTACACTTCTAAAGTTTGGGGATGTTTATTTTACACTCTAAAGTTTCAGAATTTGAATTTTACTCTTTGAAATTCGGGTGTGTTTGGATTTTACACTTTAACGTTTCAGAATATGGATTTTACTTCCTAAAGTTTTGGAGTGTTTGGATTTTACACCCCCAAATTTTGAAATTTCAGGATGTAAAACCCAAATATCTCAAAATTTTAGGGGGTAAAATCCAAACACCCTTAAAATTTTCGGGGTAAAATCCAAATTTTGAAACGTTAGGATGTAAAATCCAAACACCCCAAAATTTCAAGGGGTAAAATCCAAATTCTGAAATTTCAGAGTGTAAAATCCAAATACTTCCAAACTTTTGGGGTATAATTTGCAATTTGCACTTTAAAAATCTATTATAATGTTATTTTAAAAACTCTAAAACACTTGCAGATTCCATTTCCACTTCCTTAAATATATTACACTGATTAAGCCAATTGACCATTATTAAAAGGCCCAATCTTTCACCACAAAATTGAACATTAATTTTCTCCTCATAAAAGAAGAAAAATAAGTGAACATTAATTTAATAGACCAGCCTCTAGTCTTTTCAATATAAATGTTATGGTAAAAGTTTTGATGCATATTAATATGCAACAACTTTTGCATAATGGGTTATGAGGCAGCAAAAAAAAAAAAGCAGCATATGTCTAAGGGTTCACCTGATCATGACTCTTAAATACATGTTGCTTTTTTTTTGCTGCCATATAACTTATTATGCAGCAAAACTTTTCCCTATTTATCTTTACCTATTTAATGACTCCTTTACTTATCCCTAAAAAAAAAAAAAAAAAAAAAAAAGGCAAAGCCAATATGAATCACTTACTTTGCCACAATTGAACTTAACTACCCTCTTGGACACTCTTCTCTATTTGAAATTGATCCATTTCATGATTGAGATAAAAAAAATTACATAATCTTTTTTTTTTTTTTTTTTTTTTGAGAATAAAAAAAAAATTACATATTCAAAGGTGTAGTGATTGTCATCTCATTTAATGACCGTCTGAACATAGGGATGGCAATGGGGCGGGGCGGGCCGAATGATGGGATCTTCGCCCCCGCCCCGCATAGATTTTTCTTGCCCCATCCCCGCCCCGCCCCGCATGACAGGAAAAATTTCTTGCCCCATCCCCGCCCCTTAAGGCCCCGCGAAGACCCACGAAGCCCCGCCTTACACCGTAAAACTTTATTTCTTGTTAATTTTCCCTACAACTATTACCATTTTTTCAAATAAAATGACATGTTTCAATTAAACTATATTTAGCAATGTCATTAAACAATTAAATTAAAAATCATAGCACCCATAGCACATACACAAATGGCTATTCATATTTTTTTGATACCAGGTATTCATATTTCATTGGCCTAAAAAACACTAAAACAAATCTCCTTTATACTAAGTAGTGTGCATTATTTAATTCCTCCCATTTTGTGACTATTTCATAGAGAATGGGACAAAGTCTCAAACCTGTACCTTATATTTTTTAATAAAAATACAGAAAACAAATTAAATTGTATATAATTTTTGTGTGGAGAACGAGATCGAACAGCTAGTGCTAGTACATAAATTTAGCAACGTCATGATTTAGCAAAATTACAAAAACAATGACACCAATAGGGTATTCCTCATCATCTCGTTCTCCAATAAGGGTTAAATTGGTTTATGTACTGGCTGGAGCTAAGCTACCAATGGTTTGATTGCTAAATTATACCCAGTTAAATTGTATATAATTTAGCAACGTCATGATTGATGCCATCAATCGGCAATCAAACCAATAGGGTAATCCTCATCATCTTGTTCTCCAAAAGTTTAAAAAAAAAAAACCTAGATTGTAAAATAGATATGGATTTTGACAAGCATAAAGAAGCAGTGTTGTTAAGCAGCCAAATGCCCACACAAAATTACAAAAACAATGACACACACAGCCTCAGACCTGTACCTTATTAAAAAAAAAAAATTATATTATGTTCGTGATGAAAAGTAAGTTGAGAAATACGTATGAATCATGAATGAAATTAGTAATTCAAATAATATATAAATTTGTTTCTAATAAAGACAAAAAAAATGTTAAAATTGGTACCTTATTTCCAACTTTGCTAGAGAGAAAAAAGAGGTAGAGCCACCTTAGGTAGAATAAAATAAACTGATGATATTTTTGTTTAAATAGTAGGGTTTTAGGGTATGAAAAAATTACAATTTAACCCTTATTAATGCGAGGCGGGGTGGGGTGGGTCTAAAAAGTGTAAACCCATCCCCGCCCCGCCCAGTGGTGCAGGTCTAAAATCTCGCCCCATCCTTGCCCCACCACTTTTGCGGGGCGGGAAAAACCCGCACAGGGCGAAGCGGAGAGGGGCGGGTCAAGCGGGGCGGGGCAAAATTGCCATCTGAACATTGTTAGATCTAAAAAAAATAATATCTTAACCAAAAAATAGAATCTCTTTATTTCAAGTAAAATGGAGAAGATCTTGTTCCTTTTTTCATCCCAAAAACCCATGCAAGAGGCTAACCCAAGCTGACATCACTGTCTCAAGCCTCACCATCAATATTCATATGTTCAAATCTTTTACACGAAGCCCCTCTCTAATGGTTTGTTTGGATTTAGGGGGAGGGAGGGAGAGTGAAAGGGAGTAGAGTAGAGTTGGCCGAAAAATAAGCTATTTTTATTTGTCGCCAACTTTACTCTACTCTCCTCCACTCACCTTCCCTCCCTCTCAATCCAAATAGTCCCTAAGTCTCTCTATCTCTCTGTCTTCCAAGGTTGTAAATTTTGTACCAATTTCAAATACCCTCAAAATGTACTAAATAAATTATTGAGCTGTACTGTGGGTTTCTCAAGTGTTTCAATTGGTTTTTTTTTTTTTTGGAGGATAAACGGCAGAAGTGTTTCAATTGGTTTTAATATTTCTACTGATACAAGAAATCCGAAAAAAAATGGGGGTCATAAAACAAGCTATCTGGACTAATATTTTGCGCTAATGTATTTGGGCTTCTAAAATATATGGATTTTAATGTTTATGTTTAGAAATATAAATTATTCTCATAAAAAAGAAGAAGAAATATATATTATTTATTTATAAAACTTGTTGTAACGACCTAATGGTAAATGAGTACTAACGACTATCTAACTATTTTGTTCCCAGAGTGCTATCCATCACAAACTGCATGTTTGGCTTTAGCTTTCTTGGAACTCATAAATTTGTCAATAGGTTAGGTAAGTTTCCAATATGTTTAGCTTGCAACTTCGTAAATACACCTGAGATATATTTACAAATAAGCAAAACTAAATGTGTATTAAAATTTTACCACGATTATACATATAATATATATATATATATATATATATATAATGTTTGTATATTTGAAAATATAAAATAGCTACTAATAAAATAAATATAAGTTTATTTGAAACAAATGAAAAAAAAAATCATTTAAATTGTTATCCATGAAATTCTTAATTTTAGTTTGTCTAACCATTATTTATATAATAATAATGGGAAATGCTAATGAATGCCCTTAGGGCATTGGTTAAAAATCCATTTAAAGAAAGTTTTTATAGGAAAAGAAAAAAAAAATTTAATGTTTTGATAGCTTTTTTCATTTTCCATAAAAGTTGTGTCAAAACTTTCCTAAAATGAATTCTTAACCGATGCCCTAAGGGCACTTGTTAGCATGACTCAATAATAATACCATAAGAAAAATGAATCAATGATGGTGACTTTTTTTAAGGTTTATTAATTTTGATTCTATAGTTTTCACACTTAATAACTCATTTAACACAAAAAATTAAGAAATTTAAATTAGATTCCTTGATTTTTGTAGTGTAGTAAACAGTTGCACCAAAATTAAAAAAATAAAAAATTGGATGAGACACACAACATAAAATTAGACTCAAATTTGAGATTTAGTTGAATTTTCTTTTAGCTTTGGCCTTAAATACATATATATGCTGAGGCTTGCACTGCGTTATAGTCTATAGATCTTGAAAGATCAACGTCTCAGCCAAAAAAAGAAAAAGAAAAAAGAATGATCTTGAAAGGTCAAGGGAGAGTGCAGTCCACCTAAGTAGGTCATATTCACCATCAATTCTATTTACTTTTGGATCACTTGGAGTAAAAGGAGAGTCAATTTATTTTTATATTTCATCTTATTTAGAAATTAAAGAATATTATTGTTACTTTCACAAGGGAGCTGAACAAACTTGGAGAATTAATTGAAAAATCGAACTAGAAAGGTAGCGGCTAAGAAGCACGGGTGCGTTTCAGGACTCGGGTGCGGGTGCGGGACTCGGCAATTTTTGAAAAATGTGGGTGCGGGTGCGGCGGGACTCGGCGATTAAAAAATTATTAAAAATATTTTTATATAGTTAATTTAATATTTTTATATAAAAAAATCAAATAAACGGTAGAATTTATTATTAAAAAATAATTATTTATGATTTGTTTTTAATAAAATCAATATTTTTGGTAATTGGAAACAAAAAACCACATTTCAAAAAAGTTCATTTACTCATTTTTCAATTCCCAATCCACTCACATTAAATATTTGACTTTTCCACCCCCTTAATTTATATTATTTTGTTATGTACGTATATTCTTCTTTTATCTTTTTTTTTTTTGGTGTCTTCTCATCTTCTTCTTCCTTCTCTTTTTTTTTTTTTTTTTTCCCTCTCACAAGGCCACATGAAGCAGAAGAATGGCAGCCACTGCCTATTTCGTCCAGTTTTGGCGGCTGTTTCGGCCGGAATCGGCCGTATCGGCCTGTTTCGGTGGCCGTTTCGGCCGGAATCGGCCGTCTCGGCATGTTTCGATGGCCGTATCGGCCGTATCGGATTCCGTTTCCGCCGGAATCATCCCGTTTTGGCCCGAATCGGCGCGAATCTGGCCGAGTCGGCGCGAATCGGCTCGAATCTGGCCAAGTCGGCGCGAATCCAAAAAAAGAAAAAGAAAAAGGGGAGAGTCGGCGAGTCGGACACCAGACACCGCGTCGAGCCGCGTCGGACTCCGATGCGGCGACCTTGGAGCCGCGTCGGTGCTTTCTAGGGTAGCGGGTGTCTCGATTATTGAATCTCATGATAAAAAACCAAGTTAATGTGTATTTATTCTTAAATAATTTAATAGTTACAATAACAAGAGTGGAATTTCAAACCCTACAGGCAATGCCACTGACTAAGTTAAGAAAAACAGATTATTAGTAACAACATAAGTAGTGGTAGTAACAATTGAAAAAAAAAAGGTAAAAATTTAACACTTAACAATAAAACTGACAGGTTATTTAGACCCCAAAACAACCAGATTGCGTAGCCTAGATTAATTAGCCAAGTTGTTACTTAGTCAAATTAAGCAATTCTAGGTTAAAACAATCAAATAATCATATCATGTATATAAAACAATTAAAGCAGCGGAAATAATAAAGAACACAAGATATGATCACCCAGGAAACCACACGGTAAAAACCTGGGGAGGATTTGACCCACCGATCCTCAAGGCAAACAAGAATTCACTATGAAAGAATTGAAGTTCTTACAGAAGGACTACAAGCTCCCCGCTCGACTTCCTAATGCTACCCACCAGTACGAACTTCCTGACACGACCACGCGCAGGCTCCGAATCCACGGACTACTTCTTTCTTGAATTCCTCAATCAGCTACAAGCTCCCCGCTTGCTTTTCTTTTAAGTTCCAATGGTTGCAACTATGTTGATCATCAAGATATTGACAACCCTAAGTTTATGTGAAGGAAAGCTCCTCAAAGATCTCACAAGAGATTCACACAAACAGCAAATATGAGCAACAAAGACTTAGAGAGGTTTGGATACAAAACCCTAAAAATAAAAGGAGGCACAAGAGGCACTCTAATCTCTCTCCCAAAAGTCCCAAAAACGTTCTAGGGTTTTCCTTATATATAGGAGTGTTTTACTTGAACCCCAAGACGTTTAAATAGAGTTTGGGCTGAGCTGGAACTCTGCAGAAAACGCATCTGACCCGAGATTCGATCGATCGAGCCTAAGCTTCGATCGATCGAGCCAGGCCGAAATGCTCCAATACATCTGCAGCCACTCGATTCCAACTTTACAATATTTAATCAACTTTGAGCAAGCCTAAACAAGACTAAATACAATGTTTTGATCATGGTTTGCCAACATTACAAATTAGAGTTCTAAATACATAAAATCCTAAGACCTTAGAACCTAACAAACTCCCCCTTTGGCAATCCGTGACAAAACACAAATTAAAAGCTCAAAGTTTACAAGTAAACAGCCCATTACAAAAATAATGCTCATAACAACAAATCCAACCTAAACTACTATCCATCAGTTGCAAGTGTAGACAGCAGCTCAATTGAATCAACCTGTATATTTCCTGAAAACACTCAACAAACGCATAAACGCATGTGTGACAGAAAAACAGTAAATCAACAAATAAATTCTTGACTTCACAAAACACAAAACAAAGACATATATCATGAATAACTCATAAATATAAATCAATGAGCAGTGAACAAGAAACAGAAATAAAAACATAAGTAACCTAACTCTCCCCCTAAGTTAGATACAACAAAAAGTTTTTATTTTCTTCCCTTTCAAAAATAATTTCAACTCCCCCTAAACAAGACAAACATGATTCCCTTAAATCAATAATTTCTCCCCCTTTTTGTCACGTATTGACAAAGACAACTCATACAAAGAGTAAACAGTCAACATACGCAATAAAGGATAAGAGAAAATAGAGAATCAAGGGGAACACAAAACAATCCAATTCTATAGAAAATAGAAACAGCTCCCCCTATGAACAACACAGGTTAAAAAAAAATTTCTCCTCCTATAAAAATAGGAAAAACAAAACAAGTTTTGGGAAAAACAGTTTTGGGGAAAAATAGAATGGGGGGGATCAGCAGCATCACCAACAGGATCAAAGTTAAAAACACATAATCCAAAGTTAAAAAACTAAGGTGAGGATACACATGAAGAAAAAAATATTCTCTCTTTCAATAAAATGCAAACATGGCATTATGTGACCCATAAACAGTTGCATAAGTAGAGAAAATATTTGCACATTGATTATCCATCATATCTCATAAGAAAAATATTTTCTACAGTTCACACATAAGAAATAGCATATACTAGAATGTACAAAACTCAAAAATTAATCAATCAATTTTTAAATCAAGTTGAGTACCCAATGTAGCAAAGTGTATGCATGTTATGTGTGAAAACAATAAGAGATATGACTGCAAAACTGCAAGATGGATACAAAAATCAATGTAATGCATGTGAATCCTAAACACAAATGCAGTGAGTAATTAAGTTCAATTGAGATTAAATTGACAAAATTGGTTTGAGCATAGAGTTTCTAACAAAAACCCAAAAAAAATGAAAACCACTTGTTGAATTTTTAAACAAATTGATGAATTGAGCATCACATAACACAACTCACAGAGTATAATGCTTAATTACATCCAAACAACAAGCCAATTTCATCAAATTCAACTCAATTTCACAAAAGCCCCAATTCGGATCAAGAACAAATCCTTTTTAAAAACCTGATTCGCGACTTTCGATTGATCGAAAAATACATTCGATCGATCGAATGAAACAGTCATTTTTAAACAAATTAAAGCACTTTTTCGATCGATCGAAAATCAGACTGGATCGATCGAACTGGGCAGAGGCTCACTAAATTTTGAGAAAAAACACAGTTTTGAAAGACACAAACCTAATTTTGAAAAACAACTCCTCAAAGCACATTGTTTTATAAAAAAATGCATGAGTATGAGATGGAATGCTTTTTCAAAACCCCAAATTTTAAATCCAATTTTCTCAAAAACAAGTTTCAATCATTCTCCCATTGAAATTTTCTTAAGCAACAAATATGTTCTGCACAAATCTCAAGATATTTTCAAAATTTTCAAATTTGAAACATATTTTGCATTAAAATCAAGGAACTTTTAATCTTGGATGACCACAACATAACCAAGGGCAGACTGCAAATTAGCACAATAAAAAATATAGAACAAAAATCTATATGATGCATGAACATTAATAATGTTGTGATGCATGATCTAATGCAGTAAACAAATAAGTTCAATTGAGATTGAAATTTGACAAAATTGGCTTGAACATGGAATTTTCATCAAAAATCCCAAAAAATTGAAAACCACTTGTTGAAATTTTATACCAAAAAGATGAATTGAGCATTATAAAACACATTACATAGATTATAATGCTTAATTACAGCTACACAACAAGTCAATTTCATCAAAATCATCTCAATTTAACAAAAGCCCCAATTCGGATCAAGAACAAGCCCTAGATTTTTCAATTTTTCACCAAACTCAAATTTGATCAAATTAACAGTTAAGAATCATGTTAATGAAGTGTCCCCACAAAAACCCAATGATCAATTTCATAAATTAAGGCTTGAATCAACAGAAAATCCAAATTTTACATATTCCGAAAATTACCCTCAAATGCATGAAAATATGCATGTAAACTTGAAAATAAATTCAAAAGGAAGGGTAAAAAGGTCTTACCGGCTTGAGGAAAGAGAGATTGTGCAAAAACTTCGGAAGAAAACGACAAAAATTCCTAAGGTGGAGCCTTGCCAACGCGGAGAGAGAGAAAAAGTGTGAAAAAGATTTTGAAAAGTATTTGAAAAAGTCAGATTTGATCTTTTAAAAAAGCTTTTTCACGATGTTCGATCGATCGAAAATCAGATTCGATTGATCGAAACACTCAGTCGTTTTGAAACAAACTAGAGCACTTTTTCGATTGATCGAAAAACAGGCTGGATCGATCGAAATGGGCAGAGGCTCACTAAATTTTGAGAAAAATCACAGTTTTGAAAGACAAACCATATTTTAAAAAAAACTCCTCAAAGCATTAAATTACAGAGATAAAATGCATGAGTATGAGATGGAATGATTTTTCAAAAACCCAAAATTTTAAACCCCAATTTTCTCAAAAACAAGTTTCAATCATTCTTCCTTTGAATATTCTCAAACAACAAATATGTTGTACACAATTCTCAAGATAATTTCAAACTTGGTTGGTCAGACCAAAAACACACACACTAGCATGTACAGTGTTTAACAAAGAGTAACTTGTGTAGTGTGTGATACTAGCAAAAACTTGAGATACATGTGAGGTGATATGTGAATAGCAATCAAACACAAAGTCTACACAATTCATCACATAGAATTTAAAAGAGACTATCACCTAAAGAGTTACATCCTATAACTCCCACATCTCCTAGAACAAAAGCTTGCAATCATGTGAGTTTCTTGTATTTTTGCCCCATTATTTAGGTGAAATTTGGCATAAAGCCTAATAGTACACACCGGTTTGAATTAAGTGAATTGGCATCAAGCCTAATAGTACACACCAGTTTTAAGCATTAAGCATTTAAAGAGGCTACACCTTATGTTCTTTTTGTGCATGTGCTACACTTTCTCGAGCACAGAATCTTATGATATGCACTAAGGTGTTCATGATTGACTAGTGAACAGTGGTGAGATGGTTATTTATGCCTTTCTCAAAAGGATCAAGTCCGACAGTCAAATAACATGTGACATCAAGATCAAGACAAAGTGATTAATAACCATAAACATCTTTCCCACACAACATGCACTTCAAAGCTTTAACTAGTCAGGTGCAATATTTAAGCTCATCAAGGTTAAACAAGGTACACAGAACATGACATGTGTCAAAAGATAGACCAACCTTGTTTTTCAAAAATCAAGAAAAGTAGTGTCTAGCATAATTTTTGCTTTCACCTTTTTTTTCTTTTTTTTTTAAAGGAAAACAAATAAATCCTAGAATGAAATGCATGAATGTAATGCAATGCAAGTCCTAGAACAAAAACAATAAAAAAACACAAACCAAAGAACAATGGTCACCAAAGAATAGAGCAATTAAGCACAAGGACCATGTCAGAAAGACTCAGTTAGTTCGAGTCTTTTGCATCCAAAACTTTTTAGATGCACCACGAGCATTGGAGTTCTTATTCACATTCGAGTGATTCCCAACTCCAGGATTGGAATAAAGGTTTAACACCTTTACCAATTCACCAATTAATGCCATAGGATCATGTGCTTGAGGCACAGGCACTTTTGGTTTAGTTGCTCTCTTATCAGCTTGAAGCTTGTAACAGTTAGGACGAATGTGTCCAGACTTACCACAATAATGACAAACCCAAGCAGGTTTACCATGCATCTTGTCCTTAGATTTGGTAGGCTCCTTAGGTTTAGATTCTCTTAAGTCTACCCTAATCTTCTTAGGTGGTGAAACTTCTACGGGTTTAACTATCTCACTCACAGGTGGTTTGACAGTTTCACTCACAACCTCACTCACAGAAGGTTCAGAAGAAGAAGAAGGAACAAAAGTAGTGGAATGTGGTCCAGAATCAAAAATGCTTTCAACATATCCTAACCCAGTTTTATCAGCAGGAGACTTTTGAACATTCAGCATGTGATCAAGTTTAGAACTAGCAGATCTAGCAACAGATAAATCATGTTCCAAAGTTCTAACTTTATCAAGTAAAAGCATGTTCTCAGATTTAACATTATTCAAAAGCTCATTAGCATCAAATAGTTTAACAAGCAAATTTCTCTTTTCAAGCTCAAGAGAGTCAATTTTCTTTAGGCCAAGTTCAACTTTCATAGCATCCTTTGCAGCAATTTTGCAAAGTTTGTTATAGGCCTCTTGAAGATCTGCATCTTCAGAGAGTTCCCCATCAGAAGGGTTCTCCTCAGCAGATATGCTTTCATTGACTATAGCAGTAGCCGTGAAAGCAATGAAGTTTCCATCCTCGTCCCCACCGGACTCATCATCAGAAACCTCATTATCACTAAGGGTTACAGCCATAGCTTTACCCTTATTCCTCAAGAATGTAGGACATTCAGATTTCACATGACCATACCCTTGACAGCCAAAACACTGAGGACCCAAAGAGTTATTAGAAGATTGACCAAAATTTTCTCTAGGTTTTTCAAAATTGTTAACCTTAATGGGATCATTCTTCCTAAAATTTCTAGGTTCAGCAGTGTAAGTCCCTCTTGCCTTTCTATTTGTATTCCTCAGAAAGTTCTTAAAGTTCTTGGCAAGATAGGCAATCTCTGTGGCAGAGAGCTCATCATCAAATCCACCACCCTCAACATCATCAACTGACTTAAGAGCCATTGATTTGGATTTGTTTACTTTAGGGAGGTCAGACTCATAGGATTGAAGAGATCCTACAAGCTCATCAACAGGGATGGAGTCCACATCCTTGCTTTCAGTGATGGCAGTCACTTTGGGTCTAAAATCTTCAGTTAAAGATCTAAGAATCTTCCTAACAATTTTAGGTTGATCATAGATTTCACCCAAATTAAAAGCAGAATTGACAATATCATTTAATTTTGCATAAAATTCATCAAAAGATTCATCATCAGACATTCTGATGCTTTCGAATCTAGAAGTCAATTGTTGCGATTTATTAATCTTAACTGCCTTTGTGCCTTCATGCACAGTTTGGAGGATTTTCCAAGCAACATGAGCAACCTCAACATTAGAGATCCTCTTAAATTCCTCCATAGAAACAGCATTAAAGATAGCATTCATAGCTTTGCTATTGAAGCTTGCTGCTTCTTTTTCAGAAGTTTGCCACTCACTCACAGGAGTAGCGGGTTTCACCCATCCGTATTCAACGGAATTCCAAACCCTTTCATCAATGGATTTCAGGAATGCTTTCATCCTTACTTTCCAATAAGCATAGTTGTTCCCATCAAAATGAGGAGGAACAAACAAAGAGTGTCCATGCTCCATGACAACAGGGGTCAAGGATCAGCTCAGAGATTAAAAATCTCAAACACAAAGAGCTACCCGCTCTGATACCACTTGACAGGTTATTTAGACCCCAAAACAACCAGATTGCGTAGCCTAGATTAATTAGCCAAGTTGTTACTTAGTCAAATTAAGCAATTCTAGGTTAAAACAATCAAATAATCATATCATGTATATAAAACAAATAAAGCAGCGGAAATAATAAAGAACACAAGATATGATCACCCAGGAAACCACACGGTAAAAACCTGGGGAGGATTTGACCCACCGATCCTCAAGGCAAACAAGAATTCACTATGAAAGAATTGAAGTTCTTACAGAAGGACTACAAGCTCCCCGCTCGACTTCCTAATGCTACCCACCAGTACGAACTTCCTGACACGACCACGCGCAGGCTCCGAATCCACGGACTACTTCTTTCTTGAATTCTTCAATCAGCTACAAGCTCCCCGCTTGCTTTTCTTTTAAGTTCCAATGGTTGCAACTATGTTGATCATCAAGATATTGACAATCCTAAGTTTATGTGAAGGAAAGCTCCTCAAAGATCTCACAAGAGATTCACACAAACAGCAAATATGAGCAACAAAGACTTAGAGAGGTTTGGGTACAAAACCCTAAAAATAAAAGGAGGCACAAGAGGCACTCTAATCTCTCTCCCAAAAGTCCCAAAAACGTTCTAGGGTTTTCCTTATATATAGGAGTGTTTTACTTGAACCCCAAGACGTTTAAATAGAGTTTGGGCTGAGCTGGAACTCTGCAGAAAACGCATCTGACCCGAGATTCGATCGATCGAGCCTAAGCTTCGATCGATCGAGCCAGGCCGAAATGCTCCAGTACATCTGCAGCCACTCGATTCCAACTTTACAATATTTAATCAACTTTGAGCAAGCCTAAATAAGACTAAACATATTGTTTTGATCATGGTTTGCCAATATTACACATTAGAGTTCTAAATACATAAAATCCTAAATCTTTAGAACCTAACAAAAACAAATAAGAAATTACATTTTTTTCATAAATACAAAAAGAGAAAAATTTTAATTTGTCCTAGAAATCCTTATAGAAGCATTTTAGATGCAGCTAACTAGAATCTTTACCTTTAGCGAGCTTTGAATTCGGTGATTGTCACGTCATTTATAGAATAAAACCGCTCACCTGTGATTGATCCCAAACTATTGGTAGGTATTCTAAAAATAAAAGCAGGTTGTTTTGGAGAAGGAAGAGTTGTTTCACAACTTAGCATGAGAAGAACTGCTAACATTGTTGGTCGATCCATTGCATCTTCTTGCACACATAAGAGCCCAATTTGAATGCATCTCAAGACTTCATGGGAAACAAATGAGTCATTTATTGATGAATCAACTATATCCAAGACTCTATCTTCTCTCCATAGTTCCCAAACCTATATGTTTTATAGCATTATCCATAAAGGGCTGTATTATAAATGCAAATGGTAAAGATTGTTGTTTTTTATTACTTACATGCCCTATCAAAGTTAGGGAATCGTGCCTTTGATAAGAACTGTTATTCTTCTTGCCACTAACGATTTCCAACAATATGACACCAAAACTAAAGATATCTGATTTTGTTGAAAATTTCCCAAATATTGCATACTCTGGTGACATATAACCACTGTATGTGAACAATATTAAAAATAAAGTTAAAGTTTGCATAGGCCTTCATTTTCCGTAAGGATGGTAACTGTGCAAGGCTTTGTGCACGCAAGCGTGCATGTGTTTGGGTGATACTTACTATGTTCCGACAACTCTAGTTGTCGTGTCTTGAATTTGGTCCCCATTGAATATACGAGCTATCCCAAAATCCGAAATTTTAGGATTCATCTCACCATCTAAGAGAACATTACTAGTTTTAAGATCCCTATGTATGATTTTTAATCTTGAGTCTTGATGAAGATACAAAATCCCACGAGCGATCCCAATGATGATTTCAAAGCGTTTCCCCCAATTAAGCGATGAACTTCTTGTATGATCTACAATAAAATTTAACTCTAGTATACTCAAAATGTGATTAATTAGTGTAAAAATATTTGGTTGTATGTAGTCCAAATATATTCTTTGAACATAAATAATAAAAGAAAATAAAACAGATGAATGCAATCGATTTATAGAAAGAAGACATACCAAAAATGAAGAAGTCCAGGCTTTTGTTGGGCATGTACTCATAAATCAACATCTTTTCTTCCCCCTGAATGCAACAGCCAAAAAGCTTGACAAGATTCCTATGCTGAAGTTTTGCAATCAACAAAACTTCATTTTTGAATTCCTCTATTCCTTGTGCTGAACTGTTGGATAGCCTTTTAATAGCTACTTCTTGTCCATTAGATAATTGACCCTGAATCCATTATCCAAAATTAAGCTCAGTCATAACAATTACTTCAAAGCAATTGAGTTCAATGCCACAATCTGATTCTTCAATAACTTATCTCTTAGCTTATGTAAATCATTTTCCTGCATTCACACTCACACAATAATGGAATTTGAAAAAGAAAGGAAAATATGCAACATATTTACGTTAAACGATGTCATTATGAGTTGTAACTGTACCTTAAAAACAGAACCAAAGCCACCTTGCCCTAGTTTGTTGATTGGAGAGAAATTGTCAGTGGCAGCAACTATGCAGCCTAGATCAAAGATCAATAAATCTGGATGTCTACTACTCTCCTCTAGCTCATTTCCCTCCAAATAGCCTTTAGTACCGGTAAAATATAATGATTGATTGTGCAATTTTCTTTTCACTGTCCAAAAATATATTGATAAATCGCTCACTATAAATTTGCAATTAAGCATTTATATAGCTCATGTAGACTACTAAAATGACTTTTGATTTAATATGTATATATATATATATATTCCTCCGTGCTTGTGTGAACAATACAATGGAAGTGATTTTGTTACCTTTTGTTTTCCTCTTCTTCATTAGGCATATATAGGCTATCAAGCATACCAGAAACAATGTCAACATAACAGAAATTATTGTAATAGCCAGCTGCCCCTTGAGGCCAAGAAAACCATTGGACTTCTTTGTGTAAGTAGCTGAAGGACAAAAAAAAAAAAAAAAAAACAAAACATCAGTCCATGATTTGTAAGGTGAAATAGGCAGAAATGAAAAATTACGAAAAATGCAAGCAAGAGGAGAAGGCCACCTAACTCAGTTGCATCTACACGTACATTTAGATCCCACCTTTCATATGAATTCTCCGAAACGTCAATCAATTCACCATACCATGCCAAACAACTGGTCCCCTTCCCATCAATATTCATGCTTGCAAAAGCTGTGCAAGAGCAATTTCTCAAGCATGCCTGCTCGCACTCTGAGCTACTCATACTCATGTCCATCCTAACTGCATTAAATGAATCAGGGCCCTTCAAAAGCTCCACCTTCACAAACCCTTCTCCATTCCCACACATCGACAACCCCGACTGCTTCCTCACACACCCCTCAGAACCATCTCTGTGATACCAATTCTTCGGAGACTTGGGTTCATACCCTGGCAAACACGTACACTCAAACTTATTAAAACTGTAAGCAGACTCGGGACCACATTTACCGTATGCGCCACAGTGTCTATAGTTGTCACAACGGTATTTAGGTGCTGACCAGAATTCCTTCCATTGAAGATCACCATCATTCCACATAAGGTTCTGGAGCAATCCAGAACCACTAGTCTAGAAATGATGCAGGGGTCATCGAAAAAGTAGCCGTAAGATAACTCATCTTCGTTGTTAACAGAATAATACTTATAACCCGATGAGGCTGCTGCTGCTGCTGATGATGTGCGCCACGGCCATGGACATGACCGCCAATATAAAGTCGAACCCTTATACAAGACGACTTGTGGAGAGCCAGTAGGATTCATCTTATAGGAGTCCCCAGTTCCGGGGTCATCTTTTGACTTCCAAGATGTCAAGAACCTGTCTAACCCAGTCATCCGATTCAACCCAAGCCTCATGCCTGGAAGCAGTGTGTCTGTAGGATGATCAAAGCTTTGCCATATAACCTTTTCGTTATTGCCTTGGACCAATACCAGATTTCCTGAATCTTGAAGCTGTGCAACAGAGGAGGTTGTCCCCTGGACAGACACATTTGTAGACCAAAGAAGACGCTTAGAACTGTCATGCAGGACAAGGTTTCCATAGGGGTTGATGGAGAGAACACCGGAGGAATCAATAATAGGATCATTCCTGTTTGCCACCCACACTATAGTTTGTTTTGCCACTTTGACAAACCAAATACCAAGATACCGGTAGCTAGAATTGCCGGGACTGAAGAAGCCTAAGGCGAAATTATTTTTGTTGGAAATCAAAGATTGGCCATCCTTGATGGATTGGTCTGGTGTTAAGGTGTCAACGGAAGTGCAAAATGGGAAGAAAAGCATGATCAGAATCAATGGCATGACCATGGTTTCAGTATCCATGTTTGTGTGCAGTGGTCTTTCACTAAAAATAATATTTTTTTTGGAGGGGGTGGTGGGTGGGCATGAAGCCTTACTACAAGAAAGGAGAGAGAAAATCATGAAGTCCTCTCTTTCTGATCCGTATCCAGGGGCGGCTGTACATACATTTCAGGGGTTCAAATGAACCCCCTAACTTGAAATATATATATATATAGAGATGGGTTCAAGTTACACCTGGTGTAACTTCATAAAGGTTACACCTTTTTTGGACCATTGATTTGTATTTGATCTAAGGGTGAAAAAAACACTTATAGTCATGTATTTATTGTTCCCTAGAAATTAGTAACTAAGTCATTAATTCTTAGTATTAAAAATAGAAAAATAAAAAACAGTATTAACTCTCTGCTCTCCATCATCATCTTCATCTTCTCTCCCTCTCTCACATGGTTTTGTGTTCTATTTTTTAACCGTTGAGGCAGTATTTGAAGTTTGCACAATATGTTTTGGTGTTTTTCACTTCAGTCATTGGAATGACAAAGAAATTCCGGTAAAAAGAAATCTAAGGGTGAAAAAATAAATCACTGTGTCAACCATAAAGCTAGAGAATATATGCTACCTTTAAGAACTTATTTCTAATTTTAATAAGATAAACAGAAAGGAAAAAGCTACCACAGAACTGAACCTCTTACCGAACCCCCACAAGGAATGCTCAAAATACCTACCCACTTGATTGGACCATAAGACTCAAACTCCCTTTTGATTCTGCTTTCAATTGTCTCATAACTAAGTCTAGCCACGAACAAAGGGACTTCACAAATTTCGGATACAAGCTACAATTATATAGGAAAGAATGGATATAATATAATAAATAAATGAACAAAGCAATCAAACACTCTGTCACTGGTGGTGCAACAGGAAAAGCATGGCCCCCTGAAAGAACAACTTCACAGGTGGTAGCAAATGAACGAAGAAATCAAACACTCCCAGACATAAAATAATAATAAAAATTTCACTTGTTTCTTGAACTCACCCTTAATTTCCATTGTTGAGGGTGAAAGTACATAGAAGATGGAACACAAGACTGTGTGAGAGAGGGAGTGAAGATGAAGATGATGATGGAAAGCATAGAGTTAATGCTGTTTTTTAATTTTCTATTTTTAATAATAAGAATTAATGACTTAGTTACTAATTTCTAGGGAATAATAATGACATGACCATGACTTTTTTTTCACCCTTAAATCTAATACAAATCAATGGTCCAAAAAAAGTGTAACTCTTATGAAGTTACACCAGGTGTAACTTGAACCCATCTCATAAATGGATGGGTTCAAGTTACACTTGGTGTAACTCTTTAGAGTTACACCTTTTTTAAGCCATTGGATTTAAATAGATCTAACGGTTAAAAAAAGACTATAATTATTACAAATATTTTGATTAGAATATAATTAATTACCCTCATTTATTACCTTCTAAACTCAAAAAAAAGTTTGACTTCTGACTCTCTCTTTCTTTAAGTTTCTCTCTCTACGTTTCTCTCTCTCTTTTTCCTCCACCACCTCCACAGGTTGCTGGCAGATATATACAAAGATTATAAAGCATACAAGTAGCAATTGAGGAAGGTTCACACATGTTGCTCCGTTGTAGAGCCCGTGGACATTTTTCATAAAAGACAAGTATAGCATCATACAAAGCTTAAGAAAACGTTTGATGAGAATCATAAAAAAATTAGAGCAAGTTGTCAGTGTTATCTCTCCTGCCTCTCTACCGACAAGTAAATGTCTCAAGCAATGCATCACCTTCATCAGGTCCATTGTTGCGGCAAAATTCCAACCATTCCAAATTAATATACAATTGTTGACCATAGAATTAGTTTACAATGAAATGTGGGAAATTCAAGTGAAAAAAAAAAAAAAAGGACACCGGAGTAGAAATTTAATGAGTGCTGTACCTGTGCCCTTGTGCGTCATGTTGCATATATTGAAAAATAAAAATATCCTCACCCTTCTGATTATGATCAGTGATGAATCATTTGATGAGATTGACAAAAAGAAACCATCTTCAATCATTGTTGAGAATCAGCATTTGGTTCACTAATTCATTAAAATATAGCAAAACATGGGATAACAAATTAAAATATGCAGCCTAAAGTTCTTTGACAGATCATATTCCTATATAATAGAGTAATAAAAAAAAAAAACTTCTCTCTGAATATATGTCAACCCGGTCTAGCATTTGTTTGTGAAGAAAATAAGGCTTTTCTTCTTCGCCAACTAATCTATATAGATGTATTGCAGTTTTAAATGGTAAATTACATTCTTCTTTTTTTAAAAGTAAATGTGTCTCAATCTCAAACCTTTTTATTGTTGGGTACATGAGTCAACAATGTGCATGATGCTATACTTGTCTTTTATGAAATTGTCCACGGGCTCTACAACGGAGCAACTTGTGCGAACCTTCTTCAATTGCTACTAGTATGCTTTATAATCTTTGTACGCCATTTTGGTTTTTTTTTTTTAAAAAAAAAAATCTGCCGGCAACATGTGGAGGTGGTGGAGGAGAAAGAGAGAGAGAAACTTAAATGAGAGAGAGAGTCAGAAGTCAACTTTTTTTTTTTTGGGTTTAGAAGGTAATAAATGAGGGTAATTAATTAGATTCTAATAAGAATATTTGTAATAATTATAGTCTTTTTTTAACCGTTAGATCTACTTAAATCCAATGGTTTAAAAAAGGTGTCTCTAAAGAATTACAACGGGTGTAACTTGAACCCATCTCATATATAAAAATATTGCTTTACTAATTTAAATCTTACACACTCTGATCACATATTAGCTTATCCTACAGCCAAACAACAATTTAATGTATTTTTTATGTATGGATGAGTGTGGTTGTGTGAGTTAATAATTATATAGTGTAAGTGGAGTTGAGTTTTTTTCATTTAGATTATTATATTTTTATAAAAAAAAGACAAATATATAACCACAATTTCATAAAAACAAAAATATTATACAAACTTAAAAAAATAAAATAGTTATATTTACATTGATAATAGATAATGAAAACTGATAATAAACTATCATGAGATGATATTAAAATATGAAAACTTGTATGAGAAAATTGTAAAATTTTATGTATTTGTGTGTTTTTTTTTCGATAATTCAATATATTCAAGTTCTTTTTTTTTTTAATTAAATTTTTGTTTAATTTAAGTTTCTTAATGACCCCCTAAAAAAAATTCCTAGAGCCGCCACTGTCCGTATCGCTGACGAATTGTTTCTTTTGGGACTACACGCCTCTCCTTTTTCAAACAAAGAGTCCGGAGGCATTCAAGCATCAATTTTATAAAACACATGGATTTTGTAATTGGGTCCAATTAATATGTGCCCTTAACCATACATATAAGAGAATAGTTTATTAATTTTGTTTTGCTTTTTCACAAGATAGTAATGACTTTTATGGGAAGAAGAGAAAAGCATATGGCAAATTTTATTTTTCTGAGAAGACTAAACTACTCGAAAGTTGAAACACAAGTTACACAACTCAAACAAGTTAACCGAAAACAACACTCTACCACTAAACAAACTCTTAGGGCACACATTAACCATACATATAAGAGAATAGTTTATTAATTTTTTTTTTTTTGCTTTTTCACAAGATAGTAATGACTTTTATGAGAAGAAGAGAAAAGCATATAGCAAATTATATTTTTCTAAGAAGACTAAACTACTTGAAAGTTGAAACACAAGTTACACAACTCAAACAAGTTAACCGAAAACAACACTCTACCACCAAACAAACTCTTACAAAAAAAATCTCATTAAAAAAAAATCCTCTTACAAAAATTACAACTCATACAAATTTCAGATGTTACTAGAACAAACCCAGAACATATAATCAATAAAAAAAATTATGACTTAAATATTTTTAAAAAAGAAATCGATATGGGTTTAAATAGTTGTGAATCTCGGCGCCAGAACTGTTCAAAGTTGAACAACTATTTGTTGCCGACAACAGGAGGGTCCTTGAAATGGGTGCGTCAGCCAGGCGTGGTTCATGATCGGGTGTTCCTTGAAGCCATCCCCATTTCGTGCTTGAGTTCTCTTTGATTTCAGTGGTCCCCATCTATTGAGGGAATGAAAGAAAGAAAGAAAAATACAGAGAAAGAGATGGGATCTGAGAGAAAATGAAGGAAAGAAAAAGAAAAAGAAAATGTAGTGAAACTAAAAGAGAAGAAACAATACCATTGAAGACCAAGACTTGCCTCCCTTATCGTGGTGTAGCAGTTGAAAGGAAGACAAGAGCCACATGTTGTCCTCATGTGGATATGTTGTAAACAAAGAGCCACACAACAAATTTTTTTTTTTTTCCTCGTAAAGGCCAATAACTTTTTGACTATGGATCCTTGGCTCCTTGCTACAAACAATTATCTAAGTTTAATGATTAAATAATGCTAACTATAATGAAATCTATTGTGAAATTTATTATAAGTATTTTTTTTTTGAAGCAAAATTTATTATAAGTATCAATTGTATCTATTATTCACGTCATTTTTATTCTGTCACGTGACATTATTTTATTAGACAAACTAAACACGTGTAACATTATTTTGTGACACTTAGGGCATGTTTGATAGGCTGTAATAGACAGAGTAATGTAATAGTTATTCCTATGGTTTAGTTATTCTTTAGTTTGGTTATGTTTTTATTATAAGGAATAGTCATTCCTTATGAATAGTTATTCTTCAAAATGAGGAATAATTATTCCTCTTTAAAAAGTTGTATTAGCTATTCCTTAGTAAGTGCAATAATTTCAAAACTTTATATATTTCCAAATAAACAAACTTTCCATATACATCTAACAATTATAAAAATAAAAAATCATAAAAAATAACATATATTTCTCTTAAATTTAAAAATAAAAATTTTTAAGGAGATATAATTGTATCAATAAGATATTTCCTAAAATAAATATTAAGTTTCATTCTAATGTTATAACTCACAACCAAACTAATGAATATGTTTAGTTATTACATTACAACATACTTTATTACTAGTAATAAAGATTACAATTCATGTCGTAATCTCCATTTAGTATACCAAACGTACCCTTAGTGGAAAAATATAAATGAAGAGGCTACTGATGTAAACAATATACATCTTGAAGAGGTGAAATCAAAATTTTAAAACTCTAGGAAAAATAAAGATCACATCAATAAAATCTTTAAATTTCAAGTTTTTATTGAATGTGAATTTTGACAAATACACATTCGCACTACATTTTCTTCTTATAACCTCTATGCTTGTAACATTTCAAGATGATATGAGGTCAATATGTATCATGACAATAAAATCTTGTTTCTTGCAACAATGACCAATTCCTTTTGAGTCCGCAATTTTTTATTTGTATATGTGATGGCACGAGCTTGAGTCATTGCTTTTTTTTTTTTTTTTGGTCCTGTACCACTAACCTTTATCAAAGTAAGTATGTGAGAGGCCCCACCCTTAGTCCACCAACTTTTTGTTGGGACAAACCCGCTATATTTCCCCATAGATTTAAGGTTTTACATGGAGTTGACATTTATTTTATTTAAATAGTAAAAATAATAAAATCCAAAATGAATGAAATAAAAATATTTTATTGATTAGTAGTGGGTTAGAGGTGTTAGAGATTTAGTGTCCTAAGAAAATAAAACATAAATAGTCATTTTTAAAATTATTTTAAGTTTAAAAATAGTACCTCGCTATTTTGTGTTTCCAATGTCTACTAGTTCAATTAAGTCATCCTTTATACACTAATGACTGCTTAATAACAAGAAAAGATTGTCTAAGAGTTTCTCTGAGATAGGGGGAGGCCATTCCAAACCCTAGCCGCCTCAGTAGAAAGTTGTGCCTACCCTAGGGTTAGGCTTTTCTTTGTTTTCCTCGCTGGTTTTAGATCACGAGTGTGAGTGTTTTGTCTAGTGTTTCCTGGCTTTTGAGACTTCATGGAGGACTTATCAGTACGATGGAAAAAACTCTCACTGTCAGAGGAAGAGGGGTGTGAGTACAGTGGGATTACGGATGATATGATAGGGGGCAAGACCATAGCGGCGAAATTCTTTACTCGTTGTCTGTTAAACATGGAAGCTATTGCACGTACGTTCAAACTTCTGTGGCAAACGAAGAAGGGTTTTGAGGTGAAGGATATGGGGAATCATGTGGTTCTTTTTGTCTTCTTTAATAAAGCAGATGCGGATAGGGTGTTAATGGGTGAACCTTGGAGTTACGACAAGTATCTAGTATCACTATGTAGATTAGAGAGGAGTGTTGCTGTACGGGATCTGGTCTTTGATAAAACGTTCTTTTGGGTGTAGTTACACGATCTACCAGTGGGAGAGATGAATCAGGAGGCTGTAGCAAGAATTGGTGAGGTTATTGGTGAAGTTCAGAAAGGGTATAGAGAGTGGGGTAACCACGATGGTAGCAGTTTCATGCAGATTAGAGTTAAGGTTGACACTTCCAAACCACTTTGTCGAGGACGAAAGATTAGGTTGCAGGAAGGGAAGGTTGGTTGGATTAGTTTTAAATATGAATGTCTGCCAAACATGTGTTATTGGTGTGGTAGATTGACCCACAGTGATAAAGATTACGAGATCTGGATCGGAAGCAATGGTTCCTTAACTGAAGAGGATAGACAATATGGCGCATGGCTTCGAGCTCCAACGTTGAATAGCAGAAAGTGTGCAGTGGTTAGAGTAGAGGGCGTGGATGATGATTCAAGGGAGCACGATGGACAGGAAAGTCAGAACGCCAGGGAAAGGAGCACCGTTGGTCAGACAGAGAAGGAGGGTGGCGAAACGGCTCACGGTGGAGAGGCAGTTACTCCGATATTCCAGCCAAGCATTAATCACGAGTTCGAGATTTTAGGAGTTTCAAATGATAAGGCGCATATCTCGGTTAAGGAGGTTGAGTTCCAGGATATTCTGAATGACATTGATTCAAATATCTCTAAGTTTGACTCAACGGTGGGAGGTCCAAGCATTAAAGGGTCTAGTGGAAAAGTGGATAGGGTAGTGGGCCAAAATATACTCAGCTCTACAAAGGGGCCCGACAAAGATAATATAGAGGTAATGGGCCAGGAGTGTAGGCCACAAGAACTAGAAATGAAGGGTCGTGGTTGGAAAAGATTAGTCCAAGAAAGACAGCCCAGTGAAGTCCAAATAACTCCTACGCAGAAAAAAAGATCATGCAGAGACGTAGACGAAGTGCAACATATTTCTTCCCCAGGAAAGAAACGCTGTGTCACCACAAACAATCAATTTACAACAGTGGAGGCTGCAGGGCAGCCCCACCGAGAACAATGAGTTGCATCGCCTGGAACTGTCGTGGGCTTGGGAACCCACGGACAGTGGAGGAGCTCGAAGAATTCATTCGAGCACAAGATCCCCTATTGGTCTTTTTATCAGAGACCTGGTCTGAGAAGAAGGATCAATTAGAAAGGTTACGGTGTAAGGTGAAATATGCTGGCCTTTTCATTGTTCCTAGTCAGGGTAGGAGTGGTGGTTTGGCACTTTTATGGAAGACAAACAATACAGTGTGGGTTGACAGTTTCTCAAAAAATCACATCAATGCGGTAGTGAATGGTGGTACAGCTGAAGCTTGGCGTTTTACTAGATTTTATGGGGAGCCGGATACTAACTACAGGGATGAATCTTGGGGTATGCTTCGTATGTTATCGGCTAAGCCACATTTGCCTTGGTGTTGTATGGGCGACTTCAACGAAATCCTCCATACCGATGAGAAGCGAGGAGGAAGAGTCAGACCGAGTGTACAAATGAAGGCCTTCAGAGATGCTCTTGATTTTTGTGGTTTTGTTGATCTGGGTCATATTGGGCCAAAATTTACTTGGCAAGGACGACGGCACGATTATATCATTTGGGAACGCCTGGATAGAGGCGTGGCAAATTATGATTGGGTTTCAAGATTTCCAGCAGCCACCGTTAGACATCTCCATTGCCACTCATCTGATCATCGCCCTATAAGTCTGGTTTTTAATCCGAATAACGAGTCTCAACGGTGGTTTCGCAAGCCTTTTCGCTTCGAAGAGATGTGGCTTAGTGATAGTGGATGTAGTGATACGGTGTTGAGAGCTTGGCAGATTCAACAAGAGGGCTCACCAATGTTTAAAGTAGCAAAGAAGTTGAAGAAGTGTAAGAAAATGCTGAAGTCCTGGAGTAAAGAACACTATGGCAGTGTTAAAAAATCAGATAGCCAAGAAGAAGGAGGCCTTATGGAAGGCAGAGGATGCTGCGGCTAGGGGTGGGAGTTATGAGGTGGTGACTCAGCTTCACCGTGAGCTAAATATTCTGCTTGACAAGGAGAGCAAGATGTGGAGACAACGATTCAGAATCCAATGGGTAGCTAAAGGTGACAAGAACACAAAATATTTTCATGGGGTGGCAACTTAAAGAAAAAGAAAAAATTTTATAAAGGGAGTTAGAGATTTGGAAGGACAATGGCAGACAGAAGATGAGGTGATCTCTAGTGTTTTTGTGGATTTCTACACTAAGCTCTTCTCCTCTTCAGGGGTTACAGATATTGATCGTGTATTGGAAGGAGTTCAAAAGGTGGTGACAGATGATATGAATGGTGAGTTGCTAAAACCATACAGCAAGGAAGGAGTGGATGTCGCTATTAAACAAATGGCACCCCTCTAAGGCACCGGGGCCGGATGGGATGCCCCTTCTTTTCTACCAGTCCTTTTGGCAACACATTGGTGGAGAAGTGGCCGAAGCTGTCCTCTCATGCTTGAATTCGGGTAAACTTCTTAAGTCTATAAACCATACTTTCATTACCTTGATCCCTAAGGTTAGCAATCCTGAAAATGTTACTGAATATAGGCCCATAAGCCTATGTAATGTCATTTATAAAATTCTCAGTAAAGTTATTGCTAATAGACTTAAGCCCATTCTTAATTCTATAGTGTCAGAAGCTCAAAGTGCCTTTACTGCAGATAGACTTATAACAGATAATATCTTGATTGCTTTTGAGTCCTTGCACTATATGAAAACCCAATGTTCAGGAAAAGAGGGTTATATGGCCTTGAAATTGGATATGAGTAAGGCTTATGATAGGGTGGAGTGGCTTTTTTTGGAAAAAATCCTTGTAAGGATGGGTTTTCAGGAATCATGAGTAGCTTTTATTATGGAATGTGTGTCAATTGTTACCTACTCAATCCTAATTAATGGTGAACCTAAAGGATTTATAAAACCATCAAGAGGGTTGAGGCAAGGAGATTCGCTTTCTCCTTTTCTTTTCCTATTTTGTGCGGAAGGTCTTAATGCACTCTTAACTAAGGCATCGGATGAGGGGGAGATAAAAGGGCTAGCTTTGTGTCGTAGAGGCCCAAAAATTACTCACCTTTTCTTTGCAGATGATTGCCTCCTCTTTTGCAGATCCAAGACAGTTGAGTGTGCCAAAATTCAACAACTTTTGGAGTGGTATGAGGTAGCTTCTGGTCAACAAGTGAACAAGGAAAAAACCACCCTATTTTTTAGTAGAAACACATTGGAGGAAGTGCAGGAAGAAATCAAGGTTTTGTTGGGAGTTCCGGCCATTAAACACTATGAGAAGTACCTGGGTTTACCTTCCTTTGTTGGTAGACAGAAAAAAGTGTGCTTCAACCAGATCAAGGAACGAATTTGGTCCAAAATGCAAGGGTGGAAAGAAAGGCTACTCTCCCAAGTTGGCAAGGAAGTCATGATAAAAGCAGTTATCCAATCTATCCCCACTTATTCCATGAGTGTGTTCCGCATACCTGTGGGGTTAGTAAAAGATATTGAGGCTATGATACGTAAATTTTGGTGGGGTAATCAAGGCAATGGGAAGAAGATGCAATGGGTTAAATGGTCTACCTTATGCTCCCCAAAGTCTCTTGGTGGGATGGGATTTCGTGATCTTAGAGATTTTAACGATGCTCTCCTAGGGAAACAGGTGTGGAGGATGTATCATGAGAAGGACACCTTGCTCTATAGGGTTTTCCAACCTAAGTATTTCCCCAATGGAAGCATATTTGATGTGGAACTTACTCCTCGATGTTCCTTTGCCTGGAAGAGTATTTTGCAGGCTAGAGCAGTGATTTGCAAGGAAGCTAGGTGGCGGATAGGTAATGGCACCACAATTGACATTTGGGGTCATAGGTGGATTGATGATACGAGTAGTGGACTTATAGTTTCACCACAGAGAGATCTCTCCTTGAAGTGTGTTCATGACTTGTTTATCCCTGGCACATGGCTCTGGAATGAAGAATTAATAGACAGAAATTTTATTCCATCGGAGGCGAACTGCATCAAGAGTATCCTGGTGAGTATTCATGCTTCTGACGATCTGCTTATATGGCCTCAATCCCCAAATGGATCCTATACGGTGAGGAGTGCTTACAGAACGTTAGCCATAGCCTCTCACAATGCACGGCCTGGTACTTCCAATCCAGATGCCTCAAAGATGTTATGGAAGGGTATTTGGAAGTTGCAGGTTCCAAATAAGGTTAGGAATTTCATGTGGCGGGCTTCAGGTGAGGCTCTACCTACCCGGTCAAACCTTAAGTATAGGCATGTGCTTGTAGATGGTACTTGTAATCTATGTGAAGACCACCCCGAGGATGCCATGCATTGTCTATGGATGTGTGACTACGTCAAGTGCATTTGGCTCTCTGACCCCACCTTTAATTTTCCTAGAGCTAAACACTTTAATAATTTCGGTGATCTAGTCTTGTTTATACTGTCAGCAGCGACATCGAATACGGCGGCCTTATTTGCCATGGTGGTGAGGTGCATATGGGTCAGACGTAACAAGCTCAGGGAGTGTCAACAGGTATGGGATGTGGGTGTTACCATTCAGAGGGCTCGAGACTTGCTGCAAGAATTTCGAGATGTCAACTCTCATCATCATCAGTCTGTCATCACACGGGTAGCGACGAAGTGGAAGCCACCTCCTTAGGGTCTGTACAAGATCAACTTCGACGGTGCGGTATTTGCCAACTTGGGTTGGGCAGGCCTGGGAGTGGTTATTAAGGACTCCGACGGAAATATACTTGCTACCCTTAGTCAGAGAATCCGCCTTCCAAGCTCAGTAGACATGGTTGAGGCCTTGGCTGCAAGACGTGCTCTCACATTTGCGCAAGAAATCAGTATTTTTCGAGCTGAGGTGGAAGGGGACTCCTTGAACGTAGTCTCGGCAATCAAGAATCCTGGACTGAATAGGTCCCAGTTGGGTCATATTATCCTAGATATACAAAATGTTTGTCAATGTATGCATTTCTGTTATTTTATTCATGTTCGTGGGGGGGGGGGGGGGGCAATAGATTAGCCCATGCCCTTGCTAAGAGAGCAGTTCTAGCTGCGGATACTGATGTGTGGTTAGAAGAGCTACCACCTGATTTGGATGATGTACTCCAGTCAGAATTTCATTAATAATATTGACTTACCTGTTTCTCAAAAAAAAAAAGTCATCCTTTATACAAATTAGTTCCATTGAGGTTTGCTTTATGAATTACTTTTGCAACTTTTAACGAAATTTGATGACGGGGCAGTTGCCAACAACATTCATTGGCAAAGAATTAAAGAAAAAGACTAATCTATTATAAAATTTGTGCCTTGTAATACACAAAGTCACAAACCCAAATGAGAATTAAAGAAGAAAATTAGAGAGAGAACCAAATCTTGGGGTCCACCTATCTTTTTTTTTTTTTTTTTTTTACAAGATAGAATTTTTACTCTAACTTAATCTAAGTGTATATGTGTGTGAAGCTCTCTTCTGAAGGCCTTTGCCCCACACACCCCACAAGCATTTATATTTGTGGAGTGACTACCACACCAGGGGTGCATGATGGTCACCTATCTTTAATAGCTTATTCATGCTAAAAAGGTAATTATCTCAGGCATTAACATACGTTGCATCTCTTTTATAGAGCATAGGTCCCACATAGTTGTAGGATTTAGTATTTACACATTACGAGAGAAAATATACATTTATCCATTGTATGAGATAAATACTTTCATGTTGACTCAATGAGCCATGGCTTGAATCACAACTTCTTAGACTTTCCATGGCTTGGAGATGAGCTAGCACTCAGCTAATGACTTGTAGCCTCTCCTCGACTTTCGTATCTCATATATACATCGTCACTCTCATAGTATATGTATCACATAAATGTGTAGGCGTCACATACTATGCAAAAGAAGATGCACATATCTCGCTTCAAAGTCACAACTCAAACACCATATACCAAACCCTTCTAAATTTTGGTAAAATAAAAAATTCTGCTTGACAACCATATGGTCCATCATTTTGGTTGAGAAGGATGCTGCCATTTTCAGGAAGAGTTTATGTTGCGAGAATTTTATATTATTTTATTTTGGAGAAAAATGAGAATTTAGTTTAGGGTGCGTTTGTGCGCTTCCCACATTTGCGTCTGGCTGATTTTTTTTAATAAGTCCGACGCCTTGCACTGTTCATGGGACATGAACAGTGCAATCAGGCATATGCACAATACTTTCAAGCATGAAAAGTAATTTTTTATTATTTTTTATTGTTTTCACTTTTCAGTTTTCAACAAACTAAGCGGTATCCAAACGCACACTTAGTGGTTTGGTAATATGGCTATTTAGGTGAACTAATTAGTTGGGGTGTTTCCGTCATTTTGATGTAGAATATTCTAGGAAGGAAAAGATTCCATTATGTGTTAACAGTTTAACAAACGGTAATTATTAAAGAGAGAAAGCTCAATTTATAGTTTAGAGTGAGAATTATGAACTCTCCCATAAATAAATAGTGAAAAGTGATTTTTATCTAATATTATTACTTTAATACTAATACATTTATTTGTAACTATTAAAAGGGAAACATTATTTACTTCACCTATTTAAAAGATCCATTCTTTAACTTTTTGTCTACAAAAGGTTCATTAGGTCTATAGGCAGGAAAAATGTTTTGATATCTCCTAAACTTTTAATTATTGACTAAAACACTTCTTGAACTTTTAAATTGACAAACATGCTCTATAAACTATTTACATTCGTCAAATCAATACATAAGTTAGTCTCCTGTTAGAATACTAACAAAACAGTCACGCGAGACTCACGTGGACTTCAAAAAACCAATTCTAATACATGAATCAGATGCTAGAGGAGAGAGAAACCTTGGGGTCAGATTTAGAGAGAGAGAGGGAGAGAGCATAGAGCCAGACTTGTCTCACTAGAGTTGGAACCCATCGAACCAAACCAAATTTTAGTGCACTCAACTCAAATCACCTCAAATTCCAGCTTTCTTCTGTTGTGTTTATGAAAAACAAGTTCAATTAAAGATGTCTTCTTTATGTTCAAGTTCAAGCTTAGGTGAGATTTCAGTGGTGCCCAAAATTGCGGAAGGCTATCTCTTCCCTTGTATTGAGATCTGCAAACTCCTCCTCTCCCGAAATTACAACATTACCCTTCTTGTTGGTTCTGATATTACTTCTTCTATCCCTTCCTCTCTCCTCCATTCCCCTCTATTCCATTTCCAACCGACCAAAGACATAGATGGTATCTCCAATGTGACCCAGGTACAACCCGACCCATTTGTGCCATCATTGACCACATCATGAGCAAGACCACCCACCATGTGTTCTCCAAATTTGCCATCCCCACTAGTTTTCATCACATCTGGAGCTTGCTGGGCCGCCGTCCACCAACCTTTGTTTGCTTCAATGATAAGCTCTGTTATGGTTTTCTTTCCTTTTATTTATTTTTTTCACTTTTTATTGGATTTTAATGTTTATGTTTAGAAATATAAATTATTCTCATAAAAAAGAAGAAGAAATATATATTATTTATTTATAAAACTTGTTGTAATGACCTAATGGTACATGAATACTAACCACTATCTAACTATTTTGTTCCCATCACAAACTGCATGTTTGGCTTTAGCTTTCTTGGAACTCATAAATTTGTCAATAGGTTAGGTAAGTTTCCAATATGTTTAGCTTGCATTGTAAATATACACGAGATACATTTACAAATAAGCATAACTAAATGTATATTAAATTTTTACCACAATTATACTTATAAAATATAAAATAGCTACTAATAAAATAAATATAAGTTTATTTGAAACAAATGAAAAAAAAAAAATCATTTAAATTGTTATCCATGAAATTCTTAATTTAAGTTTGTCTAACCGTTATTTATATAATAATAATACCATAAAAATGAATCAATGATGGTGACTTTTTTTTAAGGTTTATTAATTTTGATTCTATAATTTTCACACTTAATAACTCATTTAACACAAAAATTAAGAAATTTAAATTAGATTCCTTGATTTTTATAGTGTAGTAAACAGTTGCACCAAAATTTAAAACAAAAAAAAATGGATGAGACACCCATAGCATAAAATTAGACTCAAATTTGAGATTTAGTTGAATTTTCTTTTAGATTTGGATTTAAATATATATATATATATATATATATATATACACATACATATGTTGAGGCTTGCACTGCGTTATAGTCTATAGATCTTGAAAGATCAACGTCTCAGCCAAAAAAGAAAAAAAAAAGAATGATCTTGAAAGGTCAAGGGAGAGTGCAGTCCACCTAAGTAGGTCATATTCACCATCAATTCTATTTACTTTTGGATCACTTGGAGTAAAAGGAGAGTCAATTTATTTTTATATTTCATCTTATTTAGAAATTAAAGAATATTATTGTTACTTTCACAAGGGAGCTGAGCAAACTTGGAGAATTAATTGAAAAATCGAACTAGAAAGGTAGCGGTTGTCTCAATTATTGAATCTTATGATAAAAAACCAAGTTAATGTGTATTTATTTTTAAATAATTTAATAGTTACAATAATGAGAGTGGAATTTCAAACCCTACACGTAATGCCACTGACTAAGGGCATGTTTGATAGGCTGTAATAGACACTGTAATGTAATAGTTATTCCTATAGTTTAGTTATTCTTTAGCTTGGTTATGTTTTTATTATAAGGAATAGTCATTCCTTATGAATAGTTATTCTTCAAAATGAGAAATAATTATTCCTCTTTAAAATGTTGTATTAGCTATTCCTTAGTAAGTACAATAATTTCAAAACTTTATATATTTCCAAATAAACAAACTTTCCATATACATCTAACAATTATAAAAATAAAAAATCATAAAAAATAACATATATTTCTCTTAAATTTAAAAATAAAAATTTTAAGGAGATATAATTATATCAATAAGATATTTCCTAAAATAAATATTAAATTTCATTCTAATGTTATAACTCACAATCAAACTAATGAATATGTTTAGTTATTACATTACAACATACTTTATTACTAGTAATAAAGATTACAATTCATGTCGTAATCTCCATTCAGTATACCAAACGTACCCTAAGTTAAGAAAAACAGATTATTAGTAACAATATAAGTAGTAGTAGTAACAACTGAAAAAAAAATAATAATAAAAATTTTAACACTTAAGAATAAAATGAATAAGAAATTACATTTTTTTCATAAATACAAAAAGAGAAAAAAATTTAATTTGTCCTAGAAATCCTTATAGAAGCATTTTAGATGCAGCTAACTAGAATCTTTACCTTTAGCGAGCTTCAAATTCGGTGATTGTCACGTCATTTATAGAATAAAACCGCTCACTTGTGATTGATCCCAAATTATTGTTAGGTCTTCTAAAAATGAAAGCAGGTTGTTTTGGAGAAGGAAGAGTTGTTTCACAACTTAGCATGAGAAGAACTGCCAACATTGTTGGTCGGTCCATTGCATCTTCTTGCACACATAAGAGCCCAATTTGAATGCATCTCAAGACTTCATGGGAAACAAATGAGTCATTTATTGATGAATCAACTATATCCAAGACTCTATCTTCTCTCCATAGTTCCCAAACCTATATGGTTCATAGCATTATCCATAAGGGGCTGTATTATAAATGCAAATGGTAAAGATTGTTGTTTTTTATTACTTACATGCCCTATCAAAGTTAGGGAATCGTGCCTTTGATAAGAACTGTTATTCTTCTTGCCACTAAAGATCTCCAACAGTATGACACCAAAACTAAAGACATCTGATTTTGTTGAAAATTTCCCAAATATTGCATACTCTGGTGACATATAACCACTACATGTGAACAATATAAAAAATAAAGTTAAAGTTTGCATAGGTCTTCATTTTCCGTAAGGGTGGCAACTGTGCAAGGCTTTGTGCATGCTTTGGGTGATACTTACTATGTTCCGACAATTATAGTTGTTGTGTCTTGAATTTGGTCCCCATTGAATATACGAGCTATACCGAAATCCAAAATTTTAGGATTCATCTCACCATCTAAGAGAACATTACTGGTTTTAAGATCCCTATGTATGATTTTTAATCTTGAGTCTTGATGAAGATACAAAATCCCACGAGCGATCCCAATGATGATTTCAAAGCGTTTTCCCCAATTAAGCAATGAACTTCTTGTATGATCTACAATAAAATTTAACTCCAGTATACTCAAAATGTGATTAATTAGTGTAAAAATATTTGGTTGTATGCAGTCCAAATATATTCTTTGAACATAAATAATAAAAGAAAATAAAACAAATGAATGCAATCGATTTATAGAAAGAAGACATACCAAAAATGAAGAAGTCTAGGCTTTTGTTGGGCATGTACTCATAAATCAACATCTTTTCTTCCCCCTGAATGCAACAGCCAAAAAGCTTGACAAGATTCCTATGTTGAAGTTTTGCAATCAACAAAACTTCGTTTTTGAATTCGTCTATTCCTTGTGCTGAACTGTTGGATAGCCTTTTAATAGCTACTTCTTGTCCATTAGATAATTGACCCTGAATCCATGATCCAAAATTAAGCTCATTCATAACAATTACTTCAAAGCAATTGAGTTCAATGCCACAATCTGATTCTTCAATAACTTATGTCTTAGCTTATGTAAATCATTTTCCTGCATTCACACTCACACAATAATGGAATTTGAAAAAGAAAGGAAAATATGCAGGATCCCTACGTTAGACGATGTCATTATGAATTGTAACTATACCTTAAAAACAGAACCAAAGCCACCTTGCCCTAGTTTGTTGATTGGAGAGAAATTGTCAGTGGCAGCAACTATGCAGCCTAGATCAAAGATCAATAAATCTGGATGTCTATTACTCTCCTCTAGCTCATTTCCCTCCAAATAGCCTTTAGCACCGGTAAAATATAATGATTGATTGTGCAATTTTCTTTTCACTGTCCAAAAACATATTGATAAATTGCTCACTATAGTTTTGCAATTGAGCATTTATATAGCTCTTGTAGACTACTAAAATGACTCTTGATTTAATATGTACATATATATATATATATATATATATTCCTCTGTGTTTGTGTGAACAATACAATGGAAGTGATTTTGTTACCTTTTGTTTTCCTCTTCTTCATTAGGCATATATAGGCTATCAAGCATACCAAAAAAGATGTCACCATAACAGAAATTATTGCAATAGCCAGCTGCCTCTTGTGGCCAAGAAAACCATTGGACTTCTTTGTGTAAATAGCTGAAGGACCAAAAAAAAAAAAAAACATCAGTCCACGATTTGTAAGGTGAAATAGGCAGAAATGAAAATTTACGAAAAATGCTAGTGGAGAAGGCCACCTAACTCAGTTGCATCTACACGTATATTTAGATCCCAACTTTCATATGAATTCTCCGAAACGTCAATCAATTCACCATACCATGCCAAGCAACTGGTCCCCTTCCCATCAATATTCATGCTTGCAAAAGCTGTGCAAGAGCAATTTCTCAAGCATGCCTGCTCGCACTCTGAGCTACTCATACTCATGTCCATCCGAACTGCATTAACTGAATCAGGACCCTTCAAACGCTCCACCTTCACAAACCCTTCTCCATTCCCACACATCGACAACCCCAACTGCTTCCTCACACACCCCCCAGAACCATCTCTTATTAAAACTGTAAACAGACTCGGGACCACATTTACCAATTCTTCGGATATTTGGGTTCATACCCTGGCAAACACGTACACTCAAACTTATTAAAACTGTAAGCAGACTCGGGACCACATTTACCGTATGCGCCACAGTGTCTGTAGTTGTCACAACGGTATTTAGGTGCTGACCAGAATTCCTTCCATTGAAGATCACCATCATTCCACATAAGGTTCTGGAGCAATCCAGAGTTGTCAACCACTAGTCTAGAAATGATGGAGGGGTCATCGAAAAAGTAGCCGTAAGATAACTCATCTTCGTTGTTAACAGAATAATACTTATAACCCGATGAGGCTGTTGCTGCTGCTGCTGATGATGTGCGCCACAGCCATGGACATGACCGCCAATATAAAGTCGAACCCTTATACAAGACGACTTGTGGAGAGCCAGTAGGATTCATCTTATAGAAGGAGTCCCCAGTGCCGGGGTCATCTTTTGACTTCCAAGATGTCAAGAATCTGTCTAACCCAGTCATCCGATTCAACCCAAGCCTCATGCCTGGAAGCAGTGTGTCTGTAGGATGATCAAAGCTTTGCCATATAACCTTTTCGTTATTGCCTTGGACCAATACCAGATTTCCTGAATCTTGAAGCTGTGCAACAGAGGAGGTTGTCCCCTGGACAGACATTTGTAGACCAAAGAAGACCCTTAGAACTGTCATGGAGGACAAGGTTTCCATAGGGGTTGATGGAGAGAACACCGGAGGAATCAATAATAGGATCATTCCTGTTTGCCACCCACACTATAGTTTGTTTTGCCACTTTGACAAACCAAATACCAAGATACACTGTAGCTAGAATTGCCGGGACTGAAGAAGCCTAAGGCGAAATTATTTTTGTTGGAAATCAAAGACTGGCCATCCTTGATGGATTGGTCTGGTGTTAAGGTGTCAACGGAAGTGCAAAATGGGAAGAAAAGCATGATCAGAATCAATGGCATGACCATGGTTTCAGTATCCATGTTTGTGTGCAGTGGTCTTTCACTAAAAATAATATTTTTTTTGGAGGGGGTGGTGGATGGGCATGAAGCCTTACTACAAGAAAGGAGACAGAAAATCATGAAGTCCTCTCTTTCTGATCCGTATCCAGGGGCGGCTGTACATACATTTTAGGAGTTCAAATGAACCCCCTAACTTGAAATATATATATATATATATATATATATTTTAACCAATGCCTTAAGACACTCGTTAACATGACCCATATATATAAAGGGATGGGTTCAAGTTACACTTAGTGTAACTCTTTAGAGTTACACCTTTTTTAAGACATTGGATTTAAGTAGATCTAACGGTTAAAAAAAGACTATAATTATTACAAATATTCTGATTAGAATATAATTAATTACCCTCGTTTATTACCTTCTAAACTCAAAAAGAAGTTTGACTTCTGACTCTCTCTCTCTTTAAGTTTCTCTCTACGTTTCTCTCTCTCTCTTTTTCCTCCACCACCTCCACAGGTTGCCAGCAGATTAAAAAAATAAAAAAAAACCAAAATGGCTTACAAAGATTATAAAGCATACAAGTAGCAATTGAGGAAGGTTCGCACATGTTGCTCCGTTGTAGAGCCCGTGGACATTTTTCATAAAAGACAAGTATAGCATCATACAAAGCTTAAGAAAACGTTTGATGAGAATCATAAAAAAATTAGAACAAGTTGTCGGTGTTATCTCTCCTGCCTCTCTACCGACAAGTAAATGTCTCAAGCAATGCATCACCTTCATCAGGTCCATTGTTGCGGCAAAATTCCAACCATTCCAAATTAATATACAATTGTTGACCATAGAATTAGTTTACAATGAAATGTGGGAAATTCAAGTGAAAAAAAAAAAAAAAAGACACCGGAGTAGAAATTTAATGAGTGCTGTGCCTGTGCCCTTGTGCGTCATGTTGCATATATTGAAAAATAAAAATATCCTCACCCTTCTGATTATGATCAGTGATGAATCATTTGATGAGATTGACAAAAAGAAACCGTCTTCAATAATTGTTGAGAATCAGCATTTGGTTCACTAATTCATTAAAATATAGCAAAACATGGGATAACAAATTAAAATATGCAGCCTAAAGTTCTTTGACAGATCATATTCCTATATAATAGAGTAATAAAAAAAAAAACTTCTCTCTGAATATATGTCAACCCGGTCTAGCATTTGTTTGTGAAGAAAATAAGGCTTTTCTTCTTCGCCAACTAATCTATATAGATGTATTGCAGTTTTAAATGGTAAATTACATTCTTCTTTTTTTAAAAGTAAATGTGTCTCAATCTCAAACCTTTTTATTGTTGGGTACATGAGTCAACAATGTGCATGATGCTATACTTGTCTTTTATGAAATTGTCCACGGGCTCTACAACGGAGCAACATGTGCGAACCTTCTTCAATTGCTACTTGTATGCTTTATAATCTTTGTACGCCATTTTGGTTTTTTTATTTTTAAATCTGCCGGCAACATGTGGAGGTGGTGGAGGAGAAAGAGAGAGAGAAACTTAAATGAGAGAGAGAGTCAGAAATCAACTTTTTTTTTGGGTTTAGAAGGTAATAAATAAGGGTAATTAATTAGATTCTAATTAGAATATTTGTAATAATTACAGTCTTTTTTTAACCGTTGGATCTTCTTAAATCCAATGGTTTAAAAAAGGTGTCTCTAAAGAGTTACAACAGATGTAACTTGAACCCATTTCATATATAAAATATTGCTTTACTAATTTAAATTTTGTTTTAAATCTTGCACACCCTGATCACATATTAGCTTATCCTACAGCCAAACAACAATTTAATGTATTTTTTATGTATGGATGAGTATGGTTGTGCGAGTTAATAATTATATAGCGTAAGCGGAGTTGAGTTTTTTTTTCATTTAGATTATTATATTTTTATAAAAAAATGACAAATATATAACCACAATTTCATAAAAAGAAAAATATTATACAAACTTAAAAAAATAAAATAGTCATACTTACATTGATAATAGATAATGAAAACTGATAATAAACTATCATGAGATGATATTAAAATATGAAAACTTGTATGAGAAAATTGTAAAAGTTTATGTATTTGTGTGTTTTTTTTTTCGATAATTCAATATATTCAAGTTCTTTTTTTTTTTTAATTAAAATTTTGCTTAATTTAAGTTTCTTAATGACCCCTCTAAAAAAAATTCCTAGAGCCGCCACTGTCCGTATCACTGACGATTTGTTTCTTTTGGGACTACACGCCTCTCCTTTTTCAAACAAAGAGTCCGGAGGCATTCAAGCATCAATTTTATAAAACACATGGATTTTGTAATTGGGTCCAATTAATATGTGCCTTTAACCATACATATAAGAGAATAGTTTATTAATTTTGTTTTTCTTTTTCACAAGATAGTAATGACTTTTATGGGAAGAAGAGAAAAGCATATGGCAAATTTTATTTTTCTGAGAAGACTAAACTACTCGAAAGTTGAAACACAAGTTACACAACTCAAACAAGTTAACCGAAAACAACACTCTACCACTAAACAAACTCTTAGGGCACACATTAACCATACATATAAGAGAATAGTTTATTATTATTTTTTTGCTTTTTCACAAGATAGTAATGACTTTTATGGGAAGAAGAGAAAAGTATATAGCAAATTATATTTTTCTGAGAAGACTAAACTACTCAAAAGTTGAAACACAAGTTACACAACTCAAGCAAGTTAACTGAAAACAACACTCTACCACCAAAAAAAAATCTTACAAAAAAAATCCCATTAAAAAAAAATCCTCTTACAAAAATTACAACTCATACAAATTTCAGATGTTATTAGAACAAACCTAGAACATATAATCAATAAAAAAATTTATGACTTAAATATTTTTAAAAAGGAAATCGACATGGGTTTAAATAGTTGTGAATCTCGATGCCAGAACTGTTCAAAGTTGAACAACTATTTGTTGCCGACAACAGGAGGGTCCTTGAAATGGGTGCGTCGGCCAGGCGTGGTTCATGATCGGGTGTTTCTTGAAGCCATCCCCATTTCGTGCTTGAGTTCTCTTTGATTTCAGTGGTCCCCATCTATTGAGGGAATGAAAGAAAGAAAGAAAAAATACAGAGAAAGAGATGGGATCTGAGAGAAAATGAAGGAAAGAAAAAGAAAAAGAAAATGTAGTGAAACTAAAAGAGAAGAAACAATACCATTGAAGACCAAGACTTGCCTCCCTTATCGTGGTGTAGCAATTGAAAGGAAGACAAGAGCCACATGTTGTCCTCATGTGGATATGTTGTAAACAAAGAGCCACACAACAAATTTTTTTTCTCGTAAAGGCCAATAACTTTTTGACTATGGATCCTTGTGTAACATCCCAACTTAATTGCATATTTAATTTTATGGTTTATATGCATGTTATTATTTTAATTACTTTTAAGTACATGAAGCTTTGATTTTTTTAAAAAGATTATGAATAATTGAAATGGCTAGTTGCATTATAAATATATACTTAGTATGATGCATAGTTGGTGTTCTAATTAGACATATGATGCATGAATTGTGATTGTGGAAATTTCACTCTCATGCAACCAATGAGAATTCAATACAAGTAAGGTTAAAAGGATCATGCATGTTGACAAATCAAAAGGCCAAGGCTTGGCCGGCCATGCTATCACCAAGGGCCACTTTCCTTGACTTTTCTCAAGCCATTAGAACAACCAAGAAGCAATTCCCACGGGTACACACACACAAATCAGAAAAGTCACACACTTGCCCTCTTTTTCTCTTAAGGAAAGAGCTAGGAAGCTCTCTAAGCCTTTCTCTCAAGCACACGTACCTCCCACCCCAAAAAGTCCACTTTTATCTTCTTTTGCTGCCCCAAAAGTCTTCACCCTTATCTTATCTTCTTGGCTGCACCAGAACAGAAAGTCCAGCTCTTTTCTTCTTTCTCTCTTCTTTCTTAGCTCTTACACGGCTGTACCTTTCTTTCACACTCTCACCAAAAATCATCGACAACTCTCTATAAAGATGAAATTAAGAGCCTAACCCTAAGGTTTTGTGGGTAAGTAATTAAAACTTCATCTGATTTTGTGTATTTTGGATAGTATAATTGTTTTGTTATTTCTATTTCTTCATCCTCTGTTCTGATTTTAGAAGCTGACTTTGTGATTCTGTTTTAGTAATTTAAAAGCTGATGATATTGTGGTCTATTGAATGCTTATTAACATATTTTAATATGTATACTATAGGTATAAAAATACCCAAATGAAATTAAGACCTATTGCTAGTTGTTGATGATTTTAGAAAGAACATGTGCTGAAGCTGTCATTGTGACAGATTTGATGTTTACAACAAGAAAATTCTGTAGTAAATCGGTTGCTATGAATTAGGATTCTAGGAGTAGTTTTTATGAACCCTAAGACATGTAGGGTTGTTATGGAAGTGGTCTCATAGTATTTGGATGAGTAGAAAAATAATGGTGTAATTTCTAAGTTGCATGAATTTCTGCCAAGACAGATTTGAACACGTTTTATTTTATGATTTTTAATAAATCATGGGTTTATTTTTTGACCCCGAAATTTTTATGATATATACCGGACATATAGGGGTGTAGTTATGTAAAATTTCATAACTTTTGGATGTGTTTGAACAGCCCATCCCTATTTTACAAATAGGGCTTTTGCTGCGGTAATGAGCAGTAAACAGGGTAGGATAACTCGGACTTTGTGGATTTAATTTTGAAGCTAGGGTGAATGTTTTGGGCTATAATTTAATGTTCATCCTTTGTTATGTTTGGAGCATATATAAATTTTATGCCTTGGTTTCTCTATGGTTTGGATGCATAATGTGTTTGATGATTGTATCATATGCTTTGGGGAACTTATTGTGATGGGAATTAAGATTTTCTTGAGTTTGAGAGTTAGGTTATGATTGAGGTATAAGTTTAAATACTTAGGAAGAGGTTGTCAATAATAAGTTTTGGTTTTTCATTTAAGTGACGAGAACGAGAACACGGACACTTGAGCTCTTCTTGTACAATCTCTCGCGTCTTCGGCTTTCAGGTAAGGGATTTGAGATATATGTCTTTGATAAGTATAGATATTATTTAGAAAAGTATTATGCATTAAAGCTTGTATTTAGAGATATTACGTATAAGCATGAGTTAAGCAAAATATGTGTTCGTGAGTTATTCAATCTTATATACATAATAATTTTAGCATATTGATGCTATTATTTATATCATGAACATGATATTTAAGAATGAAGTGGATATGCTACTATTGTGATACGTTTATGTAAAAGTAAAGTTATTAGAAAAATATAGTTTTCAGTTATTCCATCGTTATGATCTGAACTCAGACAGTAAGGGTTATAGTACTAGCATTTCCATGGAAATTCTGATTGGCTATTATAAGTGGGACTGGCTCTGCTGTACCCGCCCTTGTTGGTAACAGCCAACTTGTGGAGGATGTCAACCTACCCCCGTGGTTGAAAAGATGTATTATGATAGGATTCCAGAATTACCTAGCATTATGGGGAGTGCTGGATGCCTGGCACTCTGTGCTGGAAGCCTCCCAAAGTTGTGACAGACTTACAGTTGGATTAACTAATATATATGATAAATGAGCTATTGAGCTATTTGGAATTATAAGAAAAGTATGATGATAAGAAAGGTATATTGAATGTGTTATAAGTTTAATGAGAAGTTATGATAAAGTAATTACAATCTATTCAAAGATAAGGTTACTGAACTATGTTTGTCCTTTTATTATTATATGAAAGGAAAATGAAGTACGTTCATCTAAAAGCTCGTAAATTATTTTGAGAACAATAAGAACAATATGAAGACTATTTTATCAAAATTGGCTTATCCATAAAATATGTAATTTACATGCATTCTTATCAAGGGCCCATGGAGCTTAAAAACCTTACTGGGCTTCGCAGCTCACCCTTTTATATTTCAGTGCACAGGTTTTTCCTGGAAGCAGCGAGAGTATTAGAGGTGGCAAGGATTCTGTGTTTTCTCGTTTGTTAGAATGTAGAGTTTTTGTTGTATAGTAGTTTAGCTCTTTTGATGTATAGGAGGAATCAAGATGTACTTGATCCTTGAGCACAATTGTAATTCAGAACCTTAGTTTGTTTTGAACCCCAATTGTATGTTTTTGGGGTTAGGTTTGTAATAATAGTTTTGCTAAACGATTAGCTATGTAATATTTGCATGAATACCCTAAGTTTCAACCAGGTGATAACCTTCCAAGTTCGAAGGAAATGAAATATTGAGGGTCTTCATCATTTTTGTATATTATGATTTTAATACTTGAAATTAAGCAGGTATTCAATTAACAAATTATTGTTAAGCCCCTTATGTTTAGGTTGGTTCGTGTTAGTATTGAGGTAAACTTGATATTAACATGCCGGTCATACTCTAAACCCTGAAGTATAGGTTTGGGTCGTGACACCTTGGCTACTTGCTACGAACTATTATCTAAGTTTAATGATTAAATAATGCTAACTATAATGAAATTTATTGTGAAATTTATTATAAGTATTTTTTTTTTGAAGCAAAATTTATTATAAGTATCAATTGTATCTATTATTCACGTCATTTTTATTCTGTCACATGACATTGTTTTATTGGACAAACTAAACACGTGTAACATTATTTTGTGACACTTAGTGGAAAAGTATAAATGAAGAGGCTACTGATGTAAACAATATACATCTTCAAGAGGTGAAATCAAAATTTTAAAACTCTAGGAAAAATAAAGATCACATCAATAAAATCTTTAAATTTCAAGTTTTTATTGAATGTGAATTTTGACAAATACACATTCGCACTACATTTTCTTCTTATAACCTCTATGCTTGTAACATTTCAAGATGATATGAGGTCAATATGTATCATGACAATAAAATCTTGTTTCTTGCAACAATGACCAATTCCTTTTGAGTCCGCAATTTTTTATTTGTATATGTGATGGCACGAGCTTGAGTCATTGCATTTTTTTTTTTTTTTTGGTCCTGTACCACTAACCTTTATCAAAGTAAGTATGTGAGAGGCCCCACCCTTAGTCCACCAACTTTTTGTTGGGACAAATCCGCTATATTTCCCCATAGATTTAGGGTTTTACATGGAGTTGACATTTATTTTATTTAAATAGTAAAAATAATAAAATCCAACATGAATGAAATAAAAATATTTTATTGATTAGTAGTGGGTTAGAGGTGTTAGAGATTTAGTGTCCTAAGACAATAAAACATAAATAGTCATTTTTAAAATTATTTTAAGTTTAAAAATAGTACCTCGCTATTTTGTGTTTCCAATGTCTAATAGTTCAATTAAGTCATCCTTTATACACTAATGACTGCTTAATAATAAGAAAAGATTGTCTAAGAGTTTCTCTGAGATAGGGGGAGGCCACTCCAAACCCTAGTCGCCTCAGTAGAAAGTTGTGCCTACCCTAGGGTTGGGCTTTTCTTTGTTTTTCTCGCTGGTTTTAGATCACGAGTGTGAGTGCTTTGTCTAGTGTTTCTTGGTTTTTGAGACTTCATGGAGGACTTATCAGTACGATGGAAAAAACTCTCATTGTCAGAGGAAGAGGGGTGTGAGTACAGTGGGATTACGAATGATATGATAGGGGGCAAGACCATAGCGGCGAAATTCTTTACTCGTTGTCTATTAAACATGGAAGCTATTGCACTTATGTTCAAACTTCTGTGGCAAAAGAAGAAGGGTTTTGAGGTGAAGGATATGGGGAATCATATGGTTCTTTTTGTCTTCTTTGAGAAAGCAGATGCGGATAGGGTGTTAATGGGTGAACCTTGGAGTTACGACAAGTATCTAGTATCACTATGTAGATTAGAGAGGAGTGTTGTTGTACAGGATCTGGTCTTCGACAAAACGTTCTTTTGGGTGCAGTTACACGATCTACCAGTGGGAGAGATGAATCAGGAGGCTGCAGCAAGAATTGGTGAGGTTATTGGTGAAGTTCAGAAAGGGTATAAAGAGTGGGGTAACCACGATGGTAGCAGTTTCATGCGGATTAGAGTTAAGGTTGACACTTCCAAACCACTTTGTCGAGGACAAAAGATTAGGTTGCAGGAAGGGAAGGTTGGTTGGATTAGTTTTAAATATGAACGTCTGCCAAACATGTGTTATTGGTGTGGTAGATTAACCCACAGTGATAAAGATTGCGAGATCTGGATTGGAAGCAATGGTTCCTTAATCAAAGAGGATAGACAATATGGCACATGGCTTCGAGCTCCAACGTTGAATAGCAGAAAGTGTGCAGTGGTTAGAGTAGAGGGCGTGGATGATGATTCAAGGGAGCACGATGGACAGGAAAGTCAGAAAGCCAGGGAAAGGAGCACCGTTGGTCAAACAGAGAAGGAAGGTGGCGAAACGGCTCACGGTGGAGAGGCAGTTACTCCGATATTCCAGCCAAGCATTAATCACGAGTCTGAGATTTTAGGAGTTTCAAATGATAAGGCACATATTTCGGTTAGGGAGGTTGAGTTCCAGGATATTCTGAATGACATTGATTCAAATATCTCTAAGTTTGACTCAATGGTGGGAGGTCCAAGCATTAAAGGGCCTAGTGGGAAAGTGGATAGGGTAGTGGGCCAAAATATCCTCAGCTCTACAAAAGGGCCCGACAAAGATAATATAGAGGTAATGGGCCAGGAGTGTAGGCCACAAGAACTAGAAATGAAGGGCCGTGGTTGGAAAAGATTAGTCCAAGAAAGACAGCCCAATGAAGTCCAAATAACTCCTACGCAGAAAAAAAGATCATGCAGAGACGTAGACGAAGTGCAACATATTTCTTCCCTAGGAAAGAAACGTTGTGTCACCACAAACAATCAATTTACAACGGTGGAGGCTGCAGGGCAGCCCCGTCGAGAACAATGAGTTGCATCGCCTGGAACTGTCATGGGCTTGGGAACTCACAGACAGTGGAGGAGCTCGAAGAACTCATTCGAGCACAAGATCCTCTATTGGTCTTTTTATCAGAGACCTGGTCTGAGAAGAAGGATCAGATAGAAAGGTTACGATGTAAGGTGAAATATGCTGGCCTTTTCATTGTTCCTAGTCAGGGTAGGAGTGGTGGTTTGGCACTTTTATGGAAGACAAACAATACAGTGTGGGTTGACAGTTTCTCAAAAAATCACATCGATGCGGTGGTGAATGGTGGTACAGCTGAAGCTTGGCGTTTTACCGGATTTTATGGGGAGCCGGATACTAACCACAGGGATGAATCTTGGGGTATGCTTCGTATGTTACGGGCTAAGCCACATCTGCCTTGGTGTTGTATGGGCGACTTCAACGAAATCCTCCATACCGATGAGAAGCGAGGAGGAAGAGTCAGACCGAGTGTACAAATGGAGGCCTTTAGAGATGCTCTTGATTTCTGTGGTTTTGTTGATCTGGGTCATATTGGGCCGGAATTTACTTGGCAAGGACGATGGCACGATTATGTCATTTGGGAACGCCTGGATAGAGGCGTGGCAAATTATGATTGGGTTTCAAGATTTCCAACAGCCATCGTTAGACATCTCCATTGCCACTCATCTGATCATCGCCCTATAAGTCTAGTTTTTAATCCGAATAACGAGTCTCAACGGTGGTTTCGCAAGCCTTTTCGCTTCGAAGAGATGTGGCTTAGTGATAGTGGATGTAGTGATACAGTGTTGAGAGCTTGGCAAATTCAACAAGAGGGCTCACCAATGTTTAAAGTAGCAAAGAAGCTGAAGAAGTGTAAGAAAATGCTGAAGTCCTGGAGTAAAGAACACTTTGGTAGTGTTAAAAAATCAGATAGCCAAGAAGAAGGAGGCCTTATGGAAGGCAGAGGATGCTGCGGCTAGGGTTGGGAGTTATGAGGTGGTGACTCAGCTTCATCGTGAGCTAAATATTCTGCTTGACAAGGAGAGCAAGATGTGGAGACAACGATCTAGAATCCAATGGGTAGCTCAAGGTGACAAGAACACAAAATATTTTCATGGGGTGGAAACTCATAGAAAAAGAAAAATTTTTATAAAGGGAGTTAGAGATTTGGAAGGACAATGGCAGACAGAAGATGAGGTGATCTCTAGTGTTTTTGTGGATTTCTACATTAAGCTCTTCTCCTCTTCAGGGCTTACAGATATTGACTGTGTATTGGAAGGAGTTCAAAAGGTGGTGACGGATGATATGAATGGTGAGTTGCTAAAACCATACAACAAGGAAGAAGTGGATGTTGCTATTAAACAAATGGCACCCTCTAAGGCACCGGGGCCGGATGGGATGCCCCCTCTTTTCTACCAGTCCTTTTGGCAACACGTTGGTGGAGAAGTGGCCGAAGCTGTCCTCTCATGCTTGAACTCGGGTAAACTTCTTAAGTCTATAAACCATACTTTCATTACCTTGATCCCTAAGGTTAGCAATCCTGAAAATGTTACTGAATATAGGCCCATAAGCCTATGTAATGTCATTTATAAAATTCTTAGTAAAGTTATTGCTAATAGACTTAAGCCCATTCTTAATTCTATAGTGTCAGAAGCTCAAAGTGTCTTTACTGCAGATAGACTTATAACAGATAATATCTTGATTGCTTTTGAGTACTTGCACTATATGAAAACCCAATGTTCAGGAAAAGAGGGTTATATGGCCTTGAAACTGGATATGAGTAAGGCTTACGATAGGGTGAAGTGGCTTTTTTTGGAAAAAATCCTTGTAAGGATGGGTTTTCAGGAATCATGAGTAGCTTTGATTATGGAATGTGTGTCAACTGTTACCTACTCAATCGTAATTCCTAAAGGATTTATAAAACCATCAAGAGGGTTGAGGCAAGGAGATTCGCTTTCTCCTTTTCTTTTATTTTGTGCGGAAGGTCTTAATGCACTCTTAAATAAGGCATCGGATGAGGGGGAGATAAAAGGGCTAGCTTTGTGTCGTAGAGGACCAAAAATTGCTCACCTTTTCTTTGTAGATGATGGCCTCCTCTTTTGCAGATCCAAGACAGTTGAGTGTGCCAAAATTCAACAACTTTTGGAGTGGTATGAGGTAGCTTCTGGTCAACAAGTGAACAAGGAAAAAACCACCCTATTTTTTAGCATAAACACATTGGAGGAAGTGTAGGAAGAAATCAAGGTTTTGTTGGGAGTTCCGACCATTAAACACTATGAGAAGTACCTGGGTTTACCATCCTCTGTTGGTAGACAAAAAAAAGTGTGCTTCAACCAAATCAAGGAACGAATTTGGTCCAAAATGCAAGGGTGGAAAGAAAGGCTACTCTCCCAAGTTGGCAAGGAAGTCATGATAAAAGTAGTTATCTAATCTATCCCCACTTATTCCATGAGTGTGTTCCGCCTACCGGTGGGGTTAGTAAAAGATATTGAGGCTATGATACGTAAATTTTGGTGGGGTAATCAAGGCAATGGGAAGAAGATGCAATGGGTTAAATGGTCTACCTTATGCTCCCCAAAGTCTCTTGGTGGGATGGGATTTCGTGATCTTAGAGATTTTAACGATGCTCTCCTAGGGAAACAGGTGTGGAGGATGTATCATGAGAAGGACACCTTGCTCTATAGGGTTTTCCAACCTAAGTATTTCCCTAATGGAAGCATATTTGATGCGGAACTCACTCCTCGCTGTTCCTTTGCCTGGAAGAGTATTTTGTGGGCTAGAGCAGTGATTTGCAAGGGAGCTAGGTGGCAGATAGGTAATGGCACCACAATTGACATTTGGGGTCATAGGTGGATTGATGATATGGGTAGTGGACTTATAGTTTCACCATAGAGAGATCTCTCCTCAAAGTGTGTTCATGACTTGTTTATTCCTGGCACACGACTCTGGAATGAAGAATTAATAGACAGAAATTTTATTCCATCGGAGGCAAACTGCATCAAGAGTATCCCGGTGAGTATTCATGCTTCTGACGATCTACTTATATGGCCTCAATCCCCAGATGGATCCTATACGGTGAGGAGTGCTTACAGAATGTTAGCCATGGCCTCTCACAATGCACGGCCTGGTACTTCCAAATAAGGTTAGGAAGTTGCAGTTTCCAAATAAGGTTAGGCATTTCATGTGGCGGGCTTCAGGTGAGGCTCTACCTACCCGGTCAAACCTTAAGTATAGGCATGTGCTTGTAGATGGTACTTGTAATCTATGTGAAGACCACCCCGAGCATGCCATGCATTGTCTATGGATGTGTGACTACGTCAAGTGCATTTGGCTCTTTGACCCCACCTTTAATTTTCCCAGAGCTAAACACTTCAATAATTTCGGTGATCTAGTCTTGTTTGTACTATCTGCAGCGACATCGAATACGGCGGCCTTATTTGCCACGGTGGTGTGGTGCATATGGTTCAGACGTAACAAGCTCAGGGAGGGTCAACAGGTATGGGATGTGGGTGTTACCATTTAGAGGGCTCGGGACCTGCTGTAGGAATTCCGAGATGTCAACTCTCATCATCACCGGTCTGTCATCACACTGGTAGCGACGAAGTGGAAGCCACCTCCTCAGGGTCTGTATAAGATCAACTTCGACGGTGCGGTATTTGCCAACTTGGGTTGGGCAGGCCTGGGAGTGGTTATTAGGGACTCCGACGGAAATATACTTGCTACCCTTAGTCAGAGAATCCACCTTCCAAGCTCAGTAGACATGGTTGAGGCCTTGGCTGCGAGACGTGCTCTCACATTTACACAATAAATTAGTATTTTTCGAGCTGAGGTGGAAGGGGACTCCTCGCACGTAGTCTCGGCAATCAAGAATCCTAGACTGAATAGGTCCAGTTGGGTCATATTATCCTAGATATACAAAATGTTTGTCAATGTATGCATTTCTGTCATTTTATTCATGTTCGTAGGGGGGGGGGGGGGCAATAGATTAGCCCATGCCCTTGCTAAGAGAGCAGTTCTAGTTGTGGATACTGGTGTGTGGTTAGAAGAGCTACCACCTGATTTGGATGATGTACTCCAGTCAGATTTTCATTAATAATATTGACTTACCTGTTTCTCAAAAAAAAAAAAAAGAAGTCATCCTTTATACAAATTAGTTCCTTTGAGGTTTGCTTTATGAATTACTTTTGCAACTTTTAACAAAATTTGATGACGGGGCAGTTGCCAACAACATTCATTGGCAAAGAATTAAAGAAAAAGACTAATCTATTATAAAATTTGTGCCTTGTAATACACAAAGTCACAAACCCAAATGAGAATTAAAGAAGAAAATTAGAGAGAGAACCAAATCTTGGGGTCCACCTATCCTTTTTTTTTTTTTTTTTTTTTACAAGATAGAATTTCTACTCTAGTTTAATCTAAGTGTATATGTGTGTGAAGCTCTCTTCTGAAGGCGCTTGCCCCACACACCCCACAAGCATTTATATTTGTGGAGTGACTACCAAACCAGGGGTGCATGATGGTCACCTATCTTTAATAGCTTATTCATGCTAAAAAGGTAATTATCTCAGGCATTAACATACGTTGCATCTCTTTTATAGAGCATAGGTCCCACATAGTTGTAGGATTTAGTATTTACACATTACGAGAGAAAATATACATTTATCCATTGTATGAGATAAATACTTTCATGTCGACTCGATGAGCCATGGCTTGAATCACAACTTCTTAGACTTTCCATGGCTTGGAGATGAGCTAGCACTCATCTAATGACTTGTAGCCTCTCCTCGACTTTCGTATCTCATATATACATCGTCACTCTCATAGTATATGCATCACATAAATGTGTAGGCGTCACATACTATGCAAAAGAAGATGCACATATCTCGCTTCAAAGTCACAACTCAAACACCATATACCAAACACTTCTAAATTTTGGTAAAATAAAAAATTCTGCTTGACAACTATATGGTCCATCATTTTGGTTGAGAAGGATGCTGCCATTTTCAGGAAGAGTTTATGTTGCAAGAATTTTATATTATTTTATTTTGGAGAAAAAGGAGAATTTAGTTTAGGGTGCGTTAAAATGTGCTTCCCACATTTGCATCTGGCTGATTTTTTTTTTTTTTTTTTTTTTTTAAGTCCAGTGCCTTGCGGACATGAACAGTGCAATTAGGCATATGCACAATACTTTCAAGCATGAACAGTAATTTTTTATTGTTTTCAGTTTTTAATTTTCAGCAAACTAAGCGGTATCCAAACACACACTTAGTGGTTTGGTAATATGGCTACTTAGGTGAACTAATTAGTTGGGGTGTTTCCGTCATTTTGTTGTAGAATATTCTAGGAAGGAAAAGATTCCACTATGTGTTAACAGTTTAACAAACGGTAATTATTAAAGAGAGAAAGCTCAATTTATAGTTTAGAGTGAGAATTATGAACTCTCCCATAAATAAATAGTGAAAAGTGATTTTTATCTAATATTATTACCTTAATACTAATACATTTATTTGTAACTATTAAAATGGAAACATTATTTACTTCACCTATTTAAAAGATCCATTCTTTAACTTTTTGTCTACAAAAGGTTCATTAGGTCTATAGGCAGGAAAAATGTTTTGATATCTCCTAAACTTTTAATTATTGACCAAAACACTTCTTGAACTTTTAAATTGACAAATTTACTCTATAAACTATTTACATCCGTCAAATCAATACATAAGTTAGTCTCCTGTTAGAATACTAATAAAACAGTCACGTGAGACTCACGTGGACTTCAAAAAACCAATTCTAATACATGAATCAGACGCTAAAGGAGAGAGAAACCTTGGGGTCAGATTTAGAGAGAGAGAGGGAGAGAGCATAGAGCCAGACTTGTCTCACTAGAGTTGGAACCCATCAAACCAAACCAAATTTTAGTGCACTCAACTCAAATCACCTCAAATTCCAGCTTTCTTCTGTTGTGTTTATGAAAAACAAGTTCAATTAAAGATGTCTTCTTTATGTTCAAGTTCAAGCTCAGGTGAGATTTTGGGGGTGCCCAAAATTGCGGAAGGCTATCTCTTCCCTTGTATTGAGATCTGCAAACTCCTCCTCTCCCGAAATTACAACATTACCCTTCTTGTTGGTTCTAATATTACTTCTTCTATCCCTTCCTCTCTCCTCCATTCCCCTCTATTCCATTTCCAACCGACGAAAGACATAGATGGTATCTCCAATGTGACCCGGGTATAACCCGACCCATTTGTGCCATCATTGACCACATCATGAGCAAGACCACCCACCATGTGTTCTCCAAATTTGCCATCCCCACTAGTTTTCATCACATCTGGAGCTTGTTGGGCCGCCGTCCGCCAACCTTTGTTTGCTTCAATGATAAGCTCTGTTATGGTTTTCTTTCCTTTTATTTACTTTTTTTCACTTTTTATTGGATTTTAATGTTTATGTTTAGAAATATAAATTATTCTCATAAAAAAAAGAAGAAATATATATTATTTATTTATAAAACTTGTTGTAACGACCTAATGGTACATGAACACTAACCACTATCTAACTATTTTGTTCCCATCACAAACTGCATGTTTAGCTTTAGCTTTCTTGGAACTCATAAATTTGTCAATAGGTTAGGTAAGTTTCCAATATGTTTAGCTTGCATTGTAAATATACACGAGATACATTTACAGAGAAGCATAACTAAATGTATATTAAAATTTTACCACAATTATACTTATAAAATATATATATATATATATATATATATATAATGTTTGTATATTTGAAAATATAAAATAGCTACTAATAAAATAAATATAAGTTTATTTGAAACAAATGAAAAAAAAAATCATTTAAATTGTTATCCATGAAATTCTTAATTTAAGTTTGTCTAATGATGGTGACTTTTTTTAAGGTTTATTAATTTTGATTCTATAATTTTCACACTTAATAACTCATTTAACACAAAAAATTAAGAAATTTAAATTAGATTCCTTGATTCTTATAGTGTAGTAAACAGTTGCACCAAAATTAAAAAAAAAAAAAAAAAAAAAAGGATGAGACACCCATAGCATAAAATTAGACTCAAATTTGAGATTTAGTTGAATTTTCTTTTAGATTTGGCTTTAAATAAATACATATATATATATATATATATATATATATATATATACACACACATATGTTGAGGCTTGCACTGCGTTATAGTCTATAGATCTTGAAAGATCAACGTCTCAGCGCCCCCACCCCCCCCCCCCCCCCCCCCCCCCCCCCAAAAAAAAAGAATGATCTTGAAAGGTCAAGGGAGAATGCAGTCCACCTAAGTAGGTCATTTTCACCATCAATTCTATTTACTTTTGGATCACTTGGAGTAAAAGGAGAGTCAATTTATTTTTATATTTCATCTTATTTAGAAATTAAAGAATATTATTGTTACTTTCACAAGGGAGCTGAACAAACTTGGAGAATTAATTGAAAAATCGAACTAGAAAGGAAGCGGTTGTCTCAATTATTGAATCTTATGATAAAAAACCAAGTTAATGTGTATTTATTTTTAAATAATTTAATAGTTACAATAATGAGAGTGGAATTTCAAACCCTACACATAATGCCACTTACTAAGGGCATGTTTGGTAGGCTGTAATAGACACTGTAATGTAATAGTTATTCCTATGATTTAGTTATTCTTTAGTTTGATTATGTTTTTATTATAAGGAATAGTCATTCCTTATGAATAGCTATTCTTCAAAATGATGAATAATTATTCCTCTTTAAAAGGTTGTATTAGCTATTTCTTAGTAAATGCAATAATTTCAAAACTTTATATATTTCCAAATAAACAAACTTTCCATATACATCTAACAATCATATAAAAAAAAAAAAATCATAAAAAATAACATATATCTCTCTTAAATTTAAAAATAACAATTTTTAAGGAGATATAATTGTATGAATAAGATATTTCCTAAAATAAATTTTAAGTTTCATTCTAATGTTATAACTCACAATCAAACTAATGAATATGTTTAGTTATTACATTACAACATACTTTATTACTAGTAATAAAGATTACAATTTATGTCGTAATCTCCATTTAGTGTACCAAACGTACCCTTCATTCTAATGTTATAACTCACAATCAAACTAATGAATATGTTTAGTTATTACATTACAACATACTTTATTACTAGTAATAAAGATTACAATTTATGTTGTAATCTCCATTTAGTGTACCAAACGTACCCTAAGTTAAGAAAAACAAATTATTAGTAACAATATAAGTAGTAGTAGTAACAATTGAAAAAAAAAAAATGTAAAAATTTTAACACTTAAGAATAAAATGAATAAGAAATTACATTTTTTTTTTCATAAATACAAAAAGAGAAAAATTTTAATTTGTCCTAGAAATCCTTATAGAAGCATTTTAGATGCAGCTAACTAGAATCTTTACCTTTAGCGAGCTTCAAATTCGGTTATTGTCACGTCATTTATAGAATAAAACCACTCACTTGTGATTGATCCCAAATTATTGTTAGGTCTTCTAAAGATGAAAGCAGGTTGTTTTGGAGAAGGAAGAGTTGTTTCACAACTTAGCATGAGAAGAACTGCCAACATTGTTGGTCGGTCCATTGCATCTTCTTGCACACATAAGAGCCCAATTTGAATGCATCTCAAGACTTCATGGGAAACAAATGAGTCATTTATTGATGAATCAACTATATCCAAGACTCTATCTTCTCTCCATAGTTCCCAAACCTATATGGTTCATAGCATTATCCATAAGGGGCTGTATTATAAATGCAAATGGTAAAGATCGTTGTTTTTTATTACTTACATGCCCTATCAAAGTTAGGGAATCGTGCCTTTGATAAGAACTGTTATTCTTCTTGCCACTAACGATCTCCAACAATATGACACCAAAACTAAAGACATCTGATTTTGTTGAAAATTTTCCAAATATTGCATACTCTGGTGACATATAACCACTGCATGTGAACAATATTAAAAATAAAGTTAAAGTTTGCATAGGCCTTCATTTTCCGTAAGGGTGGCAACTGTGCAAGGCTTTGTGCACGCAAGCGTGCATGTGTTTGGATGATACTTACTATGTTCCAACAACTCTAGTCGTTGTGTCTTGACTTTGGTCCCCATTGAATATACGAGCTATCCCGAAATCCGAAATTTTAGGATTCATCTCACCATCTAAGAGAACATTACTGGTTTTAAGATCCCTATGTATGATTTTTAATCTTGAGTCTTGATGAAGATACAAAATCCCACGAGCGATCCCAATGATGATTTCAAAGCGTTTTCCCCAATTAAGCAATGAACTTCTTGTATGATCTACAATAAAATTTAACTCCAGTATACTCAAAATGTGATTAATTAGTGTAAAAATATTTGGTTGTATGTAGTCCAAATATATTCTTTGAACATAAATAATAAAAGAAAATAAAACAAATGAATGCAATCTATTTATAGAAAGAAGACATACCAAAAATGAAGAAGTCTAGGCTTTTGTTGGGCATGTACTCATAAATCAACATCTTTTCTTCCCCCTGGATGCAACAGCCAAAAAGCTTGACAAGATTCCTATGTTGAAGTTTTGCAATCAACAAAACTTCGTTTTTGAATTCATCTATTCCTTGTGCTGAACTGTTGGATAGCCTTTTAATAGCTACTTCTTGTCCATTAGATAATTGACCCTGAATCCATGATCCAAAATTAAGCTCATTCATAACAATTACTTCAAAGCAATTGAGTTCAATGCCACAATCTGATTCTTCAATAACTTATGTCTTAGCTTATGTAAATCATTTTCCTGCATTAACACTCACACAATAATGGAATTTGAAAAAGAAAGGAAAATATGCAGGATCTCTACGTTAGACGATGTCATTATGAATTGTAACTGTACCTTAAAAACAGAACCAAAGCCACCTTGCCCTAGTTTGTTGATTGGAGAGAAATTGTCAGTGGCAGCAACTATGCAGCCTAGATCAAAGATCAATAAATCTGGATGTCTATTACTCTCCTCTAGCTCATTTCCCTCCAAATAGCCTTTAGTACCGGTAAAATATAATGATTGATTGTGCAATTTTCTTTTCACTGTCCAAAAACATATTGATAAATTGCTCACTATAATTTTGCAATTGAGCATTTATATAGCTCATGTAGACTACTAAAATGACTCTTGATTTAATATGTACATATATATATATATATTCCTCTGTGTTTGTGTGAACAATACAATGGAAGTGATTTTGTTACCTTTTGTTTTCCTCTTCTTCATTAGGCATATATAGGCTATCAAGCATACCAGAAAAGATGTCACCATAACAGAAATTATTGTAATAGCCAGCTGCCTCTTGTGGCCAAGAAAACCATTGGACTTCTTTGTGTAAATAGCTGAAGGACCAAAAAAAAAAAAAACATCAGTCCACGATTTGTAAGGTGAAATAGGCAGAAATGAAAATTTACGAAAGATGCTAGTGGAGAAGGCCACCTAACTCAGTTGCATCTACACGTATATATAGATCCCACCTTTCATATGAATTCTCCGAAACGTCAATCAATTCACCATACCATGCCAAGCAACTGGTCCCCTTCCCATCAATATTCATGCTTACTAAAGCTGTGCAAGAGCAATTTCTCAAGCATGCCTGCTCGCACTCAGAGCTACTCATACTCATGTCCATCCAAATTGCATTAACTGAATCAGGAACCTTCAAACGCTCCACCTTCACAAACCCTTCTCCATTCCCACACATCGACAACCCCAACTGCTTCCTCACACACCCCCCAGAACCATCTCTGTGATACCAATTCTTCCGAGACTTGGGTTCATACCCTGGCAAACACGTACACTCAAAGTTAATAACACTGTCACCAGACTCAGGAACACATTTACCGTATGCACCACAGTGTCTATAGTTGTCACACCGGTATTTAGGTGCTGACCAGAATTCCTTCCATTGAAGGTCACTGTCATTCCACATAAGGAGCTGGAGCAATCCAGAGTTGTCAACCACTGATCTAGAAATGATGGAGGGGTCATCAAAAAAGTAGTAGTAAGATACCTCATCTTCGTTGTTAAAAAAATCGTAATTAAAACCCGATGAGAAAGTTGTTGATGATGATGATGTTGGCCACGGCCATGGAGATGACCGATAATATAAAGTCGAACCCTTATACAAGACGATTTGTGGAGAGCCAGTAGGATTCACCTTTTCGAAGTAGTCCCCAGTTCCGGGGTCATCTTGCGACTTCCAAGATGTCAAGAACCTGTCTAGCCCAGTTTTCCGATTCAACCCAAGCCTCATGCCTGGAAGCAGTGTGTCTGTAGGATGATCAAAGCTTTGCCATATAACCTTTTCGTTACTGCCTTGGACCAATACCAGGTTTCCTGAATCTTGAAGCTGTGCAACAGAGGAGGTTGTCCCCTGGACAGACACATTTGTAGACCAAAGAAGGCGCTTAGAACTGTCATTGAGGACAAGGTTTCCGTACTGGTTGATGGAGAGAACACCTGAGGAATCAATAATAGGATCATTCCTGTTTGCCACCCACACTATAGTTTGATTTGCCACTTTGACAAACCAAATACCAAGATACCGGTAGCTAGAATTGCCGGGACTGAAGAAGCCTAAGGCGAAATTATTTTTTTTGGAAATCAAAGACTGGCCATCCTTGATGGATTGGTCAGGTGTTAAGGTGTCAACGGAAGTACAAAATGGGAAGAAAAGCATGATCAGAATCAACAACATGACCATGGTTTCAGTATCCTTGTTTGTGTGCAGCGGTCTTTTTTTTTTTTATTATTATTTTTTTTTAATATGGGGTGGGAGAAATATATTGATATTTGGTTTGATTGAGGATTCTGAAGCCTCCTTGCAGAAAAGAAAATGGATGCTGGGTCAAGTCAATAAGTCAGAAGTCCAGAATTGCGTCGAGGGACTGTAGGCATTCTAGGCATCAATTTTTACTGACTAGCAGGTATTTTTTTTAAAAATCTCCCACGTGAGCTCCCAACTATTCATCTATTCCCCACCGCACAGTCTCTTAAAATATCTCCCACTCTCTCTTTACCGGTCACCTAAGGCCTTCTCTCCCACTTTGCTTTCTTTTATTCACACAAAAACACACACATATACACCTCCATCTCTCTCTCACCCTTACCAACCACCACTCCATCGGATCACCACCACCATCTTTTTATCGATGAGATTCACCGAGGAACTTCATAAGAATCTCTAGGCTCCTTCATCTCAAACTATTAAGGTAAAAACTCTAAATAATTTGGTGGATTTTCATATTGTTGATCTAAGCTTTTGAAGTGATATTCACATGATTAAGCCTTAAGAGTTTTGATTTGGTGAACATATTCTGATGAAGGGCTTAGTGTTTGTATTTATTTAAATGAATGGTGGCCATTTGAGGTTTTCTATAGCTAAGATTTGGCGGTTTTGATGCCTTATTATCTTGGTAAATGTTTGTGATGCTAGTTTTGTGGGAGATCTTTCAAGTGAAGAAATTATGAGATTAAGGAGATTTTTGGGTAAAGTTGTGATTGGCAAGAGGGTGGCCTCAAAGGAGCTAATAAAATATGCCCAACATTCTAAGTTTGGGCTTGCTTAAGTGAACTGTTTCTAGGGGAGATTAAAGTTACTTAACTAGACTTAGTTTAAGATTTCAAACTTGTCTTGATAAAGTTGTATACCTTTTCTTTAGGTTTTAACTAATTCTTGTTGGAGCACTTGGAAGCTAGGCTTTTATGCAGTCTTGCAAGGTAAGTAGCTAATTAAAACGTGTAATGTGTGTATATATATAATGTGGTAATAATGCGGAGTTTTTATTAATTCTAGGAGATTGGCTTTGATGTGATTCATTTATAATGGATATTACAAATAATTGGATAATTTAAAGAATTGGCAAGCATCATTTGACAAGTGGGTGGGAAGTCATTTGACAAGTGGGTGGCAAATCCTACTAGATAGGAATTTCTTTGGAAATTATGCAAATTTATTAGAAATGTGTTACGAAACTCGATTATATAAACTTGCCAGCTCTTTATGACACCTTACCTCATGTCATGGCAATTGTGATTTCCTAGTGATTACCCGGCCAAATACCTGGATCTTTGTGATGTTGGTATGATGGCACCTAAGTCTGCGTGACATAGTAGTCGATAACTGGTACTTGCAGTTTTTGTGACACCGCCAGTAGTGCAACACCTAAGTCTTTGTGACATGGTGGATTATATTATGGCACCTGAGTCTGTGTGACATGGTAGCCTGTAACTGGTACTTGCAGTCTTTGTGACACGGCCAGTAGCACATTAACATTGCTACTTACTGAGCTTTGTCTCACTATTGTTTAATTATGAATTTTTACAGAGTAGGCAACAACCTTTTGAGTTAGATGTTATGGCTTATAGTAGATAGGCAACTACTTTCTGGAGGCTAGACTTTTGGTATTATAGACCTTAGGAGTATGAGACTCCTAACCTAGTGTTGGAGCTGCACACACTAGGATATTTTGCACAAATGTTTTGTAACTGATTTTGGTGATGACTTTTATCCCATCTTAGAAACAAAATGATTATATGTAGTTAATTCAGACATCCATTCTTTTGTGGCCAATGGTCCTTGTAATTATTGCATAAAGATTTGACTTACTTTGGAAGTATCTTTAATGAAATTATTATGAAAGTTCTTGATGTTGGTACTTGGTATGAATTGTTTGGATTGAATTGTCAAAAAGGAAAAATCTATAGGTACTTTTGGGATGTATTTCTCATGCTTTGGACCCTTTTAGGTTTGGGGCGTGATGTGACAAAATATCACAATACTTATCTTAAATATATTTTTCTTAAGTTTTAGAGCAACTTAATAGGTTGGCAAATGAGGGATCTAGAAAATGGGTTGAGATTGGCGTATTGGGTTGGAGCTGTGAGATTTATAGTATATTGTAATTATCTCATGACCAAAACACATGGGCTTACACAAGTCTTTTTATTGACCCTTTAATAGTGTAACATTATATTCACCTCATTTATTGTACCATATTTCCCATCTATTGCAAAATATGCTATATGAAGAAAGCAGATATGGAAAACTTAAATGAATGATTGATTTTTGGTTCTAAAGTGAGTAGAAAGACCAATGCTGGTCAAACTTATTATTGAGGCATTATTAAAGAATGGTCAGAAATATGAATTAAGGAATGGTGTGATTAGGACCCATGGTGACTTTGACGGCAACAGCAATCCCCTCCACACCCTTTAGCATAAGACAGAGCCCAGGCTAAAACCCCAAATTTTATATCTTTGGCTGCATAGTTTCATCTCCAGCTCAATCTATTACCTATCTAAATCACACACACACAAATAAAACACAAGACACAGAGAGGGGGATCATTACAAACATTAACTAACATAGATAATCCTACAACCACTGATTGATTCTCTCACCTGCTGTTGGGTGCTGTTCTTAGTGACCCATCATTCTTTCTCAAAAATACCACAATGCAAGCTCAAACAGAACACTCTCAAGTCTCAACAATCTCTCTCTCTCTCTCTCTCTCTCTCTATCTCTCTATCAAAGCTCGCATTTTTCTTCAACAATGGAGTTGAGTTTGGTCACAAAGAACACAAGCTGGTGGGTGTTTACGCTCCCAGCTTATCTTGGCTCCAAAAAAAAACCTTTGTTTTGTTTGCAATTTTATGGCCTCTTTGTCAGTGTTTTGTGTCATGGGCTTTTCGGTCACCACACAAGACAACATTAATTTATAAGACAACATTAATTTATGAGTCATACCGTATTACAAGTTTTACTATATTGAAATTACAAAAAACCACCGCACACCCTTGGTGCGATGGTCACTCCACAAGTATAAGTGCTTGTGGAGTGTGGGGGGCAAGGGCCAGGGTTCAAATCTCTAAGAAGGAGTTTTACACACATATACACTTAGATTAGGCTAGAGTAGAATTCTATCTTGTAAAAAAAAAAAAAAAAAAAAAAATTACAAAAATAATGTCTCACTAATCATAAAGAGATATTTCAAATATTTATGAGTAAAAAATTAATTTGTCCTACAAATCCCTATAGAAGCAATCTAGATGCAGCTAACTAGAATCCTTATAGAAGCAAATTAGATGCAGCTTAAGTATAATCTTTGCCTTTAGTGAGCTTCAAATAAGAGCCCAATTTGAATGCATCTCAAGACTTCTAGGGAAACAAATGACTCATTTATTGATGAATCAACTATATCCAAGGCTCTATCTTCCCCCCAAAGTTCCCAAACCTATGTGAGTCATAGCATTATCCATATATGGGTTGTATTATAAATTCAAATAGTAAAGATTATTGTTTTCTGTTACTTACATGCCCTATTAATGTCAGGGAAGGGTGGTTTTGATAAGAATCTGTGTTTTTCTTGCCACTCACGATCTCTAACAATATGACACCAAAACTAAAGAAATCAGATTTGGTTGAAAATTTCCCAAATATTACATACTCCGGTGACATATAACCACTGCATGTGAACAATATTAAAGAAAATGTTAAAGTTTGCATAGGCCTTTATTTGTTGTATGTATGGCAAGTGTGCAAATCTCAATGCACACATGCGGGCATGTGTTCGAGTGATACTATGTTCTGACAACTCTAGTTGTCTTGTCTTGAATTTGATCCCCTTTGATTATACGTGCTATGCCAAAATCCGAAATTTTGGGGTTCATCTCACCATCAAGTAGAACATTGCTGGTTTTCAGATCCCTATGAATAATTCTTAATCTTGAGTCTTGATGAAGATACAAAATCCCTCGAGCAATCCCAATTATGATTTCAAAACGTTTCCTCCAATTTAGCAATGAACTTCTTGTATGATCTACAACAATAATTCGGTTCAACGTATTCAAGATGTGATATACATGGTGTTGAAATATGCGGTTTTATGCACTCCAAATATATTCATTCAACATATATGACAGAAGAAAGTAAAACATATGCATGCAATAAATTTTTGGAAAGAAAACGTACCAAAAATGAAGGAGTCCAAGCTTTTGTTTGGCATGTACTCATAAATCAACATCTTTTCTTCCTCCTGAATGCAACAGCCAAAAATTTTGACAAGATCCCTATGTTGAAGTTTTGCAATCAACATAACTTCATTTTTGAATTCTTCTATTCCTTGCCGTGAACTTTTGGATAGCCTTTTTACAGCTATATGTTGTCCATTAGATAATTGACCCTGAATTCATGATCATAAATTAAGCTTAGTCATAACAATTAATTCAAAGCAATTGAGTTCAATACCACAATCTGATTCTCAATCACTTATGTCTTGGCTTATGGAACTCATTTACTGTGCATTCACAATAATGGAATATGAAACAGAAAGGAATATAGGCAAGATATCAACATTCAACGTCATTATGAATTGTAACTATACCTTAAAAACAGAACCAAAACCACCTTGCCCAAGTTTGTTGGTTGGAGAGAAATTGTCAGTAGCAGCAACTATGCAGCTTAGATAAAAAATTGATAAATCTGGATGCCTGCTACTTTCCTCGAGCTCATTTCCCTCCAAATACTCTTTGGTACCAGTAAAATTTAATGATTGATTATGCAGTTTTCTCTTCACTGTCCTAACACGTAGAAAGACGTTGCTCACTATAATTTCACAATGGAGCGGTTATATACCTCTCATCATGTGGAGGACTAGTCTAAATGAATCCTGATATATATGTGTGTGTGAACAATACAATGCAAGTGATTTTGTTACCTTTCGTTTTCCTTTTCTTCATTAGCCATATATACGCTAGCAAGGATGCCAAAAACAATGGCACAGCAAGAGACAATATTGTGATTGCTAGTTTCCTCTTCTTTCCAAGAAAACGTTTGGACTTCCTTGTATACTTAGCTGCAGGGAACAAAAATAACTGTAACCCATAGAGTGGAAGAGACAAAAATGAATATTTAGGAAAATGAGAGCCAGAAAAGAAGACTACCTAACTCAGTCGCATCAACACGAACATTTAGATCCCACCCATCATCTGTAAACTCTAAAACGTCGATCAGTTCACCATAAAATGATGAGCAACCGAATCCCTTACCATTAGTATTGTAATTGATAAAAGCTGTGCAGGAACAATTCCTCAAGCATGCCTGCTCGCACTGTAAGCTACTCATACTCATGTACATCCAAGCTGCATCAAATGTATCAGGAGTCTTCAAATGTGCCACCTTCACAAACCCTTCTCCATTTCCACACATAGACAACCCCAACTTCTTTCTCACACATCCCTCAGAACGATCTCTGAGAGACTTGGGTTCATACCCTGGCAAACAGGTACACACAAACCTGGTAGTGCTGTCAACAATACATATACTGTATGCACCACAGCTTCCATAGTTATCACACGATCTAGGTGTTGACCATACTTGCTTCCATTGCTGATCACCATCATTCCAAGTAAGTTGTTGGTACAATCCAGAGCTGTCCACCACAAATCTTGTAATGATGGAGGGGTCATCAAGAGAGAAAAAGTAAGATATCTCATCTTCATTGTTAACAAAATTTGAGTTGAAACCGAATGAGGGTTTGAATGCTGGTCTGTTCCATGGCCATGGACTACAATAGCAATTGTGGAAAGCCAGTAAGATTCAGCTTAAAGAAGTAGTCCCCAGCCCCAGGGTCATCTTGTGACTTCCAAGATGTCAAGAAACTGTTGAGCCCAGTTATCCTGTTCAACTCAATCTTCATTTCTGGAAGAGTAGTATCTGTAGGATAGTCAAAGCTTTGCCATAACAACTTTTTGCTTTTGTCCTGGACCAATACCAGGTTTCCTGAATCTTTAAGCTGAGCAACACAGGAGGTTGTCCCTTGGACAGACACATTTGTAGACCAAAGTAGACGGTTGTGACTGTCATGGAGAACAAGGTTTCCAGATTGGTTGATGGAGAGAACTCCGGTGGAATCATTGATAGGATCATTTCTGTTTGCAACCCACACCACAGTTTGTTTTGTCACTTTGGCATACCAAATACCAAGATACCGATAGCTAGAGTTGCCGGGGCAGAAGAAGCCTAAGATAAAATTGTTTTCTTTGGAAATCAAAGATTGGCCATCCTTGATGGATTGGTCTGATGTTAAGGTGTCAAGGGAAATGCAAAGTGGGAAGAAAAGAATTATCAGAATCAAATACATGTTCAGTTTTTCAGCATCCATGTTTGTGTGATTGGTCTTTCACTTAAAATAACATTTTTTTGGGGTTTGGGCCAAAAAATATTGACATTTGGTTTGATGAATTATGAAGTCTTCCTACCGTGTGAAAGAGAGAATTATGAGGTCTTCTCTCTCTGGTCCCTGTCTTTGACTATTCTCTCTTTTTAGGACTAAGCGCATCTTTTTTGAAACAAAAAACTAGCGTATCAAAATGGATATTGCATCAAGTCAATAATCTTAAATATCAAATTAAAGCATCAATTTTTGGTGAAGGCTTTTTTTTCCACCTGAAAATGACTATCAAATTAAATGTCCCAATACCTAATCTTAAATATCTTTCTGTTTAGTTTTAGTGCAATTTAATGGATGGATTGAATAACATGTTAAAATTTCATTAACTTTTAGCACATACTTGAGTGAGTAATTGATAGTTTGATGAGGATGGCATTTATGTTGTCCAGAAAATTTGCTGAGATTGGCATATTGGGATCTAAAGAGTTATCAAGGCAGAGCTAACTATCCTGATGCCTGAGCTGGTAATTGGAAATTTAGCATCATGCCAGAGCTTTCTGCTGTTCTTTGGCTAACCTCATTTCGGAAAATCTCAATGGCTTTCATGAATCAACCTACTACCAGTTGATTATAGTCTTTACAATCTAGTACACACTATGCAATCTACTAAATGCTTTGATTGTATACAAAAAGAAAAGTAAGAAACTCATGTCCTAAAAGGAAAAAAAATGGGACAAATAGGGAAAAATAATACAGCTAATTGGAAGCACAATTTTAAAATTTAAAAGACTATCTGTATTCCCAACCATGCATATGAGATCAAAGTATACTCTATGTGGCATGTAAGCCTTAAGTTCAAGGTAGTGGACAAGGTAAACTGTATTGCATAACTAAAACACATGGATTTTATAATTTCTTTTACCCTACTATATCTGCCATCCATTGCAAAATTTGTTATATGAAGAAAGCAGATGTAGAGAACTTCAAACAACAGGCATCTTTACTTTAAAAAAAAAAAAAATTTATTTCCCTTGTTTTTTAGTGGATAAGAAGCAAATATTTACAGTAATTTCCATACACTGTAAAAGGACTTGTAAAGTAATAATTCTAAAACTCTTTCAATCACACTAACTCAAACAGACAAAAAGTAAAATCACAAATATCTTCAGCACTCAAGCAATAAGCAATTTGACATATATCTATTATATAACAAATGATTCGTTTTTGGGCCCAAAGTGAGTAGAAACACCAATGCTAATCAAACTTATTTTTAAGATATGAATTGCATAGATTACAATAGTCAGAAATATGAATTAAAGAATGATGTGATTAGGTAGCCATAGAACTCCTTAGCCCTTAGGACCCATGGTGACTTTGACAGCATCAGCAAGCTCCTTCACACCCTTTAGCATTAAGTGATAAGACTAAAAGGACTGGGCCTAAACCCCAAATTTTATATCTATGGCCGCATAGTTTCTTCTAAATAAATAAATCACATACACACAAATAAAACACAACACCCAGAAAAATGTCGGACAACAATAGAGAGAGTACTCTAATAAACTCCCTACTGTGTGCCTGAAGTGAAAGTAATCTTAAAAACATGAGTTGAACTTAGAATCAAGAAAGCACCGACGCGGCTCCGGAGGAGCCGCACCTGCGTCGGACTCGGCGGGACGCGGCGACGCGGTAGGGACGCCACAGACCGCGCGTCCGTGCCGCGTCTTGCCACGTGGAGCGCCGGACTCGCGCCACTCGGCTTCGATGAGCGCCGATTCGCGCTGAATCGGATTGTCTTCTTCCTCCTTTTTTTTTCGCGAGCCCAGCAAGAACAAAAAAAAAAGAAAAAAAAGGTGCGAAACGCACCGTTTGAGGAAGAAATGAAGCTGAGGAAGACGAAAGAAGAAAACTGGTTTAAGAAAACTAAAGAAAGGTTAAAAAAAGAAAAGGTATGAACTGGGAAGGGGAGTGACGGAAGAAACGAAGCAGAGGAAGACGAAAGAAGAAAAAAAATGTAGAAAGGAAGAAACGAAGCTGAGGAAGAACAAACGAAGCTGAGGAGAAGAAAAAAAATGTAGAAAGGAAGAAAAGAAGCTGAGGAGAAGAACGAAGAAGACGAAGAGATGTTTTTTAAAAGGTGTGGACGTGTGGTGTAGATTAGGCTTTGGAAAATGGAAGCCTTGGGAAATAAAATAAAAAATAAAAAAAAGGTAAAATTGGCAGGTGAATGGAGAGAATAAAAATAAAAAGATTAATTTTGTGGGTTTTATTTAATTTATGAATATTATATTTGAGTTATTATTTATTATTGCTCTTAAATTTAGTATATGTATATATAATGTGAAAAAGTATACTTAGTAATATATTAAAAATATAAATAAAAATAATTTTAATAATTTTTTAATCGCCGAGTCCTGCCGCACCCGCACCCACCTTTTTCAAAAATTGCCGAGTCCCTCACCCGCACCCGCACCCGCACCCGCACTCGAGTCTCAAAACGCACCCGTGCTTCCTAGCTTAGAATCACACATTGAGTACCTGACTTTCATGTGAAATATGATACTTTTTAAATAACGGCGAATCCCCTTTTCCCATTTCTTTTTTTGACCACGATGCCAGAAGAGGAAAAAAAAATGGTGTCATCCCCTTAAGTCAGGCCCCCCTCACTTTCACATTCACGTCTCTTTCTCTCTCTCTCTCTTGAGCTGCCACCCCTCTCCCTTTCTCTCACTTAAATCCTTCTCTCTCTGTCTCTCTATGGTCTTCCACTAAAAATACTTCAGCCATGAGTTTCTTTTCAAGCCGCCACCACCGGTTGTGAAGAAAAGATTTTGGGAAGAGAGGGACCCATTCGGCCAAGCAAGGAATTTGAGGTGAAATTCCTAACAAAACTAAGTAAAATCTAGCTATGGGGTTTGTGCTAGAGCAAGCTTATTGGGTTTATGTAAGAAATTCTTATTTGGAATGAAAAGTTTGGTTTGGTCCTGAGTGTTCACCCAATCACGATTTTGTCTTGGGTAATGGGGGTATGGAGGTCTTGGAGTTGTGGAGAGGTGGGTATGTGAAACTTTGATGGTATGGGTGCTATGAATTTGTTTTAAAACAAATGGGTAATGAAAGTGTTAACCATAGAAGTTTAAGTGTTTTGAGGTTGTGCTTTTTGCACATCAAGTGTTTGATATTTTACCTCAATGAGTTATGAGATTGGGTTTAATTGTTTATTCAATTCAAAGCTGGACTTTGTGAGATATGTAATGAGTTTTAGAACTTTGAAAGTAATTAGATGATGTTATAATTGATTCCTATGTGATGTAATATGTATTGACATTATAAATACATGAGTTAGTGAAACACTTAAACATGGTTGTTTCGTTGTGAACGGTTGGGAATTTATAAGAATTGTTATAATGGCTTGGTTTTATTAGTTGGTACCCAAAAGAAATTCTTGAGACTAGCTACCTCATTTTTGAAGTGATGTGTTATGTTATCTAATAAATGCATATTGTTTGTAGTAGTATATTATAATGCTTTGGTTGTGTTATGGTCCTTTGGATCCTTTGTATGCTTGTTTGGTATCCTTTGAGAATAGGTGCCTTTGGATAGTCAAGTTAAGCTCTAGGCCCTCAATTTGATTTTAGGGGACATTTTCGATCCATGGAGACAAGTTTGAAACGAAGAGATACCAAAACTGAAGGTGTCCAAGCTTTTGTTGGGCATATAGTCATAAATCAGCATCTTTTCTTCCTCCTCAATGCAACAACCAAAATTTTGACAAGATTCTTGTGTGGAAGTTTTGCAATCAAGACAACTTCATTTTTGAATTCTTCTATTCCTTGTCCTGAACTCTTTGATAGCCTTTTTTTTTTTTTTTGATGCAAAGCTTTGAATTGTATTCAACCAAACAATGAAATTGAAATACAAAAGAGATGACAGAATGAAAAACAAGAACTACCAATTACAATTAGCCTGAATCAACTCTTGCATAGCTGGAGGAGAAACCCCCACCCACACCTGAGAAGCTTCACTAACTCTAGCTAGATGAGCTAGCTCATGGGTAGCTCTATTATACTCCCTTTTCAAATGTTTGATTTTCCAGCAAGTGAATGAATTTAGCAAAGCTAGTATTCCTTGATACAAATGGCCGAGACTACCATCCACAAACTTCTCATTAATATTGTTAACAGTGGATACAACATTTGACTCAATGATAACTTGAGAAATCTTCATGTCACAGGCAAGCAAAATCCCAGTCTCCACAGCAAGATCTTCCACTTCTGCAATTGAATATTGGCCTTGAAAATATTTACAACAAGCTCAGTGACTGTTCCACAAGAGTCTCTAATAATCGCCCTAACACTTGAATTTCTCCCATCCACTGAGGTCGCCCCATCCACGTTGACCTTGAAGACTCCAAGAGGCAGAGGAGTCCATCTGCAACTTTCTGCACCTTGATTCTTGTTCAAAGCCACCCTTGCCCCCCTATATTCATGAAGATATCTATTGGCAAAACCCCAAATTTGGCTCGGCAACCTGCAAGTTGACTCAAAACAATTAAGTTCCTGTTATATCATATAGACCAAGCTACTCCAAAGAACACTTCAAGGTCTTGAACAGTTCCTTTGTCAAGGATTTGCAGCGCAACCTCAAATATGTCATATAGCTCCTGCCCATTCACAACAAATTGAACTTCCCAAAAATCCCAAACCCTTTTCGCCACTTCACAACTGATGATAGAGTGAAAAGTTGACTCCACATCTCTTCCACAACAAGGACAAAAATCATTCTCTCCAATACCTCTTTGTTGAAATGTTTAAGTGCCAAACCTTCTTCCACAACCGATCTCTTGGATCCCCACAAGAGCTTTCTCCTTCCTCGATGAATCCACTATATTAAGAGCTACATAGTAGGCACTTTTGACAATAAACACACCCTTATTGTTGCCGGCCCAAATAATTTTGTCCTTAGGAAGATTCTAACTGATTGGGATATTGAGAATCGTATTTGCTTCAAACGGCAGAAAAATGGACTTAACAAGATCAGCTCTCCACTTTCTGGTGTCATAATCAATTAAAGCCGAGACCATGGGATAATCATCAAACTCTTGAGGCGGGGAGACCACTTTGTACGTTGTGGGGGTTGGCAGCCACTTATCATTCTATATATGAATCAACCTTCCATTGCCAACACTCCATCGAGTACCTCTCTTAACAACCTTAAGCCTCTGCATTATGCTTCTCCAAGCATAGGACGCCTTAGAACCTAAACTAGCTTTGAGGACATCTCCATGGGGATAATATTTAGCCTTATATACTCGAGCTACTAAAGAGTTTGGATTCATGAGAAGTCTCCAACCTTGCTTTGCTAGCATGGCAAGATTGAAAGTTTGAAGGTTTCTAAAGCCCATCCCACCCCTAAGTTTAGATTTGCACAAACGCCTCCAACTCACCCAAGCAATCCTTGACTCCTGACCACGCTGCCCCCAACAAAATCTTCTCATCATACCTTCTATATCATCACTAGGGGTGTCCACGGGTCGGGCAGGTCGGGTTTGTGCCCAACCCGCAAATCAACCCGTAGAGATCGGGTAGGCAGATTCTCAACCGGCAACCGACCCGTTAAGAGGGTCGGGTTTCGCGGGTCGGTTTGCCGGCGGGTGGCATCGGTTTCGGCCTCACCCGAAACCCGATGAAAAACACAAAAAAACGGCCAAAATCGGCGAGAACTCACCTGATCCGGCCAAGATCCGGTGAGGATTTTGTCAAATCCGACAATTTTTCCCCCAAATCATGCTGAGAATCGCTGGATCTGGTGTATCTATGCTGGATCTAATTGTTTTGGTCGCCGAAATCTGCTAAATCAAGCTGAAAACTTATCGGAATCGCTAGAGAATTCGCCAGAATTTGATGTCTTTGGGCGGGTCGGGTTTCACGGGTTTTGAACGAGGGGACTCGAAATCGACCCGTCGGTGTCGGGTTTTGGAGCTCGGGACCCGCGGCTGACCGCCGGAGCAGTTGGATCGGGTGAACGCCGGTCGGGTATGGGCGGGTGGGTTGGACAGCCTTGATCATCACACAATCCCTTTGGTAATTGAAAACAACTCACAGTATACGTAGGGATAGCTTGGGCCACCGCCTTTATGAGAATCTCCCTACCCCCTATAGAAAAAAGTTTTTCCTTCCACCCAGCCAACTTCCTTCCCACCCTTTCTTTAACCTCTGCAAAAACTTCATTCTTTGATTTGCCAATAATAGAGGGTAGGCCAAGATACTTACTATGTCGAGAGTCCTGCATAGGCCCTAAGGTCTCTAAAATCTCATTTTTCTTTTCCTCCTCTGTGTTGGCACTAAAGAAAACTGAGGATTTGTCTGTATTGATTTTCTGACCAGAGGCAGCTTCATACAGATGGAGAATTTCAATTAACTGTTGACATTCCTGGCCATTAGCTTTACAAAAAGCAAACTATCATCCGCAAAGAAGAGATATGTGATCTTAGGATAGCCTCTGCAAATAGATAAGCCATTCATTAACTGATTTCTTACAGCTTTACTAATGAGAGAAGAAAAGTCATCTGTACATAGTAAGAACAAGTAAGATGATAGGGGATCTCCTTGACGAAGACCCCTCGAGTGTATAATGTTACCGTAAGCTACACCATTAATAAGCACAGAGTAGGAGACAGAAGTTATGCAACGCATTATCAGACAAATCCAGTTTTCATGAAAGCCCAATTTTTTCATAACTTGTTCAATGAAGCCCCATTCCACCCTATGATAAGCCTTACTCATGTCCAATTTAATTGCCATATAGCAATCCTTACCATCTCTTTTGTGGTCCAGATAGTGCATGAGTTTAAAGGCTATAAGAACATTATCAGTTATTAGCCTCTCAGAAAGAAAGACACTTTGATTTTCAGATATTATTTGAGGGAGGACTGATTTGAGGCGATTAGCTAAGACCTTAGAGATAAGTTTATAAATCACATTGCTTAGACTAATCGGTCTAAAATCTATCATTTTAGCTGGATTGTTAGTTTTTGGGATAAGGGTAATGAAAGTTTTATTTATATCAGCCATAGAAATATTGGAATTTAAAACATTTAAAACCATGCCCACAACATCATTACCCACAATATCCCAATATTTTTGATAAAAGATAGCTGGCATACTATCTGGGCCGAGAGACTTGGTCGAGTGCATCTGCTTAAGGGCACCTTCAATTTCATCTCTTGTAAACTGCTTGATCAAACTTTGATTCATTTCAACTGAAACTTTAGGATCAATAGCTTCAACAACCTCCGAAATCTTATCAGGATGGGAAGTCGTATAAAGCTTCTCAAAATATGAAACAGCCACCTCAGCCACCTCCAAAGTGGACTCTCTCCAATTCCCCATTTCATCCCTAAGCCTAAAAATGGTGTTTTTCTTTTTTCTCCCGGAGGCCTTTGTGTGAAAATATTTTGTATTGCGATCCCCTAGACCCATCCACTGAACCTTAGATCTTTGTTGCCACGTGATTTCCTCACAATTCAGCAAGTCATTAATCTTCGTCCTTAGCTTGTTAATTTCACGACCATTACTTCCATCTTGATCCCTCAACACTAACTCATTAAGGGCTTTTCTTTTATTCTGAATCTACCTTGGGACATGGCCAAACACTGACCTGTTCCACCTCGATAATACATCTGCACACTACTTAAGTCCTGCCACCATGCCATTCGGATTATATAGATTTACACTTTCATTCTAAGCTGCCTTGATAATATCTCTACATTCATCTCTTCTTGTCCACATTGCTTCAAACTGGAACTTTCTTTTCTGGGGGCTTTGCAGAACAATGGAATTAGTGATCAAGAGCGCACAATGGTCACTAGCAGATTCCACAAGATGATGTACTCTCATATCCTTGTAGTGATCAATCCATTCTTGCGTAGCCAAAGCACGATCTAACCGAAGATACATCATGTTCCTTCCTTCTTGCATATTGCACCAAGTGAGCTCCGGATCACAAAACCCAAGGTCCATGAAACTACAACAATTAATTGCTTCCCTAAAATCATCCATTTGCCTTTGGGATCTTCGAGCTCCCCCCATTTTCTCTTCTGCTGAAACAATTTCATTAAAATCCCCGAAACATAACCAGGGAAGCTGAAACTTTCTGCTAAGAGATTTTAATAAATCCCACGATTCCTTTCTTATATGGACCTCAGGATTTCCATAAAACCTAATAATCCGCCATTTAAACCCTGAATCTTCAGTAACAATGGCATCAATATACCTATCTGAATAGCTTTGAATATCAACAATAATTTCCTTCCTCCACAGTAAAGCCAAACCCTAACTTCTTCCATGACTTGGAATAACTAAGCCATTAATAAAACCAAGACTCACCTTCTTCTTCTCCATACTTTTCTTTTTTAGTTTTGTTTTCGACAAGAAAACAAAATCGGGATCCCATTGTTGCACAAGCATGCGCAACACTCGAACTGACCGAGGGTTCCCAAGCCCTCGGTAGTTCCACCTTAAGGCCCTCATCTTTCTCGGCGGTGCTGCCTAGCAATCACCGCTGTTTCATCAAGAAAATCAGAGTTTTTGTTGTTACTTTCCTCTCTACATACCTTTTTCTGCACTCTTTCTTCGACACTTATCAGATCCTCAATGCTTTCCATTCTTTTGTTTCCAACTTCTGGGCCATTATGCACCATCTCCTCATCTTGGGCCTTACCTTTTTCTCTTGCTAATTTCTTCCACCTTCCTCTACTTATTGTTTCTTTTTCAACTTCTGAAGTTAGGCCCATCCCGTTTGGTTGACAATTCTTAAGGGCTCCCTTCTTAGGCTTAATTAGGCTAGACACCTTAGGTTCTTCACTACAAGGCCCAATGGTTTTAAAATTGGCTGCTGACATGGCATCTTCATTCGGCTTGAACAGCTCCCTAACTAGATTGATTCTAGTTTCGTTCTCCCTAGGCCGTGTTTCCTGACTTACCTTCAACCCACGTGCTGCCTCTTCTGCCTTGTCCTATTTGTTTAAATTGTCCCTCTCAATCACATTTGAATTTAAATCCCTTGTCAGTGTCTCGGAATTCACGGCTTTCTTCACCACTAATTCACTGTTACTGTTCTGGCCACCACCTACATCTTCTCTTGAAAAAACAGATGAGCTGAAGTTTGCCACTGTACTCCTTGGCCTGAAACTTGTACCATCACCGTCTATACAGTCCGAGTTTCCACCATCTGAAACTTTTCCTTTTTCACTTCCACTTCTGACCACACCTCTAGCCCTGAGCCATTCTCCGTACTGCCTCTCTTTCAAACCTTCTGTTTGACTCATATGGCAATGTTTATCATCATGCCCAAGTATTCCACATATATAACAGAAAGTAGGGAGACGTTCATACTTGAAAATGATCAAACACCGTACTCCCTCTGCGTTGGTAATGTTCCCTCCTCTACGAAGAGGCTTATCAATAGGTATTTCTACCCGTATCCTCATAAACTTTGCTTGCTCTGCTTGTAACGATCTTTTGTCCACTTCAAGAACTTTGCCAAGTCTGCTTCCTATATCTTTCCCAGCATCCTCAGACATATATTCAAATGGTAAACCCCAGACTTGAACCTAAAAAGGAGCATGGGTAAAAGAAATATTGGATGCTATTAACCCCTTCCTCCATCGACATAAAAGAAGTAGATTATTATCGAAATTCCATGGACCACTTCTTTCAACCCACTCCAACTGACATAAATAACCAAATTTAAATTGCAATATGCTATTCCCCACCTCCACAATCCTCAAGTCCAATCCCATCTTCCACGCTGTCTTCAAAGTATTTTTGAAAGCTCTTTGATTCTATTGACGGTCTGTGAGAAGGCGCCTAAAGAGACTTAACGAACATTCTTCAAGTAGCTCTGCTCTAGCACCATTTGTTATGACTATATCATCTGCCTCCTCTTTTGTGAGCTGTAACTTTTGAAAATTATCTAATACCTCTTGCTCCATAGATTTGCACTGTACAGGCTACTACCCAAACAAGCTTGGATGATTAGGCCTAGAGAAGACCCTTAAAAGGAAACAAAGGGAGAGACAAACTCGTATCTTGAGAGAGAAACGCTCCTACAGGGGAGAGACTAATTTTTTTTTTGATAGCCTTTTGATAGCTATTTGTTGTCCATCAGATAATTGACCTTGAATTCATGATCCAAAATTAAGCATACTCATAACTATTAATTTTAAGAAATTGATTTTAATGCCTCCATCAGCTACTTCAGTAACACGTCTTAGCTTATGAAACTCATTTTCCACCATTCACACCCGCACAATAATGGAATATGAAATAGAAAGAAAAACATGCAAGATATCAACAATGTCATTATATATGAATTGTAACTGTACCTTAAAAACAGGGTCAAAACCCACCTTGCCCAAGTTAATTTGTGGTTGGAGAGAAATTGTCAGTTGAAGCAACTATGCTACTTAGATTGAAAATCGATAAATGAGGATTTCTACTACTACCCTCAAGCTCGTACACCTCCAAAGAGCCTTTGGTACTGGTAAAGTTTAATGATTGATTGTGAAATTTTCTCTTCATTGTCCTACAGCATATTTGATAGACATTGCTCACTATAATTTCGCAACTGAGGATTTATATAGCATGGAGGACTAATCTAATGACTGTGCATGTGTGCGAGTCAACAATACAAAGCAAGCGTTTATGTTACCATTTGTTTTTTTCTTCTTCATTAGCCATATATAGGCCATCAAGGATACGAGAATTAATGGCACAGCGAAAGACAATATTTTAGTAACTAGCTGCTTCTTGTTGCCAGGAAAACCTTTGGACTTCCTTGTGTAAGTAGCTGGTGGAAAAAACCAAAAACTAAACAAACAAACCAACCGTGAGTATACATGAAAGAAAAGAAATCCTTATTGGCATAAAGCACCGATGGGACAATTACCCTGAACATTAGTGAAGAGAACCCTTAGCAAGAGGGACAAATACCTTGATGAACAAGGACTCTATTACCTTTTCCTTCTAATTTGAGAGGATAAGTTTTGGTAGGCCCATACCCACGATTTTCCACCCACCCAAATTTCAACCTAACCAAATTATGGAAAACTCCCACAAACCTACCATTTTCCTTTCATAGTTGGTCCATCCTCCCCTTTTCCACCCAACCAAATAGACCAAAAAAGTGAAATAGGAAGAAATGAAAATTTACAAAAAATGCAAGCAGGCAGAGAAGGCTACCTAACTCAATTGCATACACATGTATATTTAGATACTTTCATTCAATTGAATTCTCTAAAATGTCCATCAATTCACCATACCGTGCCAAGCAACGGGTCCCCTTCCCTTCAATATCCATGCTGATAAAAGCTGTGCAAGAACAATTACTCAAGCAAGCCTGCTGGCACTCTGAGCTACTCATACTCTTCTTTATCCAAGCTGCATTAGATGAATCAGGACCCTTCACACTTTCTAACTTCATAAACCCTTCGCCATTCCCACACATCGACAACCCAAAATTCTTCTTCACACATCCCTCAGAACCATCTCTGTGATACCAACCCTTCAGAGACTTGGGTTCATACCCTCGCAAACACGTACACTCAAACCCATTATATTTGTCAGGATACTCCTGACCACTTTTACTATATGCACCACAGTGTCCATAGTTGTCACACCTGTATTTAGGTGCTGACCAGAGTTCCTTCCATTGAAGATCACGATCATTCCACATAAAGTTCCGAAGCAATCCAGAGTTCTCAACCACTACTCTAAAAATGATGGATAAATCCTCAACAAAGTAGGCGAAAGACACCTCATCTTCCTTGTTAACAAAATCATACTTATAACCTGATGAGACTTTTGCTGATGTTGATAATGTTTGCCATGGCCATGCAGCTGACCGATATAGGATCGAACCATTATACAAGAAGGCTTGTGGAGAGCCATTTGGATTCATCTTATAGATGCAATCCCTAGTTCCGGGGTCTTCTTGTGACTTCCAAGATGTCAAGAACCTGACTAGCCTAGTTATCCGATTCAACCCAAGTCTCATGCCTAGAAGCAAAGTGTCTGTAGGATAGTCAAAGCTTTGCCATAACAACTTTTCGTTATTACCCTGGATCAATACCAGGTTTCCTGAATCTTGAAGCTGAGCAACAGAGGAGGTTGTCCCTTGGACAGAAACATTTGTAGACCAAAGAAGACGGTTAAAACTGTCATGGAGGACAAGGTTTCCAAACTGGTTGATGGAGAGAACTCCAGAGGAATCATTAATAGGATCATTCCTATTTGCAACCCACACAACAGTTTGTTTTGTCACTTTGACAAACCAAATACCAAGATACTGATAGCTGGAGTTGCCAGGGCTGAAGAAGCCTAAGGCAAAATTATTTCCTTTGGAAACCAAAGATTGGTCATCCTTGATGAATTGGTCTGGTGTTACGGTGTCAAGTGAAGTGCAAAATGGGAAGAAAAGAATGCTCAGAATCAAAGACATGACCATTTTTTTTGGGGAAAAATATATTGATTTGTGGTTTGATTGAGGATTATGAAGTCTCCCTACCAAAAGGGAAGAGAGAGAGAGAGAGAGAGAGAATTATGAAGTCTACCTGAAAATGACGCATTCAATTGGAAATTGCATCATGTCAATAAGTCAGCTTACACAGTCATTAAGGGAGTGTTTGGTACATGAACTTAAACAACAATTTTTAGCAACATTATACGTATTTTTACACACTTTCACCCACACATATTTTCAAAAAATACAAACAACGTTATTAAAAAAATATTACCAAACGGGCCCTAAGCATCACAATTCTACCTAAAAATGATGGCATTTTTCAGAGAAGGTATTTTCCAGTGAAGCCATTTTTCTACCTGAAAATGACTATCATATTAAATATCACAATACGTAATTTTAAACATCTTTCTCTTTATTTTAGAGCAAATAAATAATGGCTAGAGCAACATGTTAAATATCATTGACTTTTAGCACATATTCCTTAATTTGAGATATAAAGATTAAAGAGTTATCAAGGCATATGGCCAAATATGTGATAACCTTGAAGTCTTGAATTCCCGAGCTTTGTGCTGTCCTGCAGCTAACCTCAGTCCAGAAAAAACTCAGTGGCTTTCATAAATCAACCTATTACTAGTTGACTATGGCATTTACAAATTAGTACAGACTATGTAATCCACTAAATGCTTTGCTTTTATCCAAAAAGAAAAGATTGAAACACATTTCTTGAAGGAATTTAAAATATGACAAATAGGGAAAAGCCACACGGGTCATAAATTTTAAAATTTAGTCAGAAATATGAATTAAAGAATAGTGTGATTAGGTAGCCATAGAAAGCCTTAGCCCGTAGGACCCATGGTGACTTTCACCCCCTTTAGCACAAGTGATAAGACTAAAAGGACTGGGCCTAAACCTCGAATTTTATATCTTCGGCCGCATAGATTCTTCTCCAACTGTGAATCCCCTTTTCCCATTTAGGAATGGTGTGGTAGTAAGGTGTTAAACAAGAAGACCAAGACGTTTTGTCTGGTTTCAAAAAAAAAAAAAAAAAAAAAAAACAAGAAGACCAAGACAACATCGTTTTAGGCCCAACAGAAGCAACATAATAAATGTACATAGAAAAATAATATATATATAAAATAAAAAGGCTAAAATGCTAATTGCCTAATTGAAGCCAAATTTGGTATTTCAGTTTTTTAAGTTTACTTTGTTCAATTAAGTCTATTAATTTTTAAATTTATTCAATTCAAGTATTTTTTTTCCAATTTTATTAAAAAAATTGTTATTAAAAAAATATTATTTTCACATGAAAAAATCTATAAAATCATTTATTAATTTTATAAATTTTTTATGTGATAATTTTTTTTTCAATTTTTTTCCATTAGCGAATTGTATATTTAATGACATTTTTTTTTTTACAAAATGTCTACATTGAATAAATTTCAAATTTAGAGAATTCGATTAAATGAAAGTAAAGTTAGATGACTAAGTATAACTTGCATTTTAGTTTAACAATAACAACAACAACAACAATAACAATAACAATAATAATAATAAAAAATAATAATAATAATAAATAATAATAATCAATCAAACGGTAACGTTTCTTATTAGGCCTCACGTGTTGTCATTAAAACAGAGAGACATGTCATCGTGATATTACTGCTGGTACAAACGATGACGTTTTAACAATGCTTTTTAAATATAAAGCACCAAAAAGTGTCATCTTATGTAGCCGTTATAGTGAGTTCGCTAAAAAAACTGTTATAATTCAGTTCAATTTGCTAGAGTTGGTCTCAAAGTTTGTTGAGATTTCATAGTTTCTGTTCAATTTTCTTCTTTGCTTAGTTTCTTCTTTGTCGTAATCTTTGCATCAGCAAATCTTAGCAAAGATCACAAATTTTCATCATTAGGTAGCTATTGAATAGCTTGTAAAGACAATCAAAACTGAACTTTCAAGTAGGACACTAAAATCCTTCATATTATAATAAGGGAATCAAATTTTTTGAATAAATAAATAATTTGTTAAATTAAAATTTCTGTTTGACCAAATGTGAGAAGCATAATACTAATCTAAAATTAGACATACCCTTTGAGAAGTATGTGCATTAAGCCATTAAAGATGAATAGCAATTCAACCATATACTGTCATACAGTATTTAAAAGGACATTGTCAAACACTTGAGGTTAATTAATTGATCACAAGTGACCAGATTTCATAATTGACATATAAACCCACAGGACCACTGGCAACTTCCCATGGCAGACCCGCCACTGCCACTGCCATTGCCTCCTCCACTTCCAAGACTGCAAACATAATTTTGCAGCAGACAAACAAGCCACCTCAAAACCAATTTATGAATTCCTTCTCTCTCGTTTCTCATGACCCCACCCAAATTTCAGACCGTTTGGACTCTTCCCTATGAATCCTTTCTCTCCCTTCTCTCACGATCTGCATCTGTGATCACAATTAGACCCTCTAAACGACTCCAAGGACCACCCTAAAAATTTGTTCTCTGCTGCAACGTATTGAGATAATAGACTCTGTGACTTTAGCTCTTGATCTCCAAAATACCAACTCCATTGTCGAAGAAAGACTTATGAATCATTGGTTGATCAAAATGTCGTTTAGGATTTATCTCTCTCTAAACCTCTTTTTGAAGTCATGCTATAATAAGCCTTCTATATGATGTCATATAGGGACTGAAAAACAAGGCAGCAATCGACTTAATTAATAGAATTAGATCTTGGTTTCACAATTTTCAATGCATTGAGCCACTATCAAAGTCAACATCCCTCAAACATCATCTTTCAATCGATTGAATGGATGTCAAAATTATGGATTACTCATAAAGAACTACCTTCTTTTGAGATGCATATTAGGCCTATGAAACTTGGACTTGACATGCATTACAAAATCAAAATATCCAAGGGTTTCAGGTGATTAGATTAAATAAGCTACTAATAAGTGAGAATAAACAGCAAACACAATCCTGTCATTTGATTATGACGAGGATATTTACTTTGAAAAATTAAAAGAACATTGTTCCTACAGTACTATCCATCACAGACTGCATGTTTGCCTTTTAGCTTTCCTAAAAGTTCTCATGCTTGGAGCACAGGAAATTGTCTGTAGGTTACATGCTCTATTATGTTTCAATTATTACTTATTAGCATATGAGGCTTGCGCTGCAATTATATATCTTCAAAGGTTAGGGGAAAGTACAGTCCACTGAAGTAGGCTGTATTCACTAACACTTATATTTTACTTTTGGACCTGGTACAATAGGAAAGAAAGAAGAAAAAAAGAATAAGAATTATATTTGTTCTTATAAACAGAGTAAAATGTTAATTGTTCCCATAAATCCTTATAGAAGCAATTTAGATGCAGCAATCTTTACCTTTTAGCGAGCTTCAAACATAGTTATTGTCACGTCATTTATAGAATAAAACCCCTTTCCTTTGACTGATCCCAAATCATTGGTAGGTCTTCTGAAAACGAAAGCAGGTTGTTTCGGAGAAGGAAGAGTTGTTTCACAACTTAGCATGAGAAGAATTGCCAACATTGTTGGTCGATCCGTTGCATCTTCTTGCACACATAAGAGCCCAAGTTGAATGCATCTCAAGACCTCATGAGAAACAAATGACCCAGTAATTGATGAATCAACTATATCCAGGGCTCTATCTTCTCTCCAAAGTTCCCAGACCTGTATGGTTTATGGCATTATCCAAAAGGAGTTGTATTATAAATGCAAATGGAAAAGACTGTTATTTTTTTGTTACTTACATGCCCTATCAAAGTTAGAGAAGGGTGTGTTTGATAAGAACTATTATTCCTCTTGCCACTAATGATCTCCAACAATATGACACCAAAACTAAAGACATCTGATTTTGTTGAAAATTTCCCAAATATTGCATACTCTGGTGACATATAACCACTGCATGTGAATAGTATTAAAAATAAAGTTAAATTTCACATAGGCCTTCATTTTCTGTATGTGTAGAAAGTGTGCAAGGCTATGTGTGCACATGTGTACTTACTATGTTCCAATAATTCTAGTTGTCTTGTCTTGAAATTGGTCCCCTTTGAATATACGAGCTATCCCGAAATCTGAAATTTTAGGATTCATCTCACCATCTAGGAGAACATTGCTAGTTTTAAGATCCCTATGAATAATTCTTAATCTTGAGTCTTGATGAAGATACAAAATCCCACGAGTGATCCCAATAATGATTTCAAAGCGTTTTTCCCAATTAAGCAATGAACTTCTTGTATGGTCTACAATAAAATTTAACTCCAGAATACTCAAAATGTGATCAAATAGTGTAAAAATATTTGGTTGTATGTAGTCCAAATATATTCTTTGAACATATATAATAAAAGAAAATAAAACAGATGAATGCAATAGATTTATAGAAAGAAGACATACCAAAAATGAAGAAGTCCAAGCTTTTGTTGGGCATGTACTCATAAATCAACATCTTTTCTTCCCCCTGAATGCAACAACCAAAAAGCTTGACAAGATTCCTATGTTGAAGTTTTGCAATTAACATAACTTCATTTTTGAATTCCTCTATTCCTTGTCCTGAACTGTTGGATAGCCTTTTTACAGCTACTTGTTGTCCATTAGATAATTGACCCTGAATCCATGATCCAAAATTAAGCTTAGTCGTAACAATTAGTTCAAAGCAATTGAGTTCAATGCCACAATCTGATTCTTCAATAACTTATGTCTTAGATTATGTAAATCATTTTCCTGTATTCACACTCACACAATAATGGAAATTGAAAAAGAAAGGAAAATATGCAAGATATCAACATTCAACGATGCCATTACGAATTGTAACTTTACCTTAAAAATAGAACCAAAGCCACCTTGTCCTAGTTTGTTGATTGGAGAGAAATTGTCAGTGGCAGCAACTATGCAGCTTAGATCAAAGATCAATAAATCTGGATGTCTACTATTCTCCTCCAGCTCATTTCCCTCGAAATAGCCCATGGTACGGGTAAAAAATAATGATTGATTGTGCAATTTTCTCTTCGCTGTCCTAAAACATATTGACAGACATTGCTGACTATAATTATGCGATTGAGCATACTTATATAATTGAGCAATTGAGCATATATATATTCCTCTGTGTTTGTGTGAACAAAACAATGGAAGTGATTTTGTTACCTTTTGTTTTCCTCTTCTTTTTTTTTTTTTTGGGAGGGGGATGTTTTCCTCTTCTTCATTAGGCATATATAGGCTATCAAGCATACCAGAAACAATGTCACCATAACAGAAATCTATATATTACTAAAAGCTGAAGCGTAGCGTTTAATGCTGCTACTCTCACGTTGCGCCACATCAGCTGCCATGTCATTTTCTTAAAAAAAAATATAATTTTTCCTTCAATTTTAAAATGGTTTTTACAATTTTCAGCCCTATAAATCTCAGCCCTATAAATGCAGCCCACTACCTATTTATTTACTCCCACTATCACCCTATAATTAATTTGTATAATTAATCTAGCCCACCTCTTATTTATTTAGTTCCACTATCAAGCTCAACCCAACCCCTTTTCAGTTCAGCTTAAAAGGAAAAAGAAATTAAAAATATCAAACATTCGAGCTGGTTTGAAAAAAAAAAAAAAAAAAAAAAGAAAAAGGGGGAAGCGTTTAGGGTTTTGCGTGACCAAATAGAAAGCAGAGAGAAAGTTTGAACTATGTAACGTAGAGGGAAGCTTAAAGGGAGGGGGGAAAAAAACGTTAAAGCCTTCAAGTATTGCCTGAGAAAACAAAGAGTTTGAAAGCTATCCACCTTCTTGCTCTACCGTTTCTCAGTAACGGCTGCCTATCTGATTTCCTTCCTCCTTTTATTCCTTTCCACATGGTTTATAAATACTGACAGAACCTCCCTGCTTTGGTTGAGGTATCTCTACATCTCAATTCTTTTTTTTTTGGTGCAAAACTTTTATGCTCTGTTTATATTAATATTAGACCTTTTTTTTTTTGTTTGTTTGTGTTTGGTTGAGGTGTCTACATTTGCTTATGTACACTCAAACTTTGGACTTTGCAGTCTCTTATTCTGCAGTAGAGTAAGTGTTCCATTGAGGATAAATTTTAATGCACTCTCTTGGGAGTTAAACTTTGGTGATATACATATCGTTTTTTTTATTAAAAAAATGTTGAGTGTAACTATTTTTGTTTAATTCTTTCTTCCTGTAGATTGGGAATATATTTTATCCTTGCTCATTCACAGTATTGGATTCTCCCAATATGGAATTCCTCTTTGGGCTGGATATGCTCCGGAAACACCAGGTAGCATACTCTTTCTAATATCTGATGTACCTTTTCATTTTCTTGGTTCTAATTGATGTTATTAATTAGGTTTGTTATTCTTTTCTGACTTAGTCAATAATCGCATTGCATTATAGATTTAAAGGATAATGTTTTGAGAGTTGGTGGTGGAGAAGTTTTTGTACCATTTTTGCAAGGTTGGCCTTCTAATCATTTTTGCAAGTTTTCGTACCATTTTTGCCTGAACGTCGTTTCAATAGTACGTACTATAATTTTACAGCCAAAAAAACTATTTTATTTTACCTTGGTTTATTTGGAAATATCTCAGGTCTCATTTTTTTTAATGTGTTGTGGCTTATTGGAAGAATGTAAGACTTTGACGTAGTGAAGTATAAAGTGTTGGTGGCATGCATCATCCATTCCAAGGGGATTTAAAGGTGAGTTTTCATCTCTCTCGATTGCTTATATTCCATGACTGAGGGAAGTAGTTTGATAATGGTATACTGGAGTTTGAGTGGTTGTTAGGAATGGGTATGGCTGGATTTTAGGGAGTCATTGGATGTCAAGTATGTGAGTTTCTATTGTATTTTAGACTAATTACAAGTACATGGTGAATTAGGGAGAAATTTTATTAAACATATAAAATTGAGCATGGAAGCCCAATATAGTGAAGTAAATGAAAGTTAACGCTTGTAACTTTAATTTAAATCAAGTTTTGGACCTGATTTTTTCGGGGGGGGGGGGGGGGGGGGGGGGGGGGGGAAATCTATCACCTTACATAAATATTAATAAATTTTGAATTAAGATTGTGAGTTGCTTTCATTTGAGATTGCCTGAATGTCGTTTCAATAGTGCTAAAAACAAATTATATATTATATCATAACTAAAATAAAATTATCTATTCCACGCATCGCGTGGGTCTGCGACTAGTTATTGTAATAGCCAGCTGCCTCTTGTGGCCACGAAAACCATTGGACTTCCTTGTGTAAGTAGCTGAAGGACAAAAAAAAAAATGAGTCCACGATTTGTAAGGTGAAATAGGCAGAAATTAAAATTTTCGAAAAATGCAAGCAAGTGGAGAAGGCCACCTAACTCAGTTGCATCTACACGTACATTTAGATCCCACCTTTCATATGAATTCTCCGAAACGTCAATCAATTCACCATACCAAGCCAAACAACTCGTCCCCTTCCCATCAATATTCATGCTTACAAAAGCTGTGCAAGAGCAATTTCTCAAGCATGCCTGCTCGCACTCTGAACTACTCATACTCATGTCCATCCAAACTGCATTATATGAATCAGGACCCCTCAAAAGCTCTACCTTCACAAACCCTTCTCCATTCCCACACATTGACAACCCCAACTGCTTCCTCACACACCCCTCAGACCCATCTCTGTGATACCAATTCTTCGGAGACTTGGGTTCATACCCTGGCAAACAAGTACACTCAAACTTATTAAAACTGTCAGCAGACTCGGGACCACATTTACCGTATGCACCACAGTGTCTATAGTTGTCACACCGGTATTTAGGTGCTGACCAGTATTCCTTCCATTGAAGATCACCATCATTCCACATAAGGTGCTGGAGCAATCCAGAGTTGTCAACCACTAGTCTAGAAATGATGGAGGGGTCATCAAAAAAGTAGGAGTAGGATACCTCATCTTCTGTGTTAATAAAATGACACTTAAAACCCGATGAGGCTGTTGCTGCTGATGGTGATGTTGGCCACGGCCATGGACATGACCGCCAATATAAAGTCGAACCCTTATACAAGACGACTTGTGGAGAGCCAGTAGGATTCACCTTATAGAAGTAGTCCCCAGTTCCGGGGTCATCTTGTGACTTCCAAGATGTCAAGAACCTGTCTAACCCAGTTATTCGATTCAACCCAAGCCTCGTGCCTGGAAGCAGTGTGTCTGTAGGATGATCAAAGCTTTGCCATATCTCCTTTTTGTTATTGCCTTGGACCAATACCAGATTTCCTGAATCTTGAAGCTGTGCAACAGAGGAGGTTGTGCCCTGGACGGACACATTTGTAGACCACAGAAGACGGTTTGAACTGTCATGGAGGACAAGGTTTCCATACTGGTTAATGGAGAGAACACCTGAGGAATCAATAATAGGATCATTCCTGTTTGCCACCCACACTAAAGTTCGTTTTGCCACTTTGACAAACCAAATACCAAGATAACGGTAGCTAGAATTGCCGGGACTGAAGAAGCCTAAGGCGAAATTATTTTTGTTGGAAATCAAAGACTGGCCATCCTTGATGGATTGGTCTGGTGTTAAGGTGTCAACGGAAGTGCAAAATGGGAAGAAAAGCACGATCAGAATCAATGGCATGACCATGGTTTCAGGATCCATGTTTGTGTGCAGTGGTCTTTCACTTGAAATAACATTTTTTTTTTGGAAGGGGTGGTTGGGGGCGGGGGGGGGGGGGGGGGGGGGGGGGGGGTGCATGAAGTCTTCTTACAAGAAAAAAGAGAGAATATTCTGAAGTCCTCTCTTTCTGATACCTATCGCTGACTAATTTTTTCTTTTAGGACTACACGCCTCTCTTTTTTCAAACATAGAAGCAGCCTATCAAAAAGGATTTTGCTCCAACTCAATAAGCCAAGCATCACAATTCACAAGTCAACCAGAATTGCGTATAGGGACCGGAGGCATTCAAGCATCAATTTTATAAAACACATGGATTTTGTAATTTCTTATATTGATCAGACAAACTCAACAGGGTAACATAATTGACTACATGAGTTGAACTTTTTTTTTTTTTTTTGAGAAGAGCATGAGTTGAACTTAGAATCACACATTGAGTACCTAAAATCCTGACTTTCATGTGAAATCGTTTACTTTTTTTTTTTTTTTGATAGGAAACTAAAACTTTTATTCAAAGAAAATCAAGAAAGAACATCATATGAAAGAGCTTGCTCAAGAAAGCAAGGATTCTCTTCCATCCATACTATAAAATCATCTATGCCTACCGCATACTTTGCTAATAAATGGGCTGATCTATTTCCCTTTCTTTTGACATGAGAAAATTCAATCCGTCCAAATGTGTTGCATAACTCCAACATCCCAACCACAATCGAAGCTACTGATGAAGGTGGTAAGGAAACTTCACAGAGAGCATTGTAAATAACCAATGAATCACCCTCCAAAATGACATCTTGGATACCAATGTCCCTTGCAAGGAGCAACCCAGCTTCAAACGCTTTGGCCTCTGCCTCCAACGCACCCAACGGAGCCAAAACCTTCCTACTCATCGCTGCCTCTACCCGTCCTCTATCATCCCTAATTATAACTCCCAAGCCCGCTGCCTTCTGAGGTGCAAAAACAGCCCCATCAACATTGATCTTAAACCAGTTTGTCTGAGGAGGAATCCAAGACACACTCCTCTCCAACACTACCGGTGCAGACATCTCACTCTCATTCGCTGCCCAGTACTCCTCCAAATAATGCATCGCCCACCTCACCACATCCTTTCCAGCTTTCCTTGCACCCCCTAGTCTGATCTCATTCTGGTTAAACCACAAGGTCCAAGCTATGGTAACCATCCTAGCCACCTTTTCCTCATCTTCTCGATCAATAATAACCATCTTCCACAGCAGGTCCATAAAAGAAAGACACTCATACCGATCAGACAAGCCCACCAACTTGAGCATGACCACGCCTCTTGTGCCTCGACACAACCCCATAACACATGACCTGTAGACTCAGCCATCAACCCACATGCCTCACAAGTGTCATCCAGGACCACTTTCCGTCGAGCAAGATTGGTCTTCGTAGGCAGAGCCTCACGGCAAGCCCTCCAAACAAAATGACGTGTCTTATGTGGAACCGGTAAACTCCAGATTTTCTTCCAAAACCTCCGAACCAGACCTGCATCTGCGCTATCACCTCTATCTTCAGCATGGGAGAGGGACACAGCCAACAAATAAGCTTTACGAACACTGAATTGACCATTAGGAGACAAGGCCCAGATGAGTTTGTCCTCGGGTAGCCTTGAACTTAATGGAATGCTCTTTATCATTTCAGCTTCATGAGACAGGAACAAAACATCAATGACAGAGGCTTTCCAACTAGCGCTTGAAGAATCAATAAGCTCACTAACCCGCGTATTCGCATGCAGAAACATATTAGGAGACACCACCCTATACGTGGTAGATAAAGGCAACCATTTATCCTCCCATACCCGGATTCACTCTCCATTCCCAAGCCTCCATCTCAAACCCTCCTTAACCACATGTTGCGCAGCCATAATACTCCGCCAAGTGTAAGAAGGATTACAACCCATTTTAGCTTCAACAAAATCACAGCTTGGAAAATACTTGGCCTTTAAGACCTTTTAAATAACGGCAAATCCCCTTTTCCCATTTCTTTTTTTGACCATGGTAGCAGAAGAGAGGAAAAAAAAAAAAAATATATATATATATATATATATATATTGGGAATGGTGTGGTAGTAAGGTGTTAAACAAGAAGACCAAGACAACATCATTTTAGGCCCAACGTGAAAGTAAGGTGTTAAAAAATCCTACCTTCTTCTTCTTCTGGTGGGTTTCGGACCCCCTTCTTGGATTTTTATTTTATTTTATTTAATGTCTTCTTCTTCTTCTTCTTTTTCTTGTTTTCTTTTAGTGGGTTTTCGGTCCTGCCAATCTGCCTTTACTTTTTTATTTGTGTGTTGTACAGGTAATGTACTTATCAACCTCCTTAGAGCATTCGAATCCAAAATTTACAAAAAATTCTATTTTATCATCTCAAAACTTACTTTATCATTTATACCATATCATTTTTCAACACTCCTAACATCTCAACTTTTATTTTCCTATTCTACTCATCACAATAAAATATATTTATCTCTCTCTCTCTCTCTCTCTTGTCACCACCATGAAGACCCAAAACCCCAACACAGTTTATCAAAAACAGAACCAAAAAAAACCTCATTGGTCCACCATCAACACTATTTATCAAAAACCCAAAAAAAAAAAAAACCCACTGATCCACCATCAACAACACACGCCAATCCACATGACCCACCAAGCAAACCCATCAAACTCAGCCCCAGACCCACCATGCCACCACAACCCACGACCCACCACACCAATGCCACCACGATCCACCACCGAAACTCAACCCCAACCCCACGGCCAAAACCGATTAGTAAACCCATCAAACCCAACAATCAACCCATTCAAAAAAAAAAAAAAAAAAAAACTATCGGAGCCATTGGAGCTTCGATTCAAACCCATCGGAGCCATCACCAGCAAACCCAGCTCGCCAATCCAAACCCACTATCAACTGATCCCAGCCCACCACCATGCCTAGATCAAACCACGAACCCAACCCAGCTCCGGTGCAAGCCTTGAACGAGAAAGAGAGATGTGAGATGAGAGAAAGAGTGAGAATTGAGAAAAAGAGGGACGAGCTCTGTGAGAGAGAGAGAGGAAATGAGAAACACTGTGAGCATAAAATAATATATTTCAGTTTTACAATAGTGCTACAGTGTAATTCTACCTTTGGAATTGCACTGTAGCGCAATCCCAATTTTTTTTTACAGATTTTACAAGTTCTGATGGAGTGAGGATTTTGGGCTTAAATGCTAAAATATTCTTACATTTGGCATTTAGCATACCAAGTGCGAATGCTCTTAGAGCATGAGTAGTGGTGCTAAAAAACTAAATTGTTATTTTTAGATGGCTATGCACTATAGCTCAAAGCTATACCAAAATATTAATATTTTATTTATCTTTCAATTAAATAATATTTACTCTCATCTTCTTCCTCTATAGCACTGTAGCCCAAACAGATTTCATTCATTTTTCCTCTTTAGATCTTCTCCCTTTCTTCCCCCCCCCCCCCCCCCCCCCCCCCCCCCCCCCCCCTCTCTCTTCCTCCATGGAAAGATCAGAGATCGACAATGTTGATGATTTCAGTGAGGATCTCGGTGCCGAAACTGTGAGACTAAGCTCGACAACGGTTGGGTTCGGTGGCGAAATGGTTTGTGGGTGGTCTCAGTGCCAAAACGGTTGGTGTTCTTCTTCCCTCACCTCCACTCCGCCATTGGGTATGTGGGTTGATTGCTAGGGTCGTGGTGTGTGGTTGCTGTGTGTGTCTCTTTGGATTGCATATCTGGGTTTTAAGATTTCTGATTATGTGCTTTTGGCTTGGGTATCTTGAGGGTGATATTTCTGGGTTTTATTTATTTTTTTTTTATTTTTTATTTTTTAATTGGTTGCTAGTTTTTTGGTTGAGCTTGAGGTTATTGTGATGGTGGTTGTGGTTTGGTTGTGCCGTGATGTTGTTGTGGGTTTTATTTTTGTGGTTGTAGGTTGATTTTCTTGGGTAGTTGTGGGCTGATTTTGGTGGTTATGGTGGTGGAGGAGTTGGCTGTGGGCAGTGGTAGTGGTGGTGGGCTGTCTGAAGTGGTGGTTGACCGATGGTTGTTGTTGTTTATTAAGGATATATTATTTTATTATATTGTTTATATTATTTTATTATGTTGGAAGCTAAAATAAAATCACTGATGTTAGTGTTTTGTAAAGTTAGTCGGTAAAATAGATAAAGTAGGTTTTGGTGGAGCCAAATAGCTAAAATTATTGCTCCACTATTGTGGATGCTCTTAATGCTATGTCCTCTGTTTTAAAACTTTTTGTTTGTTCTGTTTTAAATTTTGAATTTTTTTTTCTTTGTTTTTTTTTTATGAGCCCCACGTGACTAAAAAAGTAACAATAAAAACAAAATGTTCTAGCCTTTTAAGTTTTAACCCTCTTCCACCGTTCCACCTGTTAAGGGTGTGTTTGGATACCACTTACTTTGCTAAAAACTGAAAACAATTAAAAAATATTTTCCGATTACTGTTCATTAATGAAATCACTGTACATTTGCCTAATTGCACCATTCATGTCCCATGAACAGTGCAAGAGGCGTTGGATAAAAAAAAAAAAAAAGAAAAGCAAACGCAAACGCAAGAAAATAATTCCTATCCAAATGTATACTAAGAGCATTTTCATCAAGAGTCTAAAATTTTTTAGCATTTAGTATCTAAAAAATCATCTTTATAGCATTTAATACATCACTTTACAATACACCTAATATCAAAATTTCTATTTTTTTTTTTTTTACCACTTCATTAAAATATTATTTATTTATCATTTTTTATTCTTTTTGAGAGAGAGCAAAGAGTGAGATCGAGGGGAAAGAGAGAAGGGGAATAAAAAAATAATAATAAAATAAGTAGCAACTTGCTACAGTAAGGTGTTAGTAATAACATCTTACTATAGGTGCTAAAAAATTTAAAATTTAGCACCATTGACGTAGGGGCTTTTTCAGTAGTTTTGTTGCTAAAAATAGCTTTTATCATTTATCCCACATTCGATGAGATTAATATCTAGGTTTTTTTTTTTTTTTTTTTTTTTTTTTTTTTTCACATATTTCACTCTTATTATATTTTATAAATGATTGAACTAATACTTATTATTATTATGTACTTATACCTTCTTTAAAACCCTTACTAATTTATATGAGTTTTTATTTATTTATTTATTGATAATATATATTTTTTATTATAAAATAGCGGTAACTCCGAGACACCCCGAAACAATATGCTAAAATAAGCTGGTACCGAAATATTCCATTCCAATGGGCAAACTGAAACGGGTTCCGAAATGGTATTCATAACATTGGACCCTAGTTGTTCTTAAAAATGGGAGCCAAACACAGATAATGTAACAATTATTATTTAAAAACTAGTTTCAATTTCAATTTTTTGAAAATTGTTTTCATACTGTTTTGAAAAAGAAAACAAAAATCCTTTTACCAAACAGGCTCTAAGATTTCATAGACTCAGTTCTTTTTTCTTCTTTGCTTAGGTTCGTTTGGATTGAGGGGAAGGGAGGGAGAGTAGAGTAGAATAGACCAAAAATTAGCCTATTTTCAGTCAACTCTACTCTACTCCCCTTTATTCTCCTCCTTTCCCCCTCAATCCAAATAGGCTCTTAGTTTATTCTTTGTTATAATCTTTGCATCATCAAATCTCAACAAAGATCACAAAATTTCATCATTAGATTGCTATGGAATAGCTTATACACATAATCAAAACTGAACTTTCAAGTGGGACACTAAAATCCTTCATATTATACTAGGGGAATCCAATTTTATGAATCAATAAATAATTTGGTAAAATAAAAAATTCTGTTTGGCCAAATGTGAGAAGCATAATACTTAGCTAAAATTAGACATACCTTTTGAAGAGTATGTGCACTAAAGATGACTAGCAATTCAACCGCTACACTGTTATATATTTAAAAAGACATTGTCAAACACTTGAGGTTAATTATTTGATCACAATTGTCCAGATTTCATAATTGATATATAAACCCACATGACCACTAGCAACTTCCCATGGTAGATCGACCGTCGCCATTGCCTCCACTGCCAAGACTGTAAACAAAAAAATTGGATTTCTATAATTTTGAAGCAGACAAACCCTTCAGAGACACCAATTGTACAAACCCATGACTCTATGTTTCTTTCTTCGTCCATTTCGTCCTCATTTTCTTTGATATTTTTTGTGCTAGATTAATACAATTTATTTTTGGGTTTGTACTAAATTAATACAAACATACAAGCCAACTCAAAACCCAATTAATGAATTCCTTCTATAAAGATTTGGATGAAAATCTATTTTCATTGATTGATTCTGTAACTGTACAGTTGTATATATATACCAACTTAACAACCACAAACACGTGTGAACACAAGGAAACAATCATAACTAACTCTAACTAACTCTCTCACGTGTCTGACTTAGAACTAACAAACTAATCAATTAATAAGCAAGAAAAACTACATGCCGTTTAAGTGTAATCAAGCAGACCAAGTAATCCATGTCGTTTAGATGAATAATTACAAGTCTTCATTTTCTTCAACTCTGAGAAGTAATCTGGACTTCTACTTGAATTTCCAATCTGTGCTGCATCACCTAATGCACCAGCTGCTGCTGCTGCATTGAGTGGCATGCCATGCTGCACTGGTGTGGCAGCATCACCTGATGCACTGGTTGCTGCACTGAGTGGCATTGGTGTAGCAGCTGGTGTGGCAGCTAGTGATGCATCCTGTTGCACTGGTGTAGCAGCTGGGGATGCATCCTCATCCTCTTGCTTTTCATACTCCCCCTCAAGATGGACTGAGGAAGAATAAAGGTTAAGCAGTCCCATCTTGGACGTTAACACAGAGAATTGTTTATGGCCTAATGCCTTAGTCAATAAATCTGCCAATTGACAATGTGTTCTCACATGATTCAACTTAATCACTTTAGCCAACACCTTATCTCTTACAATGTGACAATCAATCTCTATATGCTTGGTTCTTTCATGAAAAACTGGATTGGAACCTATGTGCAAAGCTGATTGGCTGTCACAAAACAACATAGCCTCTTTATCATGTCTAATCTGCAAATCCCTTAACAAATAAAGTATCCACACAATTTCACATGTTGCCACAGCCATGGCCCGGTATTCTGCCTCAGCTGAAGACCTTGACACAGTAGCTTGTTTCTTGGATTTCCAAGAAATCAAAGAGTCTCCAAGGAAAATGCAGTAACCTGTAACAGATCTTCGTGTATCTGAACATGATGCCCAATCTGCATCACTGAAACCTTTGACATGGAGTTCTGACTGTGCAGAAAAGAATACTCCTCTTCCTGGTTCATTCTTGAGGTAGTGAAGTACCTTAAGTGCAGCAGCATAATGAGGCTTTCTAGGTGTTGCCATGAATTGACTGAGCTTGTGAACAGCAAAGGTAATGTCAGGCCTAGTGATGGTTAAGTATAGCAGCCTCCCTATCAACCTCCTGTATTGACTAGGATCATGTAACACATCACCTTCATGTTTACTAAGTTTCAAAGTAGGATCCATAGGAACCTTGGCTGGTTTGCATCCTAATAGTCCAACATCTTCCAAAATCTCTAGAGCATATTTCCTTTGACATAAGGAAATGCCCTTGGCTGTCCTTGCTACTTCCAAACCAAGAAAATACTTCAAGTCCCCTAAATCCTTCAACTTAAACTTCTGGTCTAGCAAAACTTTAAACTCCTCAACTCCCTTTTTATCATTACTTGCAATTAGAACATCATCAACATAAACCAGCAATACAATAAAAGAATCTCCTTGCTGCCTAGTGAACAATGAGTAGTTAGCCTTGGATTGAACAAAACCAAGATCAACTAAGGCAGTTGAAAACTTAGAAAACCACATTCTAGAGGCTTGTTTGAGACCATATAGTGATTTATTTAGTTTACAAACCAACTGAGGCTGCTGCTCCCCCTTGCTGTGAGCATGCTTAGACTGCTGAAATAGAGGCTGCCCCTTGCTGTGAAAACCTGGGGGAAGGGACATAAAAACTTCCTCATGCAAATCTCCATGGAGAAATGCATTGTTAACATCAAGTTGGCTGAGAAACCAGCCATTCACAGCAGCCATAGCAAGCACAGCTTTGACAGACACCATTTTGGCAACTGGTGAGAAAGTGTCAATGTAGTCCAACCCCTCCTTTTGTGTGAAGCCTTTAGCAACCAACCTAGCCTTATATCTCTCAACTGAACCATCTGATTTGTACTTCACTCGATATACCCACTTACAACCAATGGGTTTCTTACCAGGTGGCAAGGAAGTAATAGTCCATGTTTGATTAGCTTCTAAAGCTAAAATCTCAGCATCCATGGTTGCCTGCCACTTGGGGTTACCAACAGCTTGGTGGTAGAAATTAGGTTCAATGATGGAAGAAATGGCATAGCAAAAAGATTTATAAGGCTGGGACAGGTTAGTGTAAGATAGATAGGAGTGAAGGGGATGAGAAGTACCTGAAACATGATTGGAGGAGCTTGGAATGGCTGCTGATTTGACTTGATTACAATGATAAGCCTTAAGGTAAGAAGGTGGTTTAGAAGGTCTGGCAGACCTTCTAAGAACAGCAGGTAAAACAGATGCATCAGAAACAACATTTGCTTCAAGAAACTCAGAGGCAGCAGGGACATCAGTTGCATCAGGAAACTCATGAACTTCTTCATCAAAATCTTGATGGATTTGGACAATAGTGTCATCCGAAATGGTAGAGGAAGAAGAAGGAATAGAGAGAGGGACAACAATAGATTCAGAGGAAGAAGGTGAATGGAAAATAGGCAAAGGAATAAGAGGGACAGATTGAGAAGAGGCAGCTGTAGCAAAAGGAAAGCTGGACTCATGAAACACAACATCTCTAGACAGAAAAGTAGTGTGAGATTCAACATCAAACATTTTATAGCCTTTGACATTGAAAGGATATCCTAGAAAAACACACTTTCTAGCTCTAGGTGTGAATTTGTGTTTATGAGGAGTGAGGTTGGCAGCATAACATAAGCAGCCAAAAACTCTAAGATGTGAATATGAAGGAGGTTTGTGAAACAAAAGTTCAAAAGGGGTTTTATGATTTAGGAAAGGGGATGGAAGTCTTTTTATAAGATAGACTGCAGTGAGGACACAGTCACCCCAGAAAGAGAGAGGAACATTGGATTGAATTTGTAAAGCCCTGGCAGTGGCAAGGATGTGTTGATGCTTTCTCTCCACAACTGAATTTTGTTGTGGAGTGTAAGCACAACTCAATTGATGAACAATCCCTTTGGAGTTGTAAAAATCATTAAAACTAAACTCTAAAGCATTATCAGATCTAATGGATTTAATCTTGGTTCCAAATTGAGTGAGAACCATGTTATAGAAAGAGACAATGAGAGGTCTAACTTCAGATTTTGCTTTGAGCAAGAAAACCCAAGTTGCTCTAGAAGCATCATCAACAATGGTAAGGAAATACTTATGACCATTAGAGGTTAAAACAGAAAAGGGACCCCATACATCCATATGAACAAGATCAAAAGAGCAAGCACACTTATTATTATTGAAGGGAAAAGGAATTCTTTTCTGTTTTGCCAAAGGACAAACAGTACAAAGCTTATTACAACAATTCTTAAGGAAAGGTAAAGTGCTACTCAAAGAATGAACCTTGACATCAGAGGGGTGCCCAAGTCTTGAATGCCAAAGAGAAAACACATTTGTAAAGAGAGAAGAAGAGCAAACAGCAGAGAAGGACTTGAAATTCTGCTTGGAAAGGAAATTAGAAAGTGATGTGGTAGCTTGGGAGAGGCTTGAATCTTGCAACAAGTACAAACCATCATGCATTTTACCCATTCCAATCGTGCTCCAACATGTAAGGTCCTGCAGAAAACAAAATTGAGACAAGAAAACCAAGCATATAGGTTGGGATTTTGTTAAGGCACTGACTGGCAGAAGGTTAAAAGTAAATGATGGTACACAAAGAACATTGCTAAGGGTTATATGGGAGGAAAGTTGAATGGTACCAATGTGTGTAACAAAAGCTGCTTCCCCATTAGGTAGTTCAACCATGGTATGTGAAATTTCAGTATAAGAAGTCATCAAATGAATGGAACATACTATGTGATCACTTGCACCAGTATCAATGACCCATGTATGAAGATTATAAGCTCTTCTATTAACAATTTTGGCAGAGAAAATAGAATGCTTGAAGTTGATAGAAGTACCTGCAACAACATTTGATGGATAGGTCACAGAATTGGCAACATGAGGTTCTTGACTTTTAGGAAACTGTTGAGTAGAACATGAACCAATTAAGGTCAGAAGTTGCTGGTATTGGTCATGAGTGAAGGTTGGAGCTTGAGATACTGACATAGATGGAACAAAGTCAGTGACTCCAGTAGAGGTGTTGCCTTGAAGTAGTTCAAGATTCGTTGAAACTTGATGTGCAGTGGCATTTTTATTGTTCTTGAACTTGAATCCTGGTGGGAAGCCATGCAACTTATAACATTTGTCCACAGTATGGCCTAGCTTTCCACAGTGAGTGCATAAGGGCCTGTCTTTGCCTTTGAAGTTAGTTCCTGAGTTCTTGGCTGCTAAGGCAGTGGATTCAACTCTAACAACATTATGCACAGACCTCTGCATTTCTTCTTGGATGAACAAAGAATGAGCCTTATTGACAGAAGGCAAGGGATCCATTAATAAGATCTGAGTCCTTACTTGAGAGAAGGCATCATTCACTCCCATAAGAAATTTCATGGTGGATTCCTTGGTTTGAAGATTCTTCAACCGTTGATTAATTCCACACATGCAATGACCACAAGTACACTGGGGAAATGGACTCAAATTCTGCAATTGATCCCACAAAATTTTGAGCTGAGTGAAGTAATCAGTGAGTGATTGCTCTCCCTGATGAATCTCAGCAATTTGTTTCTGGATATTGAAGATCTTGGTTCCGTTTCCTTGACTGAAGGTGTCTCGAAGGTCAGTCCAAATTTCCAAAGCAGTATCTCTGTAGATAATGCTTCCTTGAAGCTTTGGTGATACAGAATTGATAAGCCAGGTTCCCACTACGCTATCAGCACGAATCCATGCTTGAGCAGCCTCTGGAGAATTCACCAATGGTGAAGAGATAGTTAAAGATCCATCTATAAATCCTAGCTTGTTCTTGCCAATCAAAGATTTTCTCACTGATCTCGCCCAAGCAGGATAATTTTCTCCTCCAATCAATGGTTGAGAAGTGAGTAATGCTCCTGGATTTTCCCCAGGGTGCAAGAACAGAGGATTGCTAAGATTATACAAATCTTGTGAAGAAGACGAAGCTTCTGTAGTGGAATTATTTACTGTTGCTGTTTCTGCCATTAAAAAGCTTGAAAAGCTTGTAGAACACAGTAATGGTGAATCAAAGAAGATAACGATGCTAACAATGTTCTCTGATATGAAGAACAAAAAACAGAGAGCAAAAGAAAATCTTCGAAGAAGATGATAGTGATGAATGAGAAAAACAGAGAGTTCCCAAAATTGATCTGAGAAACCCTAAGAAAATTAGAAACGCTTAAGAAATCGCTCTGATACCATATAAAGTTTTGGATGAAAATCTATTTTCATTGATTGATTCTGTAACTGTACAATTGTATATATATACCAACTTAACAACCACAAACACGTGTGAACACAAGGAAACAATCATAACTAACTCTAACTAACTCTCTCACGTGTCTGACTTAGAACTAACAAACTAATCAATTAATAAGCAAGAAAAACTACATGTCGTTTAAGTGTAATCAAGCAGACCAAGTAATCCATGTCGTTTAGATGAATAATTACAAGTCTTCATTTTCTTCAACTCTGAGAAGTAATCTGGACTTCTACTTGAATTTCCAATCTGTGCTGCATCACCTAATGCACTAGCTGCTGCTGCTGCTGCATTGAGTGGCATGCCATGCTGCACTGGTGTGGCAGCATCACCTGATGCACTGGTTGCTGCACTGAGTGGCATTGGTGTAGCAGCTGGTGTGGCAGTTAGTGATGCATCTTGTTGCACTGATGTAGCAGCTGGGGATGCATCCTCATCCACTTGCTTTTCATACCTTCTCTATAATTTCTCATGACCCCACCCCAGTTTCAGACCTTTTGAACTCTTCCCTATGAATCCCTTCTTTCACGATCTACATCTGTGTTCACAATTAGACCCTCTAACCGACCCCAAGGACCACCATAAAAATTTCACTACATAATTAGACCCTACACAACTCACTGCACATTTATGTAAAATTCATGTTTATATTGACTTTATTCTGTGTCAAATTTATTTATAATTATTCTTTTTTTTTAATGTATCTTTCCAGGACTGTAATGTAATTTGAGGTAGATGTACTTGACCCTCTCCCTCAACATTGGAAAGCTGCATCAACTAGTGGTCCACGACCTAGAGGCGATTTGTTGGCGACCAGATAGCCTGCGAGTGACACATGGCAAAAGATCTAGAGTAACTGTTGACAGGACCATCTCGCAACCAATCAGCCTGTGACAAGGTTGCGAAACACCCGCTAGCAGTCTACTCTGTTCTTATTTTGATCTTCTTTTCAACCCACACCACATAAGCCAAAACACACGTTCTTTGCATGTGTGAATAGGAAGTAAGTGTGCGAGCAGAGCTTATAAGATCAAAAGAGAGCATTTGTTCATCCCAACCCTTTTGTATGAGTACATATCCTTCAGAGAAATTTGTAACCTTCACCTTTATCACCAAACCTTGAGTGTTGTGAGTTTGTTGAAGGGTTGGAAACTTAGTGAAGCCAAATCAAATCCAAATCTTTTGGTGGCTTTCTGCTTGCAGCTCAATGATGGTGACTCTGGTAATCTAGATGAAGAAAAGACTCATTGAAGTTGGTTGCTAGCTAGAACTTGGAGGGCTCAAGTACACAAAGAGATATAGGCTTGGAGGGTTTATAGTCATCTATGTACTCTAACTATTCATGCTATTGGAGTTTTTCGACGGATGGTCGGCAAAGAGGTTTTTTCACTAGGGTGATCAGGTTTTCCTTTTTAAAAACACTTCTTGGTATTTTCACGTGGTTTGTTTTATTTTCCGCGTCTTTCATATTGCTCTTTGCTTGCTTTAGATTGTTCTTTATCATGTTTGCAATATGAAACTTGACTAAACACTTATATTGGACTAGGTTCTTAGTTTAGTATTAAAAGTGATTAAGCCGTAAAACTTTTTGTTAAAGGGTCTAAATACTTGCTAGGACATATATAACATATTTTCAATTTATGTCAAAAATTTACTCTTAAGTAGTCCCGTAGCATTGCTTTAGACTCTCATAAAGAATGTGCACCCTGTGAGATTTTTTTTTTTTGGCAAAAGCCTTGCCCAATCGGGCAATACTTAGGTAGTCTTCGACCTTTCACAAAGTGCGTGAGCCCTATGTTGCGACCCAAGTGTAAGGTCCACCCACTTTGTGAGAGCCCAGAGCAGGGACTAGCTAAATTTTTTCCGCCTAGAGCAAGAACTGGCTAAATTTTTTTCTGCCCAATCGGACACCCCAGTCGGCACGCCTTTCAGCTCATAGAGAAGTGCGAAAGTTGAATGTCCTTTCTTTTAGCCAACCCTCCCTCCACAAACATCAACCAAAAACAAAAACAAACAAACAAAAAAAATAAAAATAAAAACCATAAGGCTTCAAGTAAACAGAAAGCAGTACCAATAGTAAAATAAGTTTCCACTATTCCAAATCAGCTACAAGACACATAACTCACCAACACAAACACCAATAACTATACGAACTAGCATTACTATATCAGCAATTAATTATAAGCATCTGATCTAATTATTCAACGGGGGTGAGGGCAGAATGTGACCAAATAGTTGCCACCAGTGCAAGTAGAAATGCTAGTAGGATCATCATAAACATAAGAGTAAGCCTTAGGACAAGCTGCCTAGAAAATCCTAGAGTATGCTGTGGGTTTTCAAGCCTGAGGACTTCCAAAGCTCCAGTACAACAGTACCTCGGCAAGTTAAACGCAAAGCAAGCACTCTCACAAGCCACAACTCTTTTATTATCATGGGACCGAACTTGAAGCCCAACTGGGCACATCATGTTGAGGTCGCTAACACACCCAGCGTAGCTGCATTTTCCTGAGCCTTTGATGGGTGTGATTGAAATGGCCAAGTTGTAGCCATCAACAAGGCTTACATCATAGAAGTCTTGCTCGTTTCCAAGAGTTGTTTCTGCTAGAGTGGCTGGTGGGGTGCCACCTAGACCGTTGCAGAGGAGTGAGCCGCCACAATGACCAGTGGCGCAGAGGCCATGGCCGGACCAGAGAGCAGTGAGGTGGAGAGAGTAGGCCTTGCTTGGTTGGAGCTTGAAGCCACAACGGGCTAAGATGGGCTTGCCTGCGTTGGGTTGAATGCCTGGCCAAACTGGATGGGACCACTTGTTGTAAAGGTTTATGGTTCTTAATTGACCATATGAACTTTCCCAAAGAAACTATTATTAATTTATGTGCTTGGATTAATAACAGAGAGACATTTATTAATTTAAAAGAAAACCGCAAAATCCCAAAAGAGAAAAAAATGGAAAGATCTATACAGAGCAAAACAAACCCCAAAAGAGAAAGGAACTACCTTTAGCCTAAGCAGAGACAGAGTGGTTTGGGGTGGAGACTGGAGAGAACGGAGAACAGAGCAGAGAAAGAAGGGAGTTCAGTTGGTAGAGACTAGAGAAAGTGAGTGAAAACAGAGTTAGGGTCCGTTTGGATACAGCTAAAAACTGAAAACTGAAAAATATTGTAGCAAAATAATTTTTAAATGTGTGAATAGTACTGTGAGACCTATTTTTAATGAAAAAGTTGTTGAAAAGTGAAATTTGTGAGTTCGTGAACAATGCACACCGTGCACTGTTCACGGGAAAAGTCAAACATTTCGGCTCAAAAAAAAAAAAAGCTGAAATACAAAACGTGTGTTTGGAAAGCGCGGACACACTTAATGTTAAGGCGGGAAAAGAGAATGACTAATTTGTTTTCCAGCCCAAGTTGTCCCTCTTTAGTCTTTTTTGTAAGAACATATGTAAGTTTTTGTAATAAAGAACAAAAAGATTAAAATGTTATATTGTCTTACAAATCCTTACAGAAGCCATTTAGATGTAGCTAACTAGAAGCTTTTTTAGTGAGCATCAACCTTAGTAATTGTCACGTCATTTATAAAATAAAAGTCTCCCCCTTTCACTAATCCCAAATCATTGGTAGGTCTTTTAAAAATAAAAGCAGGTTGTTTAGGAGAAGGAAGAGTTGTTTCACTACTCAGCATGAGAAGAATTGCTAACATTGTTGGTCGATCTATCACATTTCTTGCACACATAAGAGCCCGATTTGAATGCATCTCAAGACTTCATGGGAAACAAATGTCTCGTTTATTGATGAATCAACTATTTCCAAGGCTTTATCCTCTCTCCACAGTTCCCAGACCTGTGTGGTTCATAGCATTATCCATAAGGGTTGTATTATAAAAGCAAATGGTAAACATTGTTGTGTTTTGTTACTTACATGCCCTATTAAAGTTTGGGAAGGGTGATTCTGATAAGAATTATTATTCCTCTTGCCACTTATGATCTCCAATAATATGACACAAAAACTAAAGACATCTGATTTGGTTGAAAATTTCCCAAAAATTACATACTCCGGTGACATATAGCCATTGCATGTGAACAATGTTAAAGATAATGTTAAACTTTGTGTATGCCATTATTTTTTGTATGACTGGCATGTGTTTGTTTGATACTTACTATGTTCCAACAACTCTAGTTGTCTCATCTTGAATTTGATCCCCTTTGAATATACGGGCTATCCCAAAATCTGAAATTTTGGGGTTTAGCTCAGTGTCTAATAAAACATTGCTGGTTTTAAGATCCATATGAATAATTCTTAATCTTAAATCTTGATGAAGATACAAAATCCCATGCGCAATCTCAATGATGATTTCAAAGCGTTTCCTCCAATTCAGCAATGAACTTCTTGTTTGATCTACAACAAAAATTTTCTCTAGTGTACTTAAAATACGTTGTTTTATGTACTTCAAAATTATTCTTTGAACTTATATAATAAAAGAAATTAAGATCAATGAATGCAATAGATCTTTAGAAAGAAGTCATACCAAAAATAAAGGATTCCTAGCTTTTGTTGGGCATGTACTCATAAATCAACATCTTTTCTTCCTGAATGCAATAGCCAAAAAGCTTGACAAGATTTCTATGTTGAAGTTTTGCAATCAACATAATTTCATTTTTGAATTTTTCTATTCCTTGTCTTGAATTCTTGCATAGCCTTTTTACAGCTATCAGTTGACCATTAGATAATTGACCCTGAATTCATGATTCAAAATTAAGCATAATAGTAAGTCATAACTATTAGTTTTAAGCAATTGAGTTCAATGCCTATTATGTCTTAGGCTCTTACCTTATGAAACTCATTTTCCCCCATGAATTTTAAAAAGTTAGGGAAAAGGGGGGGAGTCATTATGAATTTTAACTGTACCTTAAAAACAGAGCCAAAACCACCTTGCCCAAGTTTGTTGGCCAGAGATAAATTGTCAGTAGCAGCAACTATACAACTTAGATCAAAAAGCAACAAATCTGGATGTCTACTACTGTCCTTAAGCTCATTACACTCTAAAGAGAAATCAATGGAAGCAATTTTGTTACCGTTTTTTTTCCTCTTCTTCAAAAGCCACGTAAAGGCTACCAAGGATGCCAGAAACAATGGCACAGCAACAGACAATATTGTAATAACCAGTTTCCTCTTATTGCCAAGAAAACCTTTGGACATCTTAGTGTAAGTAGCTGAACCCAAAAAAAAAAAAAAAAAAAAAAACTGTTAGAAACACTGAATAATTGTATTGTATTTCTCAGTGAAAGAATATACATGAGTGCCTTTATATAGGAGGCATATGAGTGCAGTACAAGTAAAAGTGTAGTACAAGAATGTGTGCTATACAAGTAATCTAGTTGGGCCTAAAGCCCACTATACACGTTAACAGCCCCCCTCAAACTCAAGGTGGATGTAAGACCAACTTGAGGTTATCAACCAAAGTACGAAGGCGTCCCTTAGGATGTGACTTGGTGAAGATATCTGCAAGTTGATCTTTAGAAGAGACTGAGATCAGCTTGAAAGCACCATGGACAAGATGATAACGGATAAAATGATAATCGATCTCGATGTGTTTAGTCCGTTCATGGAAGACATCATTGTGAGCAATATGAATGACACTCTGGTTGTCACAATAAAGAGGAGTAGCAGAGAATGTAAACACACCTAAGTTTTTGAGAAGCTATCGTAGCCAAAGGAGCTCAGATGTGGTATCAGCAAGGGCATGATATTCTGCTTCAGAACTGGAGCGGGCCACATGAGTTTGTTTCTTGCTTCGCCAAGAAATTAGAGAAGAACCAAGAAGAAAGCAATAATCAGTGGTGGACCTGCAATCAGTGGGATCTCCTGCCCAATCAGCATCAAAAAATGCACGAAAAATAAGAGGAGACAGAGCAGAGTAGAAAAGACCATGGAAGAGAGTGCCCTTTAAGTATCGAAGAATGCGCAGAACAACAGCATAGTGAATCGTTCGTGGAGCAGATAGATACTGGCTCACCTGGTGAACAGCATAAGAAATGTCTGGACGAGTGACAATGAGATATGATTGCAACAAGCGGAATCCATAAGCCAAGAGGAAGGAGACATACCAGATAAAGCTGAGAGAGAAGAGGAATAAGATGCATTACCAACCATACGAATGACATTGGCGATGATGTTTTTAAGGTCATCTGTGGACATGGTGAAAGTGCGTCCTGAAGACTTAGACTGTGTAGAGATGGAAGCCATTGGCTGGACACTCTCAGTATTAGCAACAGTAGCAGCAGAAACTTAAACAACTGATTTGTTGCGTTGATAGCAAGTCTCAATATTATGACCAAAACGTTTGCAAAAATTGCAAAAACGTTTGTTGGATTGTCGACGATGATTGTTGCAAAAGGAAGAAGACTTGTCCATATTCTTCATTTAGAAGCAAAATATGCAAAAATGGACTGCAAAAATGAAATCTACATGAAAAATTGGGTAAGGAGCACTTGGACTGCAAAAAGTCAACTCTGCATTAAAGTCAACGGTCAACGATCAAGGTTAACAGAGGCTAACGTAAGCAAGGTGACGTAAGCGCTGACTGGGTGCTGACTGGATGATGACGTCAGCAGGTGACATCAGCAGCGCGAGCAACTAGGGCTGACGTGGCAAATGACGTCAGCAAGTGATGTCAGTGGGAAGCAAGGCGGCGCGTGTAGCACGTGTGGCGCGTTGCTGACGTTGTAGAAAATTCAGACGGTGCGTAAGGGTGCGTGAGAAGTCCGATGAGGCCGATTCTTTTCCGACTATGTAGATCAGAGAAAGATGATTCCGTTAACGGCGACGGTGAGAAGATCGGAGCAATACTGGTGGTGCATGAAGCACGTGGAACAAACTGCCGAATATTTGATCGGCGCGTGGAGGATCAGAAGATGATGATTCCGGCGGCGTTGTGTAGATAGATTGAAAATCTACACGGTGATATGTCTTATGTCCTAATCGGAGGTCCTATGTGGAAGATCCGACGAAGGCAGTGAACTTTGTCGCGGTGATCGAGCTTCTTGCAGTGAGGATTCAACCTTGGGCACCTCTGACGGCGTTGGAGCCGTCAGGAGAGGGCATGGAAAAGGTTTACTGACCGAAGAAGTAGAGGGAGCGGAAAATACCAACAAAGACAAGACTGCAAGACACAAGAAAGTTAGAGCAATGACTCTGATACCATGTTAGAAATACTGAATAATTGTATTGTATTTCTCAATGAAAGAATATACATGAGTGTCTTTATATAGGAGGCATATGAGTACAATACAAGTAAAAGTGTAGTACAAGAATGTGTGCTATACAAGTAATTTAGTTGGGCCTAAAGCCCACTATACATGTTAACACAAACAAACAAACATAAAACAAAGAAACAAACGGTGAGTCCATGGTCTAAGAACTGAGATAAGCAGAAGTGAAAGTACAAAAAAAAAAAAAAAAAATGCTAGCAACCAGAGAAGGCTACCTAACTCCTTTGCATCAACACGCACATTTAGATCCCACACTTCATATGAATACTCCACAATGTCCATCAATTCACCATACCATGCCAAGCAACGGGTCCCCATCCCGTCAATATTCATGCTGATAAAAGCTGTGCACGAACAATTATTCAAGCGTGCCTGCTCGCATTCTGAGCTACTCATGCTCATGTTCATCCAAGCTGCATTGAATGAATCAGGACCCTTCAAACGTGTCACCTTCACAAACCCATCTCCACTCCCACACATCGACAACCCCGACTTCTTCCTTACACAACCCTCAGAACCATCTCTGTGATACCAATCCTTCGGAGACTTGGGTTCATACCCTGGCAAACACGTACACTCAAAATTATCAACATTGTCACTAGACCGCTGACCACATTTTCCATACGCGCCATAGTGTCTGATAGGTCCAGGAAATGGGATAGATCGTCCATCTATGTAAGGACGATGTCATTACCATCACGGCACGAATAGAGCTGCCTGAACAACCCAACCAAGAACAGCCGTTATGACTAGCTGCAATAAATGCCGAGTTCGTTGAAGGCGCGCCGGTCAATTCAACACCTGGCACATGCGTTACAAAATCAAGCAATAATAACCTCATAATGACGAGGCCAACGGCTAGAAGGACATCAAAATAGCCTATATATATCCTTAAACAAGATCCAGAAAGGGTATGAAAAATCACTTAACCTTACTCTCACTTTTGTTTTCTCTACACTCTGCTTGCTTGTTAATCTGTCTCTGACTTAATCATCGGAGGCGTTGTGGGGAGCCCCCCACCAGCGATTCTTCCATTTTTACTGTTCTTCAGGGTTAGCGCGAGCAGTGGACGGTCTTTTCTCTGGACGATCGGATCGACTAACGATTTTGGCATCATCAGTGTCCATAGTTGTGACACCGGTATTTAGGTGCTGAATAGAATTCCTTCCAGTGAAGATCACCATCATTCCACATAAATATCTGGTGCAATCCTGAGTTGTCAACCACTACTCTAGAAATGATGGAGGGGTCATCAAAAAAGTAGGCGTAAGATACCTCTTCTTTGTTGTTAACAAAATCATACTTAAAACCCATATTTGAGACACTTGTTGATGAAGATGGTGATGATGTTTGCCATGGCCATGGATCTGACCGCCAATACAGGGTCGAACCCTTATACATGGCGACTTGTGGAGAGCAACAAGTAGAATTCATCTTACAGAAGTATTCCCCAGTTCTAGGGTCATCTTGTGACTTCCAAGATGTCAAGAACCTGTCTAGCCCAATTATCCGATTCAACCCAAGCCTCATGTTTGGAAGCAAAGTGTCTGTAGGATGATCAAAGCTTTGCCATAACACCTTTTTGTTATTGCCCTGGATCAATACCAGATTTCCTGAATCTTGAAGCTGAGCAACACAGGAGGTTGTCCCCTGGACAGAAACATTTGTAGACCAAAGAAGATGGTTAAAACTGTCATGGAGGACAAGGTTTCCAAACTGGTTGATGGAGAGAACTCCAGAGGGATCATTGATAGGATCATTCCTGTTTGCAACCCACACAACAGTTTGTTTTGTCACTTTGACAAACCATATTATTTTCATTGGAAACCAAAGATTGGTCATCCTTGATGAATTGGTCTGGTGTTAAGGTGTCCAGTGAAGTGCTATGAAGAAAAGAATGCTCAGAATCAAAGACATGACCATTTTTTGGGGGAAAAATATATTGATATGTGGTTTGATTGAGGATTATGAAGTCTCCCTACCAAAAGTGAAAAGGCAGAGAGAGAACTTTATACAACAACCATTTTTACTTTTTTATCAACCTATGATTCAAAAGTCTTTATTCAACAATGGAGTTGGTATTTTGGTGACCAAGAGCTGAAGTCACAGTCTATTAAAAAAAATCAGAACAATTTATAATAATAAAAAATGACAATCACGCTAACACAAACAGACAAAAAGGAAAATCACAAACATGAAATATCTACTGCAGTACTAAAGCGATAAACAAAAGTAAGAAATATGAATTAAAGAATACCTTAGGACCCATGCTAGACTTTCACAACATCGAGGAGGGAAGGAGAGAATGTATTAATTCAGCCGCAATAGGCCGCCCTTGTTTGCAATGAAGTTTGTGGCGCTCGGCGGCTTTCATAAGTCAACGTATTGTGAGAAATACCAATTTGGTAAAAACTGATTTCTTGATTTCATTGATTGATGATGAAAACTATATATACAAAGCTAAAATACATACTCTGTAACTGACTTAACAACTAATCCTAGCTGTCACAGTTATAACTGACTGCTACACGCGTGAAATAAAGGCTAACTAACTCTAAAAGCTAAACTACACTGCCGTTTATGCAGTAACTTCATTTTCTTCACTTGGCAACTTAAAGCTTGAGTCCCTGGAGGCTGTTCTTGTTCAAATTGCTTGGATGACTTCAACTCTACTTGTTCTGCAATTAATTCCTTAGCTGCCTTAGTTGAATCTCCAAGTTGCTTCACTGCAACTTCCTTATGCTTCACTGCAGCTACCTTTTCCTTTTGGCTTTGATACGTATTCCTAGTTGACTATGGCATTTACAAATTAGTACAGACTATGGCTTTCACTAAATGGTTGCTTTTATCCAAAAAGAAAAGGTTGAAACCCATGTCTTGAAGTAGTTTAAAATAGGACAAATAGGGAAAAACCACACGGGTCATTAATTTTAAAGTTTGATATTTGGTGGATAGGAAGCATAATATTTGCAGTAATTTCCATACATTGTAAACGGACATGTAGAGTAAGAATAAGTAAAAATATGGCAATCACACTCACTAACACAAACAGTCAAAAAAGGAAAATCATAAATATCTCCAGCAGCTCTGAAGCAATAAACAATAGTAAGAAATATGAATTAAAGAATGGCGTGATTAAGTAGCTATAGAATAACTGCTGAAACTGAAGCAAGACATCTGCAGAAGCAATTAGAGAAAACGGCATCGCTTTCTGTCAAAGGAAAGAAGCAACTACAGAGGAAAAACGAAGTCGTATTATTAAATGAAACTTCAGTTGCTGGCACGTGATTCAGACAGTTAGATGGACACGTGTTGTAATTTTATTTGTTTTCCCTTTTAGCCATTAGATTACTCTCTGTTTTTAGTTAGTTAATTTTGCTTGATTCTCGCTTAATTTTCTGGGCTCGTGTAACTGATTGCTATGATCAGTGTGTAAGATTTTTTAGTTCCTTTCATTTTCTTTGTGAATAAAAGTTTCCTTTCAGAGAATATCTCTTTTCTTCTAGAAATTTCTTTCTTTACAATAACTTAGGACCCATGCTGTCTTTCACAGCATCGAGGCCTCTCAGAGCAACAGTGATGAGTGAGAGAGGATGAAGAGGGTGAGATTGTGAGAGTGTGTTCAGTCCCATTCGGTCTAGTTCGGTCCTTATTTATTTTCAAATGAAACAGTGACATGTCCACAATCCACATGATATTAACCGATACAAACAATAATATTTAATAAAAGCCATTTAAATGTATTGCACCTGTTTCTCAAAAAAAAAAAAAAAAAAAAATGGTTTTGTTTCAAAAACGATGTCGTCTCCTTATGTAGCTGTTAGATTCCAGAGCCTCATTAGCGAAGGTATAGAGTTGATCCACCATAGGCATTGGATTTTGAAATAAGAGAAAAAGCAACATTACTTGCGTAAAGAATCTTGGCTTCCTAGTAGGTGTGCTCAATGGGAAATGAATTCAAAAGGTTCCTGCCATAAGTGAGTAAAGATTGTAATAAATAATTTATTGTGAAGTGTTTTGTAAGGTAAACTAATGCTAAAGCATTAGATGGGAACTTTTCTTATAAAAATATTTTCCTTTTAATCATATATTCTCTTTGAAATTTGCAAAAAAAAAAAAAAGAACACATTTCGTTTTCCTACATAATTCAATGAGTTCATGTATATGTATATGTCAATGTTAATGTTTATGTTTGTGTGTGTGTGTCTTGAGAGAGAGAAAGTGTGTGTGTATTTATGGTTTCTACCTTTGGCACTACCTTTCTTTCAAACTAGAAGCAAAAAGTCCACACATATGACAATCACCTCGAGAATGTTGCGCCGTCTTTGGAGCCAACTTTTGTTTGTACCATCAACTAATTCATTGCTTAAGCAAACCAAAAAAATAAAATTTATTCGTGCACCCAAATGTCCATTACCTTGAGAGTGTTGTATGGAAATAGAGCTTCAAAGAATGTGGGACAGAGTATGATGAAATTGTGATAATCACCTTGAGAATGTTATGCCGTCTTTGAAGCCAAATTTTGTTTGTAGCATTAACTAATTATTGCTTAAGCAAATCAAAGAAACAGAATTATCCTTATACCCAGATGTCCATTACCTTCAGAGTGTTGTCTAAAATTTGATCTTCCAAGAACAAGAGACAATGTACAAATTAGTTACCGAGCTCCTATTTACAACTTTCTAATTAACTTCCATAATCCTCATATTCAACTCAACAATTTTTTATCTCGATCTTGTTGAACTGTCAAATCAAGTAATATCATTAAAATAATACTTTCATCCATTTATCTTTCAAATTATTTTGAAAACATTTGACTCCATGTTTTATCTTTCTTTCATTGTACAACTTTTTATGCCAACTAAAATAGCGAGCTTTCACACAAATACATCATTAATAGTTTTATTAATAAGTTAGTGAGAAAAATATTGTAAATAAGAAATAGAATTTTAAATCAAAGATAAAAATACAATAAAAATAATTTAAAAATTACTATTCAAATATCATTAAATTTTTCTTTATAAATTTTTGTATATAAATATTTAAAATTTAGTTATTAAAATACATAGGAACTCATATTGTTGCTATTCTCTAATAAATGATTAAATTACGGTATTTAGTATGTAAGTTTTTGTTTATGCTTATGTTAATGTTTGCTTGTAAGAAATATATATATATATATACACTTTTGGCACTGGCCTTTATTTTAAAATAGAAGCTGACTTATCACTCACATGAAAATCACATTGAGAATGTTGGGCCAAAAAAGTATTTCCCAAGTGTATTTAAGAGAGGCATAACCAAGTAAATGTTCCAAAATAGTCCCTAAAGGGAAAATTCCAGCAACTATGGTCAACTGTATTAGTGAATACTTAAACCCCTTAAGAAACCAATTAAATTTTAATATTTTTCAATATTAATTTTTTTTTTAATTTTTGTTAGGTTCTAAATGTTTAGAACAATTGGCAAATCGTGAACACAAACTTGTCTAGATATAGATCTTAGAGTCTATAGGTTTTATTAGACAATGCTCAAGGTGATCCAAGTCAAGATTCAAGAACATACAAGCTGCAGGAAGAAGACTTCGTATTCTGCCTGGTTCGATCGATCGAAGAACAGGCTCGATCGATCGAAAATCGTATCTGCAGAATTTTAAGTCGGCCCAAACAGCAGCTTAAGCCCATTAAGGATTAGGGTTTCAGATCTACTTCTCCCACTATATAAAGGAAACCCTAAGCCACGTTTTTGAGACTTTTGAGAGAGAGATTAGAGTGCCTCTTGTGCCTCCTTTTATTAGGGTTTTGTACCCAAACCTCTCTAGGTCTTTGTTGCTCATATTTACTGTTTATGTGAATCTCTTGTGAGATCTTCGAGGAGCTTTCCTTCACATAAACTTAGGGTTGTCAATATCTTGATGATCAACATAGTTGCAACCATTGGAACTTAAAAGAAAAGCAAGCGGGGAGCTTGTAGCTGATTGAAGAATTCAAGAAAGAAGTAGTCCGTGGATTCGGAGCCTGCGCGTGGTCGTGTCAGGAAGTTCGTACTGGTGGGTAGCATTAGGAAGTCGAGCGGGGAGCTTGTAGTCCTTCTGTAAGAACTTCAATTCTTTCATAGTGAATTCTGTTATGCCTTGAGGATCGGTGGGTCAAATCCTCCCCAGGTTTTTACCGTGTGGTTTCCTGGGTGATCATATCTTGTGTTATTTATTTTCCGCTGCTTTATATTCTTGATATGATTGTTTGGATTGTTTTAACCTAGAATTGCTTAATTTGACTAAGTAACAACTTGGCTAATTAATCTAGGCTACGCAATCTGGTTGTTTAAGGGGTCTAAATTTCTAACATGTGGTATCAGAGCGGGTAGCTCTTCTTGTTGTAGATCTTTTGATCTAAGAGCTGATCCTTGACCCCTGTTGTCATGGATAATTTGAAGTGTCTTTCTGCTCATGCTTCTACTGATTTTATTGATGCCTGTGATGTTTTGAATAAAAAGGACACTATTGTTTCTGTTGATTTTTTTGATGCTTTTGAAACTCTTCGTAAGGAATTATCTAAATCTTTGAAAATTGCTAAGAAATTCAAAGAAGAGTTAAAATTGACTAATCTTGAAAAAGAGGAATTGATTGTTAGATTAGATGAATCTAATAAAAAGAATGAATTTTTGAGAAATCAAATTTCCTCTCAAGATGAGAAGATGAAAAGCTTGGAACAAGAGTTAGTTGAATCTAAAGCAAAAATTGAAAATTTGACTAGTACCAAGCCTGCTGTTGATAACAGAAGTGTTTCTGTTTCTCTAAGCCTAAAACTAAGAAAGTTTATATCCCTCCTTTCAAGAGGAATAATAAAGAAAGGGCTTATTTTGCTAGGTTAGACAAAGGAAAAAATTCTGATGTTAACGCTGAAGTTTCTAAACCTTAGTCTGAACCTATTGTTAGAGAGCATAATAAATCTGTTTTTGTGCCTACTTGTCACCATTGTGGTGTTGTTGGTCATATTAGACCAAATTGTTCTTTGTTGAGGCAAAAATCAAAATCTGAGACTAGATTTGCTGTTAGGAATACTGATGTTCCTAAATTTGTTCCTGTTTGCCACTTTTGTGGTGTTCGTGGTCACATTCGTCCTAATTGTCATAAATTGAAATTTAAGCATTCTGTATGTCAATCTAGGATATGTGATGATATTTCTCCTACCATAAGTCCATATAAATCGTTTCATATTCTTTTGAAAAATTTGAGCTTGTTGGCTTGTGAAAGGAATTTGCAGGATTTCAGTATTTCTCAGAAGATTGGTGTAATCTCTCAAATACACTCTACTTGACATGGATTTTCACCTGCAAAGCCGAAGACTTGTGCTAGATGGGTGAGAAAAGATTCTCCAAGGTGAGTGTTGCTGACTTGTCCTTGATTTAATTCTTTCAATTAATTGTGGACATGTTTTGTATTTGTTTTTGGTTGTTTTGTTTTTTAGTTTTTTTTATTTAAAAAAAATCCAAAAACATTGAAAAATTTCAAAAAGACAAAAATATTTTATTTTGTGTCTTGTTTTATTTGTTTTGAGGATTACATGAGTTATGATATCTCTCTCTTGATTTAGAATATGCTTGACATTGTGGAGAAACTTGAATAGTTTGTGCTAAGCTATTTTTGATTTTGTGTGAGTATGTACTAGTTTGTACATGTACTCAAGGGTTAATTAAGAAATTGATATTTCTTGTTTGTGTACCCTCTATAGCTTAGTTAAGCATTGTCATGCATTGCATTTGCATTGTTCATTTAACATAATGTGTGCTTTTTGTTTTTGGTCATAAAGTTTGTTAAAACCAAAAAGATTTTTGTGTTTTGTATTATAGATCTTGGATTTATAATCAAGGTTGGCCACCTTATCTTTACATAACATGTTCTTGTACCTTGTTTAGCTTTGATAAGCTTTTATATTGTACTTGACTAGTTGAAACTTTGTAGTGCATGTTGTGTGGGAAAGATGTTTATAGTGTTTATCACTTTGTCTTAATCTTGAAGTCACATGTTATTTGACTGTCGGACTTGATCCTTTTGAGAAAGGCATAAATAACCATCTCACCACTGTTCACTAGCCAATCATGAACACCTTAGTGCATATCATAAGATTTTGTGCTCGAGAAAGTGTAGCACATGCACAAAAAGAACATAAGGTGTAGCCTCTTTAAATGCTTAATGCTTAAAATTGGTGTGTACTATTAGGCTTGATGCCAATTCACTTAATTCAAACCGGTGTGTACTATTAGGCTGAATGCCAATTCATACAAATAAGAGGCAAAAATGCAAGAAACTTACATGATTGCAAGCTTTTGTTCTAGGAGATGTGGGAGTTATAGGATGTAACTCTTTAGGTGATAGTCTCTTTTAAATTCTATGTGATGAATTTTGTAGACTTTGTGATTGATTGCTATTCACATATCACCTCACATGTATCTCAAGCTTTTGCTAGTTGCACACACTACACAAGTTACTCTTTGTTAAACTTGGTACATTTTATTGTGTGTGATCTTGTTGTGGCCATCCAAGATTAAAAGTTCCTTGATTTTAATGCAAAATGTGTTTCAAGTTTGAAAAACAAAAATTTGAAAATATCTTGAGATTTGTGCAGAACATATTTGTTGCTTAAGAAAATTTCAATGGGAGAATGATTGAAACTTGTTTTTGAGAAAATTGGGTTTAAAATTTTGGGTTTTTGAAAAAGCATTCCATCTCATACTCATGCATTTTGTTTCTGTAATTTAATGCTTTGAGGAGTTGTTTTTCAAAATTAGGTTTGTGTCTTTCAAAACTGTGATTTTTCTCAAAATTTAGTGAGCCTCTGCCCATTTCGATCGATCCAATCTGAGTTTCGGAGCCTGCGCGTGGTCGTGTCAGGAAGTTCATACTGGTGGGTAGCATTAGGAAGTCGAGCGGGGAGCTTGTAGTCCTTTTGTAAGAACTTCAATTCTTTCATAGTGAATTCTGTTATGCCTTGAGGATCGGTGGGTCAAATCCTCCCCAGGTTTTTACCGTGTGGTTTCCTGGGTGATCATATCTTGTGTTATTTATTTTCCACTGCTTTATATTCTTGATATGATTGTTTGGATTGTTTTAACCTAGAATTGCTTTAATTTGTTTAAAAATGATTGTTTCATTCGATCGATCGAATGTATTTTTCGATCAATCGAAAGTCGCGAATCAGGTTTTTAAAAAGGGTTTGTTTTTTATCCGAATTGGGGCTTTTGTGAAATTGAGTTGAATTTGATGAAATTGGTTTGTTGTTTGGATGTAATTAAGCATTATACTCTATGAGTTGTGTTATGTGATGCTCAATTCATCAATTTGTTTAAAAATTCAACAAGTGGTTTTCAAATTTTTGGGGTTTTTGTTAGAAACTCTATGCTCAAACCAATTTTGTCAATTTAATCTCAATTGAACTTAATTGCTCACTGCATTAGTACATGCATCATGGCATTGTAATTGTTTCATGCATCATATAGAATTTTATTCTATTGATTTTTGTGCTAACTTGCAGTCTGCCCTTGGTTTGTGTTTAGGATTCACATGCATTGCATTGTTTTTGTATCCATCTTGCAGTTTTGCAGTCATATCTCTCATTGTTTTCACACATAGCATGCATACACTTTGCTACATTGGGTACTCAACTTGATTTAAAAATTGATTGATTAATTTTTGAGTTTTGTACATTCTAGTATATGCTTTTTCTTATGTGTGAACTGTAGAAAATATTTTTCTTAAGAGATATGATGGATAATCAATGTGCAAATATTTTCTCTACTCATGCAACTGTTTATGGGTCACATAGTGCCATGTTTGCATTTTATTGAAAGAGAGAATATTTTTTCTTCATGTGTATCCTCACCTTAGTTTTTAACTTTGGTTTGTGTGTTTTTAACTTTGGTCCTGCTGATGAGGATGTTCTTGATACTGTTGGTGATGCTGCTGCTGCTACTGATTTTCCCCCAACCTCTTTATTTTTTCCCCAAACTGTTTTTCCCACAACTTGTTTTGTTTTTCCTATTTTTATAGGGGGAGAAAAGTTTTTTTTTAACCTGTGTTGTTCATAGGGGGAGCTGTCTCTATTTTCTATAGAGTTGAATTGTTTTGTGTTCCCCTTGATTCTCTATTTTCTCTTATCTTTTATTGCGTATGTTGACTGTTTACTCTTTGTATGAGTTGTCTTTGTCAATACGTGACAAAAAGGGGGAGAAATAGTTGATATGTGGGAATATGTGTGGAAAATACAAGAATGTTATGTTTAGGGGGAGTTAACATTGTTTTTGATGTATCTAACTTAGGGGGAGAGTTAGTTTGCATATTTGTTGATTTACTGTTTTTCTGTCACACATGCGTTTATGCGTTTGTTGAGTATTTCAGGAAATATACAGGTTGATTCAATTGAGCTGCTGTCTACACTTGCAACTGATGGATAGTAGTTAGGTTGAATTTGTTGTAATGAGCATTTTATTGTATTGGGTTGTTCTTGTATTTGAGCATTTCATTCTGTATGAAAGTTTTGTCACGAATTGCCAAAGGGGGAGATTGTTAGGTTCTAAATGTTTAGAACAATTGGCAAATCGTGAACACAAACTTGTCTAGATATAGATCTTAGAGTCTATAGGTTTTATTAGACAATGCTCAAGGTGATTCAAGTCAAGATTCAAGAACATACAAGCTGCAGGAAGAAGACTTCATATTCTGCCTGGTTCGATCGATCGAAGAACAGGCTCGATCGATCGAAAATCGTATCTGCAGAATTTTAAGTCGGCCCAAACAGCAGCTTAAGCCCATTAAGGATTAGGGTTTCAGATCTACTTCTCCCACTATATAAAGGAAACCCTAAGCCACGTTTTTGAGACTTTTGAGAGAGAGATTAGAGTGCCTCTTGTGCCTCCTTTTATTAGGGTTTTGTACCCAAACCTCTCTAAGTATTTGTTGCTCATATTTGCGGTTTATGTGAATCTCTTGTGAGATCTTTGAGGAGCTTTCCTTCACATAAACTTAGGGTTGTCAATATTTTGATGATCAACATAGTTACAACCATTGGAACTTAAAAGAAAAGCAAGCGGGGAGCTTGTAGCTGATTGAGGAATTCAAGAAAGAAGTAGTCCGTGGATTCGGAGCCTGCGCGTGGTCGTGTCAGGAAGTTCTACTGGTGGGTAGCATTAGGAAGTCGAGCGGGGAGCTTGTAGTCCTTTTGTAAGAACTTCAATTCTTTCATAGTGAATTCTGTTATGCCTTGAGGATCGGTGGGTCAAATCCTCCCCAGGTTTTTACCGTGTGGTTTCCTGGGTGATCATATCTTGTATTATTTATTTTCCGCTGCTTTATATTCTTGATATGATTGTTTGGATTGTTTTAACCTAGAATTGCTTAATTTGACTAAGTAACAACTTGGCTAATTAATCTAGGCTACGCAATCTGGTTGTTTAAGGGGTCTAAATTTCTAACAATTTTATATCCTAAATAACTTTCTAAGTGATATTAACTAAGGAATTAATTCCAAAAAAAAAAAAAAAAAACACTTAGGGCATGTTTGGTATACTATAATGGTTATTACAATGTAATTGGGACTAAGATAACAAGGAATGGAAGAAGCTGTAATGGAATAAGTATTCATATCCACCAGTTTGGTTATAATAACTTAGTAAGATGACGGAATGATATCATTTTTACTCAAATTTCCTAAAGTACCATTTTTTAAAAATTATATACTTACCCTTTTTTTTTTGTTTAAATTGTATAGCATTTGTCATTATAATTTGATCGACTGATTAATATTTTCATAAATAGTTAAAATGTATGTAAAAAATTGATAACATCTTATATAGGTTAAAAAATTAATATGGATACTAGTTTATAGTATATGAATATAGATATAATGAATTAATTATCTTTTGAAAGAAAATCCAAATCAAATTGTAAAAATGAAATACATGACATCTATCATGCAAGCGACGTCTTTTCAATAATGTTCACTTTCATTTTGTTGTGCAATCTTTGAAGAAAGAACTAAGAAGAGTAAAAAACAATGGAGGAAGAACAAAATTGATTAAAAAAAACAAAGATAGGAAGTATGTGAGAGGACAAAAGCAGACTTATCACTTTCATTTCATTTTTAGTCAATATATAGAGAGGAAGAGGTTGTTGCTGTGGGGCTAGGAGATAGGGACAGATAGGGAAAAACCACCCGGGTCATTAACTTTGTAAGATGGTGGGCTTGGATCAGGATATTGGGCAGCTCCCTGCCGTACTGGGCCCGAGTCGTTTCTGAGTAAAGGAGTCAGGACCGGCCCAATTGGAGCACACCTTGGCCTGGCTTGTGCGCAAATCACACCACGTCTGCCAAAGTCTGTTTATAAGCTCACAGCAGGCAGAATCACTGTTAAGAGGTTATGGCAGGCAGATACAATATGGATAATATATAAATAAAAAAAAAGTACAGTCACTATTTCTGCCACAATAAGTAAAGTAAAATGACTTAAAAGGCCCCACGTTCAAAGAATAAAACTTAAACAGAGGGATAGAATGGGATTAGTAGAATCAAAGGAATGGGTCTGCCACAACAAGTATTAACACGGGGCTCCAACTAGGGAAGGGAAACTATTCCCTCAACGCAAATAATTTTAGAGGAGAAATTAGTTGCTTTGAGAGGCCAGCCCCAAATGGTGTGTATCCAAGTATGAACCGTTTGCTTCTAATAGAGAGCAAGGCTATTGAGGGAGAGAGGGGGTTAACCCATTTGGGTGCATGCTTGCCATAAGAAGAACTCTGTTTTTCTTTCTTCTTTCTTCTCTGTTTTTTTTTTTAATCTTTTTCTCTCTTTTTCTATCTTTCAATTCTTTCTCCCCCCGTCCTCCTTTTGTAAACAGCCACGGGTCCCTTATATAGAGCCTGCCGTGACCGATTTTACTATTTTAGCCCCTTAATGGCCTTTGTCTGATATGGGAGCTTTTTGCCGACCACTTACCGAGTCAATGGTTCTGACTATCACCATTGACTTGTGGTTTCTAGACAACGAAGGTTCCTTTTCTACTCGTCCAATGTGTACCCTCTCCCTCTCGGTCTCTCATGGCATGCACCTAGTAGTTCTCACCCACTCTTGCCTCTTTTGGGTGGCATGTCATCCCAGCAGGATTGTGCCCACCAAAAGAGCCTAAGCAAAAAACACAAGAATGGGTTTCCACTCCTCTCCCCACTGCCAGACCTTGCCCTCACCCATGACCTCACCTTTTCCCATAATGGCTGGGTATAGGCTGGTGATGCCTGGGTCGTACGCGTGTTTTACCTTCTTGTTGTTTCATACGTTTGTCGAGATTTGAGAATGGGTGTGCATATCCTGCCATGCGCTTTTTGGCTTTTTCTGGTGTGGGTTGCATCTCCGACAGGCCAATGTTTATAACTTGTTCCTTTCTTTGAGGGGTTGGGCCTTGTTGGATCATTAGGCCTCCCTCTAGTTTGGGTGTTTACTTCGTGGCTTGGCATTTCCTGCCATACCAGATTGTTGTTCCTGCTGTTTATCTTAATCGTACTGGGCCTTTTTAGGCTTGCCGTATGTTTTCTTCTCAGTAACCCAGTATACTTACTGGGCCTTTTCCTTTATTGCTCACGGGCTCCAATATCCCTTTTCTCTTTTGGGCACCCTTGGCCCATTTTTTCCAATTTTGTTTTACCCATGGGCTTTTGCTGACTCATTTTGGGCTTCCTCAGCCCGATCACTCTATACTTCATTCTTGGGCTTATGGGTTTTCCATTAGCCTCTTACTCTCTTTGTTTACATTACATTGGGCCCGCTGTGGCCCACTCTTACTTTTCTTCATACTTCCTATGAGTTTGTTTCTTTTCTCTTTCCAGGCTTATTCAAGCCCGTTTGCTTCTTCTAAACCCATCTTATGGACCCGTAAGCCATTCATTCCTGCCATGACTTCTGTTTGCTATTTCTTTTGGTCTACCCGTGTTGTTGGGCCTTTTGTCTTGCTGGGCTTTGTCAAAAATGAGCCTCAACATTTAGCCCCCTGAGCATATAAAATGCTCCAACGGTTTATATGCGAATAAAAGACTATTCCTGTTTTCTTTTGTCTTTTTCTTCTTTTTTTCCTTCGCAGGCTTTTTCGAACAGTGATCCTCAATTCACGTGTATATTATTTTTTTTTTCTTGCCACGAACAGTGTTGCTTCTTCGAATTTCCCAGTTTGGCAGTTATTTTGAAAAGCAGCGTTGCTTCATTAATTTCATTCCCCATCCGGCGGCTGACCCATCACCTCCCTTCACTTCAGTTTTAATGATGGGGGCATTTAAAGGAGTCTCCTTCCTCTTCCCAACCACTTCTTCTCTTTTCCACATAAGTGTCTTTTCTCTTTGCTTATTCTGATCCATCATGTCGTCGATAAAAAGCCAAGCCTCCTCACGCCGTAAAGGAAAGGGGGTTGCTTCCGATCCTCCTTCCGTTCACGACAAGGGTGAGGAGGTTGAGTATTCCGAATCGGACTCTTCCGTCGAGAAGGAGACACGCCACCCTTCTGATGACGAGGTTGCCTTACTAATAAATCCTTGGTATGACTTCCATACCCATTTCCCAAAGGTTCCTGGCGATTACACGCCGCCGGCGCCAGGCCGGGTGTGGCTTGCTCTCTGTCACCGTAGCACTGAGGCTCCTTAGGCGTCGTTGCCCTCTTCGATTCCCGATATTGTCATCCGCCAGGGTATTTCGCTCCCCGTTCCCATTCACTTTGAGTTTAGGTCGGGCCAAGCCTTGGGTTGGAAAGAATGGGTAGACCGAGAGTTATCGGATATGGATTTCATGGGTCTGCTATGGTGGGCCGGTGTGTTGCAAGCCGTCGTTTCGTCTCGTTGCTTGTCTAACTTTAGGGACCTCTTCAATCTTCGCCATTTGGTCCGCCGGTGGTGCACTACCACCCACACTTTCTTTCTCTCCTGCGGTGAGATCACCGTGACATTGGAGGATGTGGCGAACCAACTCCTTTTACCTATTCTTGGTGACGTTGACCCGGGTACCCTGGAACTCTCTCCAAAGGAAGTGGCCGTGGAGGCCGAGTTGAGGAAAGGAATGGCTAGGAACGCCAAGCTATCACATTAGGTTAGTTCTTCTTCCAAGTTTTTCGACGCTACTCGCTATGCGGCTTTCATTTCCTTTTGGCTCTGTAAGTTTGTGTTTGGTTCGCATCCTTATTATGCCGTTAAACCCTTGTATTTTCGTTTGGCCATCAAGATTGCTACTGGGGTAAGTTTGCCATTAGCCCCCATGTTTTTGGGACACTTGTATGTACAGTTGGACATCCTGCGGACTGATGAGGACCAAGCAGGCTCCTACCATATAGTTACCCCCTTTGTTCATAGCACTATTCTGTAGCATCTGTTGTATGAACGTTGTGCTAAACACTTGACTAAGTGCAGGCCTGCTCGCTTTGCAAAGGAGAAGTATGGTTCTTGTCCGAGGGTTATCACCGATTTTTGTGGCAGGTTTGAGTCTGAGTTTCCTTTGGCTTTTTGTTGGTTTGGTTTGAAGCCTATTTACCACCCTGCTATTGAGTTCTTTGATAAGGGTGTTGGATTTTCTTGGCGAGCGTATAGACATTTAGGTGCAAGTTACACTTGTGGAGATTCTGTTATGGGTCAGTTTGCGGATACTGTTGGTACTACTCATCCCCTGACCGGTTTTGACGAGAAGGGGATCACATACTTCGCAGCCACTAATGCTGGGTGGCTGCCTTATCTAGCTGACGAGGGGATCAAGTTTGTGTATTATCCTGCCAACCGAGTAAGAAGGCAGTTTGGGTTGGACCAGGATATTCCAGATGATCTTTCTTTTCTTGTGGAGTCTCCTACTTCTGCCAGGCATTTTCGCGACCTACTGCTTTTGACTTTTGGAGGCAGCGCTTTACCGCAGTCACTATCCCTAGCTTCTCAAGGGAAGGTATTTGCACTCCTCCTATGCATGAATATTGGCGGGCTGTGATGACCTCTTTTGAGCAAGCACTGTTGGGCAGCCGTGGTTTCTCTTTGATTCCTCTTGACGGCCTTGGCATGGTTGTTTCTGCCAACCCCCGACTACTGCTTCCTTCCAAGTCTGTATTAGCATATATTAGTAAACAGGGTCAGTCTTCCCTTCTTGAATGGGATGACGGGGCTAAAGGATGGCGTTGGCTTGCGGGTGACTACCCTCCGAGTTGGGATAGGAAGGTGAAAGTCCTGAACCCTTCTACATTGGGCAAGGAAGGTTCCTTCAAACCCAAGTCTGCCAAGAAAGAAGGTGAGGCAGTGTCTTCTGGGAGTGATCTGCCTCCCATGGGCCACATAGTTCTAAAAGGCTCTCCTCCTCCTAAAGCCCGTACCCTTTCCAGTGCACGTTCTATCGCCGGCAAGCCCAAGTCTACCATTTCGCAGCTATCCACAGATGCTCCTCCTTCTAGCAGGACACAGGGTAGCAAAAGAAAGACATCTCCCCATTCTGCCCCTGCCATTGAACGGAGAGTATGTTGTCTCTAATTCTCTTTAGTCTTCTCTATATTTGTTTCTGGGTTTTCCTGCAACTAACACTTGTGCATGTTGACCCTGTCTCTTTTGTAGTCTAAGCACAGAGAGGATGTATCTGCTACTCATCCTATACTTCTTGATGAACCAGAACTTGGGTATAGTTTATTTATTTATTATTATTTTTTCTTTTTGCATTCTTCTGCCACATGCCTTTAGTTGTGTCTTTTCCTCCTTTTTGCGTTACTGTCTAATTATGGTTTTCTTAGTCACCCTTACCTTCTTTTTTTCTCTTGCTTTTATCTTGCAGGATTAGCCTGAGTCCATTTCCATATATCATCCTATAGCTAAAGAGATTTCTGCTGAGACCCCTGTCCTTCCTACTGAGCTGGTACCTATGGAGGGTACTCATACTGAGGGGATTAGGGAGGCTACCCCCATTCCTGCCGAGACACCCACTTTTCAAGAACGGGCTACTCCCCCTGCTATTCAGACTGGAGTTGCCTCACCTGCCACTTCCCTTATCATCTCCACTAGCAATTCCTTTGCAGCCCTTTCTCAAGTCGTGAAGGAGGGTTCTTCCTTGGTAGTTACCCCTTCTTCCATCTCCAGTTCTGCCACTCGTGGGCCTACTACAGACTTGTCTTCTGAGGAGTCTAAGGAAGAGGAGAGTGAGGTTGAGTTGGCGGGTATGTGCCTCTTCCTTCCTCCTTTTTTGTTAAGTTTTTTTTTTTTTTTTTTTTTTTTTTTGTATATATGCTTATGCCATTCTCCTGCTACCGCTTCCTTTCATTTAGCGCACTCACGTTCTCAATTGCAGAGACCTTCAAAGGACCAGAGGTTGCAGCAACTATGGAGCTACTGACATCCACTCCTCCTGCTGCTTCTACTGTGCCTGTTTCCGCCATTCCCATTTATGCTTCTACCACAGCACCAACCTCTGCTTCAGCAGCAGTTCCTGCCACTCCTATCTTTACAGTTCCTGATAAGTTTTCTCAGCTTTTCCCTTACTCCCTTCTCGCAGGTTTATTGCTTCCAAATCGTAAATACTCATGTTGCATTTCCTGCCTCTCGTTAGGTTTGCTTCCGACTATCCCTTCTCAGTTTGAGGCAGGGAGCAATTTTGTCGCAGCTCCAAACCCTGTGAGCAAAGCTGCAACTTTCTTTATCCGTTTTGATTAGCTTAAGACGAATGATCTTGGCCTAGCAGACTTCTCGGGAGCGGGTTCCCCTTATGTGGACTTCCATGGCTTCCGAGTTCCTAGTGAGTTTGTTTCTCACTTAGAGGAAGTATACAGCAACCGTAGTGACTTCATGCAGGGGTTCCGTCTAGGTCGTTCTGCCAAGGAACATTTCTTGAGAATGCTGGGGAGCGTGATGAACGATATCGAGCACAACTTTATTGATTCTGTTTCTTCTGAAAGGATTCTGCAATAAAGAGTTGCAATTCAGGAGCTAGTCAGTATGGGTTTTGCTGTGGAATGCCTTTTAGACCATCTCTGTGAGATTGCCTGAGCCTTCTTTATAAAGAAGGTTCAGCCTGCTATGGATGCCATGGACGCACAGATTGAGACTTTGAAGAAAGAGATAGCAGACGTGGAGGGCCGTCACGAGTGCTTGATTGCCAGTATTAGTGGGCCTGACCGTTTTGGAGACCAGTCTTTGCTCTCAGGGCTTCATTGATGATGGCAGGATTTTTCCCTTTCTTTGTTTTTGTTTTCCTTACTTTATCTCCTTGGCCAGCACACCTCATTATGGTTTTCTAGAATACTTATTTAACTAGTTTGGCAAGACTGATACAATTTGCGTTTGTAACCATAATGCGCTACACTTAGTTACCTTTTGCTACTGTTTATGTCATTGAACACTTTTATAATACTTTGCATATTTTCATTGCATAATTCATGAAAGCATGTTGTAAACTTGTCTTGTGACATGGTCACTTGGAGGGAGTCAGTCGGTAGTATCCACTTGGGTGGGCTTCTCTCACCACGAGGGGTCCTTCCCATTTTTGTGCAAACTTGGATGGTCCTGCCATACCTCGTCTAACATAGTCCGCCACCTTTAACACAAGTTGTCCTTCTGCAAACATTCTTTCTTTAGTGATCCTGCCATAGGCTTCTGCCATTTTTTGCCTGTATCTGTGGCCACGTTCCTGGTCTTCTTCCCTTTTTTCGTCAAGTCCTTCTAAATCTTCACACCTTTCTACCACAAAGACTTCCTTTTCTTCTGCCTTCCCCTGTATCTGCATGACTCTCAGTGATGGGATTATCACTTCTGCAGAGCTCACAACTTCTATTCCGTATACCAGAGAAAAAGGTGAAAATTTTGTGGCAGACTTTAGTGATTTTCTGTAAGCCCAAAGGGCGTCTGGCAGGTGCATTGCCCATCCTTCAGTATTCTCTTGGCTCATTTTACTGATGATCTTTATGAGAACTTTGTTAGTTGCCTCCGCTTGCCCATTTCCTTGAGGATAATAAGGTGACGAACGGTGATGCTTAACTTGGTAAAACTCCAACATCTTCCTCACTTCGCTATTGACAAATGGTGTACCACTGTCACTGATGATTTTGTGGGGCACCCTAAACCTTACAATTATATTCTCCATGATGAAGTTCGCCACTACTCCTTTGGTGGCCTTGTGAAGTGGTACTGCCTTTGCCCATTTGGTGAAGTATTCAATGGCTGCCAAAATCCATATATATCCACGAGACGGAGGGTTGATTGGTCCTACCAAGTCCAGCCCCCAAGTGTGAAAGAGCCATGGAGTAACCATACTATGCAAGCTTTGTGGGTGGGTGTGAATGAGATTAGTCTGCATTTGACAGCTGTGGCATTTTCTCACAAATTATGCTGCATCCTTCTTCATGGTAGGCCAGTAATACCCCATTTGCAGCAGACACCTGTATAGTTTCTTCTTCCCTTGGTGTTCCCCACATTCCCCTGAGTGTACTTCTCTTATTATTTCCTTTGCTTCCTTGGGGCCCAAACATCTTAATGGGTCCCCGTCGTATCCTTTTTTGAAAAGGACTTCCCCATGCAAGAAATAACGTGTTGCCAATCTTTTGAGTTTATAACTCTCGAAATGCTTTTGTGGTAGGATGCCTTCTGTTAAGTACAGTTTGAATGGGCTTCTCCAGTCTTCACTAGTGAACACAGCATAACTTTCTCCCCTATCTGCCGTGAGCTGACAAGTCCCACATCGGGTTTGAACTTGGTTTGCATCTTTGCCCATACTTGGCCAATAAAAGCCTGTTCTTTGGAGTCTGCGGTAGAGGCTAATTTCTCCGCAGGATCCACAGGTCCTGTCGTGCACTTCTTTTAACTTTCTCTGGGCTTCTTCCTGCCCCACACACCTGGATAAGACCCCTCCTGGCATTTTGCGGTATAGATCTCCTCTTACCAGAGCATAGTCTTTTAACAATTTTAATTCTGCGGCATCCTCATCCTTCATCAAAGCTTCTCTTATGGGGAACCGCCAATCTTTCTCATCCTGTTTCTCCTGGAACCTTCCTTTCAATGTTTTGATGATAGACTATCTTCTCTTATTGACTTCTACCTTGGCACTGTCTCCTTCGAAAGTTATCTGCGAGCCCAATGCAGCTAACGCATCTGCGAATTGGTTTTCATTCCTTGGGGCATGTTCTATTTCAAAGGTAGAAAACTTTTCCTCCATCTTCTGGGCCATTGCTCTGTACGGAGCTAAGTTGGGTTCCTTTAGGGAGAAACTTCCTTTGGCCTGGCAGACCACTAGGTTCGAATCACCCAGTGCCCTCAAATGTTTGACTCCTATTTTGAGAGCAGTAGCTAGCCCAATTAAATCGGCCTTATATTCTGTTGTGTTGTTTGAACAGGGGAATTCTAGTTTAAATGACAACGCCACTGCCTTCATCATCCAGCGGGAATTCTTCCTCTCCCGAAAACTATGCCAACAGATCCACTATAGCCTGACTTTTCACCGTCCTAGGTGTCTCCATTCTCAAGTTGTACTGTGATAACTGCAACAACCATTGGGATAGTCTGCCAGAGAGGATTGGTTATTGCAACAAAGCTTTGATAACGTGGGACTTGGTCATCAACCATACTTCATAAGCTAGGAAATAATGGCGCAATCTCTGGAAGCCATACACAATGGCCAGGCACGCCTTTTCTGCTCTTAGATAACGAGTTTCCACATCTTTTCGAGCGCGGCTGATGTAGTATACTGGTTGTTCCATGCCACTTCCATCTTCTTGGGAGATCAGCGCCCCTACGGCATATGAGCTAGTGGCCAGGTAGAGTAACAATGGCTTTTTGTGGATTGGGGCTTGCACGGTGGGGAGATTCATCATGATCTGCTATAGCCTTTTAAAGGTTGCCTGCTGTGCTTCTCCCCAGTCAAAGCTTTCCCCTTTCTTGAGCAGTCTGGTGAAGGCAGAAGTGATTGATGCCAATCCAGGGATAAATCTCCGGATATATGAGACTTTTCCTAAGAAGCTCTTTAAGTCCTTCACTGTGGCTGGCGGCTTCATAGTTGCTATGGTCGTGGCCTTGGCAGGATCCACATCTATTCCCCTGTTATGAACCAAGAAGCCCAAAAAATTTCCTGAGGACACCCCAAATGCACACTTGAGGGGATTCATTCTCAACTTGAAGGCTTTGCACCTTTCAAACACCTGCTTCAACGCATAGAAGTGCTCCTCTATTTTCTTTGACTTCACCACTATGTCATCCACATAGTCCTCCAATTCCTTATGCATTATGTCGTGAAATATGGCTGTCACTGTCCGTTGATAAGGTGCATCCGCATTTTTCAACCCGAATGGTATTACCGTATAGTAAAAATTGCCTATGGGTGTTCTGAAGGCAGTTTTCTCCACATCCCTTAGTGCCATTCTAATTTGATTAAAACCCGTTGAATCGATCCATAAATGAGAACATAGCACTTCCTGCCGTAGAGTCTATCAACAAGTCCATATTTGGCAATGGGAACTCATCCTTTGGACAGGCCCTGTTGAGGTTTCTAAAATCCACACAGCTCCTTATCTGCACGTTCTTCTTCTTCACTGGCACTATATTGGATAGCCAGCGTGGGTGTTGGATAGGTTTAATAAATCCTGCGGCAAACAATTTCTGCACCTCCCTGACTATTTGCCCTTCTATTTCCGTATGGAATACCCTGGCAGGCTGAGCTAATAGCTTAGCCTTTGGGTCAATGTTCAGTGTGTGCACAACTAGCCTTGGATCAAGCCCTGACATTTCATTGTAGTCCCATGCAAAAACATCTTTGAATTCTTTTAACAATTGTACCAACTTTGACTTTTTCCTTTCCGTTAAACTTGAACTAACTGAAATAGGCCTTGGTTCCTGTGAGTTAGACCCTAGGTTGACCTCCTCCAATTCTTCTTCTGCCATAACCTGAGGGTCCTTTTCTGCCATAATTTCTTCATCATTTTCTTCATTACTTTTCTCTTCTAAAGTATCTTGAACTACGCAACACACTAGACTCTTGTGTTGCCACTCTCGCCTGGGGCCTGCTTGTGTCTCACTCGTGGGCCCCACGCACCTTCATAACTTGTAAATAATCCTGCCATCAGGACCTCGGACCCTAATGCATTGTGGTGCGTCTTCTGATCCTGCGGCGGGTGCTGCCTTTCTTTTCTTCTTTCGAGCTAACAACTCCCTCAGATCGGGCTTCAGATTGCTCTAAATGTCTTCCCACCTAGGTACGAAGGTACCAAGTGGCCTTGCTAATGAACTTTCTCCGGATGGCGCCCATTGGTCGTAGAACATGGTTTCCACGAGATGGGCTTCTGCTTGCTCAAATGGCGACTGGTTCGCCGTTATGCGTATCATCTTACCATTTAACCTTCCTTTTACACACTGGTGATAGGTGTATGGGACTAACCGGTGCTTATGTAACCAGGGTCTCCCTAGCAGTACATGGTATGAGACTTCTGTCTTTACTATGTGGAATCGAGCCAGGGAAGCTATAGGGCCTACTTTTAACCATAGCTGAATGTGTCTTGCGGTATACTCTCCCCATCCACCAAAGCCTGTTACCTCTATTGGGCACCCTTGGATTTTTCTTTCTGAAATTCCCGTCGCTTGCAAAGTGCTCAATGGGATGAGATTCACAGAGGCGCCTGTGTCCACAAAGGCTTTCTTTATGGGGATTTGATTTATAAATGCTGCTAAGTAAAGTGGCCTCCTGTGGTCCAGGTATCCCACTTCCATGTCCTCATTTCTGAAGGTGATCTCACTTGATTCTTGTAAGAGGGCCATGTCCCCTGTACTTTACTTTTTGCGGTCAAACACTCTACCCTTGCTCCGAAGGCGATACTCACCAAAGCCTCCGTGGCTACCTTTCGTTCCCTCACAGTGAACACTAGTTGGTTGAACAAATTTTTGAACTTGGTACTTTGCTGTAAAGTGGTGATAGCTGCGGCGGGCAGAGCTAGGCTCTCCTCTTCATCCCCTCTTAGGTCTACACAGATCACAACCGCTGCTACACTTTTCCCTTTGTGGTTTGGGAGTGGGTTTCTTTGACCTTCTGGCTGGGACAACTCCAGGGTCCCTTCCTTGATCCTGCGGTGTATCAGTCTGCGGAGTGCCCAACATTCTGCGGTAGGATGTTGCACATAGTTGTGTAAGCGGCAGAAGCGTGGGTCCCTTCGCTCTTCCTCTGTGGGCTCTTTCGAGACCTGGTTGGGTTTAAAGACCCCATCTACTATCCATTTATCCAACAGCACATCTAGCTCCTTTGGAGTGCACGGTATGGGTAGGGGAGTATCATATTCCCTCCCCTCTGTCTTCCTTCTTCGCTCACTAGTGGTCACCGTTATCGCCTGTGGAGCATTTCTTTTGTCAGTGCTTGGCTTTACTGACTGGGCTGTCTTTTTGGCCTTTTGTAACAACTGTGCGAACTGGGAGATGTCCAAGTTTTCCAGGACTGCTCTGTATTCCCGTATTATGTTAGTCATACACATTTCTACCAAGGTCCTTTCTTCACAATGGTCATAGCAGTCAAGTGATATGTCCCTGAATCTCTTTATGTATTCCATCAAATCTTCGCCGCTCCTTTGCTTGGTTGCTTGCAAGGTCGCAAGCGTTACCATTTCCTCTCCGTGGAAGTACTTAGTACAAAACACATCCACCATGTCATCCTAAGTCGGGATGGATCCTGGCTTTAGGCCAATGTACCAGGTATATGCTCGATCACATAGTGATTGAGAAAATTCTCACAGACATAAGTCCTCGTCTGCTGCATAGGGACCAAGGCTGTCTATGAACTTGCTTACGTGCACAACAGCACTTCCTCTCCTGCCATCGTACTGGGCAAAAGCCCGTGGCTTGTACCTTTTAGGGTACGGGGGTCTGCGTGCATAAAACCTTTCTTTAGGCGCTCTAGCCCTCTCTTGCTGGAGGAGGGCTGCTACTTCTGCCATGGTGATGAAGCATTGCTTTGCGTTCTGGGGGGCCAGTGTGTCCTCCTTGTCTGTTGCATGCTCTGGGACATGCTGGCTTTCCTTCTCTTTCGTCTTGTCTGCCTTTAGTTGACAGATTTCTTCCATCATTTGTTGCTGAAAATGTTGTAGTGATTGCAGCATTTCAATGAAAGTATTGGCATTGTCTGCGGGAACCCTTTGCGGTGGTTGGGGACCAGCCCCCGTTCCGTCAGCGCCTTCTGTTTGGTTAGGCTGCTGTTGGTGAGGCGTAGTTGGCCTAGACTCTGCTTGCGATGGCAAGGCACTAATATTTCGTGTTGTTCTAGACTTTGGTGGAATTATTTATGAGAGATCTTGTGTTTTGTCCCTATCTATTTTCCCAACTCCCCAGTGGAGTTGCCAATTGTAAGGTGGTGGACCTAGATCAGGATATTGGGCAACTCCTTGCCGTACTAGGCCCGAGTTGTTTCTGGGTAAAGGAGTCAGGACCAGCCCAATTGGAGCACACCTTGACCCGGCTTGTGCGTAAACCACACCACGTTTGCCAAAGTCTGTTTATAAACTCACAGTAGGCAAAGTCACTGTTAAAAGGTTATGGCAGGCAGATATAATATAGATAATATAAAGAAAGTACAGTCACTATTTCTGCCACAATAAGTAAGGTAAATAACTTAAAAGACCTCACATTCAAAGAATAAAACTTAAACAAGGGGGTAGAACTGGGTTAGTAGAGTCAAAGGAATGGGTCTGCCACACCAAGTATTACCACGGGGCTCTAACAAGGGAAGGGAAAACTGCTCCCCCAACGCAAGTAACTTCAGAGGAGAAATTAGTTGCTTTGAGAGGCTAGCCCTAAATGTTGTGTGCCCGAATATAAACTGTTTGCCTCTAATAGAGAGTAAGACTATTGAGGGAGAGAGGGGGTTAACCCATTTGGGTGCATGCCTGCCATAAAACACTATTTTTTTCTTTCTTCTTTCTTCTCTATTCTTTTTTTTTTTTTAATCTTTTTCTCGCTTTTTCTTTCTTTCAATTCTTTCTCCCCCCCCTCCTTCTTTTGTACACAGCCACGGGTCCCTTATATAGAGTCTGTCGTGACCGGTTTTACTGTTCTAGCCCCTTAATGGCTCTTGTCTGATATGGGAGCCTTTTGCAGACCACTTACCGAGTCAATGGTTTTGACTACCACCATTGACCTGTGGCTTTCAAACAACGAAGGTTCATTTTCTACTCGTCCAGTGTGTACCCTCTCCCTCTCGATCTCTCATGGCATGCACCCAGTGGTTCTTACCCACTCTTACCTCTTTTGGGTGGTATGTCATCCCAGCAGGACTGTGCCCACCGAAAGAGCCTGAGCAAGAACCACAAGAATGGGTTTTCACTCCTTTCCCCACCGCCAGACCGTGCCCTCACCCATGACCTCACCATTTCCCATAGTGGATGGGTACAGGCTGGTGATGTATGGGTTGTATGCATGCTTTACCTTCTTGTTGTTTCATACGTTTGCCGAGATTTGAGAATGGGTGCGCATATCTTGCCGTGCGCTTTTTGGCTTTTTCTGGTGTGGGTTGCATCTCCGACAGGCCAACATTTATAACTTGTCCCTTTCTTTGGGGAGTTGGGCCTTGTTGAATCATTGGGCCTCCCTCTAGTTTGGGTGTTTGCTTCGTGGCTTGGCATTTCTTGCCATACCAGATTGTTGTTCCTACTATTTATCTTAATCCTGCTGGGCCATTTTGGGCCTGCTATATGTTTTCTTCTCAGTAACCCAGTATACTTACTGGGCCTTTTCCTTTACTGCTCACGGGCTCTAATGTCCCTTTTCCCTTTTGGGCATCCTTGGCCCATTTTTTTCCAATTTTGTTTTATCCATGGGCTTTTGCTGACTCATTTTGGGCTTCCTCGGCCCGATCACTCTATATTTCATCTTTGGGGCTCATGGGTTTTCCATTAGCCTCTTACTCTCTTTGTTTACATTACATTTGGACCCGCTGTGGCTCATTCTTACTTTTCTTCATACCTCCCATGGGTTTGTTTTTTTTTTTTCTTTCCAGGCTTGTTCAAGCTCGTTTGCTTCTTCTGGACCCATCTCATGGACCCGTAAGCCATTCATTCCTACCATGACTTCTGTTTGCTATTTCTTTTGGTCTGCCCGTGTTGTTGGGCCTTTTGTCTTGCTGGGCTTTGTTAAAAATGAGCCTCAACAAACTTTAAAGTTTAAAAAACTATCTGAATTCTCAACCAAGCATATGAGATCAATGTATATTATATATGCCATTTAAGGCTTAAGTACAAGGTAGAGGACATGGTAAAATGTATTGCACAATCAATACAAATGAATTTATAATTTCTTTTGTTGACCCTTTAATAGTGTAATAGTCGCCAAAAGCTTTGTAACTAGTGAATTATCAAAAAAATATTTATGTATAGTCACCTCATTTGTTGTACTATATTCGCATCCAATGAAAAATCTGCTATATGAAGAAAGCAGATATAGAGAACTTCATACAACTGGCGTTTTCACTTTTTTTTTTTTTTTTTTAAAGGACTTGTAAAGCTAAGTCAGAATAATTCAAAAAATCTCTTTCAATTACACAAACACAAACAGACAAAAAGTAAAATCACAAATATTTCTAGCATTACTCAAGCAATAAACAATAGTAAGAAATGTGAATTAAAGAATGGCATGATTAAGTAGCTATAGAACATAGACGACGTGTCCACGTGATATTACTAATACAAACGATGATGTTTAATAAAAGCCTTTTATGTGTTGCACCAAACGGTGTTGTCTCCTGATAATGTAACCATTAGATTCCGAAGTTAGTTACAGTAGCCCGTGAACCACAACCTCCATGTAATACTCTTGTCTGTGGCGAAATAAAATTGAGGATAAATATTAATTCAAAAGTTTTCATTTAAACACCTTTTGTTAATTATGCGGATAAATTAACATTAATGATTTGATTAGACCAATTTGATGATCACAGTATTAATAAAATTTACCACAGCTACAATATAAACCAAATCTAGAGATCGAAGCAATCAACACAAGAACACACATAATTGACAATGAAGTGAGAAAACCAACTTCAAATGAAAAAACACTCTGATATTACCTCTACCTCAATAAAAGTAATCCGCCATATGAAAAGAAGTTGTACAAATTAGTTTAAACCCATGACCCTAGACTGTACTCGATCGTTAGATAAACTTATTGACGTGACATAATTGCGTCACACTAGCTTTAAACCTTTCGAACCTTTATGTATGAAATTATGAATACCTTGTCTCGAGAATTGCATCTATGATCACAATTAGACCTTCTAGCCGATTCCAAGGACCACCTTAAAGATTTGTTTTCTGCATCAACATACTGGGATTATAGACTCTATGCCTTCAGCTCTTGTTTACCAAAAGACCAACTTCTTTCTTGAATAAAGATTTATGAGACATAAGCTGATCAAAACTAGGTATAGGTTTTCTCTCATTGGTACATGAAAATAGTCTCTAAACCTCTTGTTGAAGTCGTGCTATAATAGACCTTTCATATATTTGCATGTAGGGCACAAAAAACAAGGCAATAGCATACTCAATTAAAATACGTCAGATTTTGTTTTAATAATTTTTGATCGATCTAGTCACAATCGAACATCTATCGAAAATCATCTTTAATTGATAGAGCATTAATCGAATGGCTACTGAAATCACAAATTACTCTTAAAAAACTGTCTTCTTTTGGGTTGCATCTTAGGCCTTTTGAACCTAGACTTTGACACATATTACAAAATCAATAAAAGATATTACAAAATCATGGAATTTACCAACTTAAATCCTAACAATTTCCCCATTTGGCAATTTTGTGACAAAACTGAAAAACCACAAATTGAACCAAGACTGACTGACTTATAAGACTTAAAAGTAAATAGAAAACCTATCTTTCATGAAAACATGAACAAACACATTAAACGCATTGTACCATGTAGCAAGCATAACAGGTTATATCATTAATTGCTAAAAATGACAGGCTTACATAAATCCTTTATCAGATGGCAAGATAATATAGGCAATAAGCATAACATATATGAAACAAACCCATATAAATAATAGATAAACATTCAGCACAATTTGATGTCAAAACTAATGATGGTTAAAAAAATTTCAAAGGTACATAATTAAAAGTTAACAAGTCCCCCCCAAACATCAGTAGTCGAAGAAGCACGATAGGGGGAAGGACTAGGATTGTCTTCGTCAAAAAGGGTAGCTGCATCCGTAGCATAAATGTCTTTAATTGGAAACATCAATAGGGTTTGAAGAAGAAGATTGAGGCCAAGGTCATATCTAGTGAGATCTACTAAGTTCCATAGTACCACAATCAATAGTAGTGGAAGTTTAAGAGGATTCAGACTAAGAGGGATAAATAGGGGCGGACATATAGCAAAGCTTAGGGGGCATGGCCCCCCTAAATTTTAAAAAAATTGTTTTTTGTACATGTTTAATATCAAACTAGACTGCTTTTGTATAGTATTAGAGTCTAAAAAATAATTTTGCGAATATACATATGTGAAAGTTGTTAATTTTATATATAATATATTTATAAATTATGACTTACTCTAGTATCAAAATATTAATATTTATATTTGTGTATGTATGTTTACACATGTGTGTGATGGTTTATCTTGACTCGAGACTAATATATTAGTAACAAAATTTGGCCCCCCTAAACAAAAAATCTTAGCTCCGCCCCTGGATGTTAAAACTGAAGTGCAAGAAAACTAAGTGATCACACAAGGAAACATAACACAGCTTCTTTGAGAAGTGCTCCAATGTGTAGCAATGACCGACTTACAAATTGTTAAATATATGAGCAACGCGATGTATTATACTATGTTGTATATGTTAGAGTGTATGCGAAAGGGGAAGCATAGAATAAGAACACTAATAACACGTGGGCTACATGGTTCAGCCTTGTCAACCTACATCCACGGAGGAAACTCTTAAGGGCTACATCTTTATTATGTAAGAGTGTAATACAATAACATGTGTTACAATGAACCCTAACATGAGTATATATAAGCTACTAAACCCTAGACTACCAGTATAAGTAGGAGTGGCCTTGGGCCTATTACATTGGGCTAATATGTCTAATATATCTCTAACACCCTCCCTCAAACACAAGGCAGAGAAGCTCGATGAAGGCTTGAGGTTGGATAAGTATGAGAAGATCCCTTGAAGATGCCTTGAAGAATGCCTTTGAAGAAACTACGATGAAGAATGTGCCAATTGACCAATTTTGGAGCTTCAAGTGAAGAAACGGGGTCCAAAATCGGAATATACTTGAAAAACTAAGCAAGATAGGCCTCTTCAAAAATTTTAACTTTTGGTCAAAGGTGAACGCAAAAGTCAAAAGTCAACAGTTAAGTAAAAGTCAACGGGTCAGCGGGCCAAATCCGAATTTCCGGGTTGGGTCGATCCAAGTCAATGGTCTGCTAGGTGATGTGGTGCTAATGAGGCGACATTGCTGACATGGCAAGCTTTCGTGCATGCTGATGTGGCATGCTTGCGTGTCTACTAACACAACCTAGTGACATCATTGAATGACGTCGAATGACATTAGCATGGATTCTTCGGTGCATGTATGGCATGTGATGGCGATGGCACATGGCAAGAACTCCAAGTGGTGCATGTAGGCGTGTATTACAATGGATGACCGCAAGATTTCACGGTTTTGCAAATCAGAGGACGACAAGGTAGACAAAGCAATGCATGTATTTAATCGATGAACTGCACACGAGATCCAAGGAGGCATGTGGGATGAGATTATGGAGCCTTTGACAATGCATGGTGGTGCGTGCAGTTGTTGATGGGGACCTAGTTCCTGTGCTTTGACCACAGAAGGCCGTGGAGCACGTCTATGTGGTTGATTTCATCAGGCAAAGGCTTGATGTGCACAAATCTGACAAGTGAGTTACAGATTTCTTGTGTTTATGAATCTTGGAACCAGTAGTGAGCCATGGCGGCTAGGTGATGCCATGGAATCTAGATCCGAAGTCACAAACAAGCTCCTATGATTTCAGTTGGTGGTGTGCACGTGGGAAACTTCTTTGCTATGTAGAGATATTTGTTTAATGCCAAGAATGAAGTTTGGCTCTAATACCCTGTTAAATATGTTAGTAACGCGATGTGTTATACCATGTTGTATATGCTAGAGTGGATGCAAAAGGAGAATCATAGAATAGGAACACTGAGAACACGTGGGTTACATGGTTCAGCCTTGTTGGCATTCATCCACAGAGGAAACTCTTAATGGTTACATCTTTATTATGTAAGAATGTAATATAATAATCAGTGTTACAATAAACCCTAACATGAGTATATATAGGTGACTAAACTCTAGACTACTAGTACAAGTAGGAGTGGGTTTAAGCCTATTACATTGGGCTAATATGTCTAATATATTTCTAACACAAATGTGATTGCAAATGTCAATTAATAGCCGCATCCATCAACAAAGCATAAAGCTTACAAGAATGATTCACCATCACATTCTTGACATGAGAAATGGGAGATAAGTTAGGACAAATGATTTAGATGAGTAACTGAAACTCATCACTGTAGCCCGTGATTTTAAAGAGCATATCAGTAGGACTTGGTTGAGACACAGATGAATATGGAAATAGAGGGTCAGCTACTCTAGGAATGCATGGGACTGTGGATACTATATACGGAGAAATACGATAATAATGACCACTAATATAGACACAAAAGGAAGAGTCATATATATGCTTGAGAAGAACTCAAGGATGAAGGAAAAATTGGCGGAGAGGAAAAATCAAAACACAAGAGCTCCTACCCACTAGAGACAATCACATGAAGGATACACATGTCGACTATCTCAATTAGCTTGTTTCTCTTTCTTCATTTCATCTTTTTCCTTTTTCTTTATTTCATCCACTGTAAACTCTCTTTCTCTCTCTCTCAAGTGTCCTTCAAAACATCAATTCTGCACATATCTATATGCTCAATCTATTGTCATGTTGTGCTGCAGTGACACTACCTCTCTGCCTCTCTTTTCAGTTCAGTGTTTCTCACATTCTCTCAGTTAGGGTTTTTTTTTTTTTTTTTTTTTTTTTTTTTTTTTTTTGGGAATTTGATGGAAGGACCGAAAATTTAAATTTAGATTAGTTTTTTCAAATTTTTTTAAGGGCTGGGTTTTTTTTATGTTATTAAAATTAATAGATTGGGCTAATTTTTGTAACTTTGCTATTGGTGATTTTGTTATTGGGCTTATTATTTTGGAGTTTGCTATTTTTAAGGGGGTTTAACTGTAATTTTATTGAACTAAATTGCTAAATTAGTACCTATAGGTGGAATACAAATCCCTTGTACCATTTTTTGTGTTCCATTTTGTGCCTGTTTGGATACCGCTTATTTTACTAAAATTGAAAACTTATTGCTGAAAGAACTGTAGATAAAGGTAAAAATTAATTGAAATAGTACAGTAGAGCCCATGAATAGTACCAAAAAGTGCAGTGAAGCCCATTAATAGTACCAAAAATAAGTTGAATAGTAAAATAATTTTCATTTTTCATTTCAATCCAAACAGAGGCTTTATGTTCTACCAATTACATCTTGTCATACATTTATTTGTCTTTCCTTATAAAATAGCCAAAGTTTAAAATAGAAAGGAAAAAAAAAAACACGTGGCAAGTTGTGATTGGTGGAACATAATTAGTGGAACTCAAAAGGTGGTATAGAAGATTTGTATTCCCTATATATAGATACTAATAATTATTTAAAAAAAAAAAAAATTAAGGGAGGCTATAGCCTCCCAAAGCTAAAGAATTGCTTTGGCACTATGCATGATGTGCCATAAGGATGGTCCAACTTAATTAATTTGGGAAAGAGAGAAAAAGGAGTCAAGCCACACGAGAGAGAGAGAGAGAGAGAGAGAGAGAGAGAGAGAGAGAGAGAGAGAGAGAGAGAGAGAGAGAGAGAGAGAGAGAGAGAGTCCTGAATTTCAATCGATTCAAGGACAATGCTACTATTGTGACAAGTTTTGATTGATCGAAGCTCAATCAAGAGTTGGTCTAAAAATAGAAAGACCCTATGAATTTTTTGGTCAATTGAGAGTTGATCAAAGTGATCCAAAAAACAAAAACTTCCAAAAAAAATTTTGGTTGATCAAAAAGTGATCAAGAATGTGCAAATTAGAAAAATGTACAGTAGATTATTCAAAAAAAAAAAGGGCAACAGGAACATGCTTGAAGTAGAGTTCAATATGTTGAGTATACATGTATGAGTGAAGTCCCACATTAAATAAGAATGTCATATAGTGGTTAATACAACACAGTTGAGCTTGCATAGGCTTGAGTCTTTTTGATCAAATGGTATCCTTTTATGTTATATTAACTACTCAATTGGAGGCTCTTTTTGTAAGAAAGATGCCCCCCCCCCCCCCCCCCCTAATTTTTCTCCTTCAGCTTAATGAATTGTAGCTTAAAAAAAAACCTACACAATTGGTGGCTCGCCAAGGTGTTATCTCCTCAACAAGTGAAATAAGAGCTATTGGTGTTATGAATTGAAGGCGGTGAGGTGTTCATGGTCTCCCAATGGGATAGATCAAAGTCTAAATGGCCCATACAAATGATCTTAGAAAAAGGCCCGACAAAGGATTACAGTCAATACTCAATAATGCTAGATCACAATTATACAAATAACATGAAAATGCACTATTATGAATCAACTCAACAACGTCTTTCTCTTAACCTTATTGCACAAGTTAATGATTCCACTTTATCTAAATCTAAAACCATTACGATTATAATTTTATCCATTCCCTTTTCATTTATTTTTTTTTCTAAATCCAATGAATTTTCAAAAAAGGCATTCAAATGGTTTCTTAATCACCTTCCTAGCTAGTCTTAGGAATCGGCTTAACATCTTCTATCAAGCATGTTGCACAAGTAAATGAAGTCATTTCATTGGAATCTAAAATTGTTACAATTATACTATTATCAATTTTGCTTTCAAATTATTTTGGAAATTTTTTTGATAAGTTTATTTCTAAATTTTTAGCCTACCATAATATCATTCAGATTATTTTATTAGTCCCCCTGCTTTATCATTCTTTCATTGCACACCTTTTATTGCTTCTCCAATTCAGTTAGAGTTTTCTATACTTTTTCCTCTTCATGATTTTGGGATTTTTCCAGCTAAAACATTGACCTTTCACACTAATACACCCCAAATAGTTAACTTAGTGAGATAAAAAAGATAAATAAGTAGTATTTTAAATTAAATGAAAAATATAAAATAAAATAACTCTAGAATTACCTTTCAAAACTCATTAAATTTTTTGTTCTTTGTGAGAATGTATATATAAATATTTAAAGGGAGAAAAAACATTTTCTCCCTTTATGTTTAGAATAGTTCACAATTGTCCCCCTTATGTTTGGAACTAACCAGTTTGCCCTTCTATGTTTGGAAAATAAGCAAATATCCTAAATTCGTTACTTTCTCCGGTTAACAGATTTAGGATATTGTTTGATTCCTAAAATATTCCATTGTAAAACTTTTGTAATACCCTCGACTAAAAAAATAAAACTTAACTCAAACCAAATTAACACAACCCGGGTTAAATTAAAACCAACATGAAATCAGCCATTGTGCAAGCAATAATCAACCACTGCGTGACCTACCATTGCTCTCTTTTTATTGTCTCTGTAGTTGAAACAACACTAGAATTATTGGGTTGATTCACGTTATTCAATGATTTGGATATGATGGCAATAAAGTAAAAGGTATAAGCAAGATGATAATGTAGGTAGTAGGGACAATGTGCAAACTACCTACAAGTTAAATCATGCATATAACATGCTTGATAATTTGCCCTAGTAATTATGTTGAGTAAAAACTTACTCTTGCGCATTTTAATTGTTGACTAGGGGAATAACTCATAAGTTGATTTTCTATGCACTTGTAGCTGTAGACTTGTAGACACCTTACAGCAATCAAAAGAGATTTTATTTACAGTAGGTTTCAAGTGATTATGTTGGGTTTAATTTACGAGATGGATTAATTAACTCGGGTTATGTTTTTTGGGTTAGATTAAGTTTTATTTTTTAATTGAGGGTATTACAAACTTCTTACAATAGAATATTTTATGAACAAAAGATTCCATTAATTTTAATTGAAAAAATAACGGATTTGGCGTATTTGTTTTTTTCTCAAACATAGAGGGGAAATTGGTTGGCTCCAAAGATAAGGGCGGGAAACTGTAAATTACCCTAAACTGAGAAAATAATGGATTTCGGGGATTTTTTTTCCCCATATTTAAATTGAGTTTATCAACACACAAACACATATGTATTAATTTGGTAGTTTATGGTTTCTATAATTTTTTTTTTTTTTTTTTTTTTTTGAGATAGAGTTTCAACCTATGGCGTCTATTCTTGATGATAGTTCTTTATCATAAGACCAAGACACCAATCAGTTTTTGGTGTAGACGGGGATTGAACCACAGATCTCTTATTCAACCATCAGAGACTTTACCAGTTGAGCTAACTGAAACCCACTATAAATTATTAAATATAGAATTTAGTAAGTTTGTGTATATACATATGTTTCATTAATGTTTATGTTTATGTCTCTCTCTCTCTCTCTCTAGTGTGTGTGTGTGTTTATAGAAATGCTATGTCCACAATATTTTCACAACAAATTCTAAGTGCCAGGTTGTTATTGGTTATTACCAATGGATAAAAAAGTAATTTAAGTTGTGAATTCAAATTAGAACCAATAACAACTTTCCACCTAAGATTTGTTGTAAAAATGTTGTGAACGTAGCACCTCTCATATATATAAAGGTTATAGGTGGTTTTCTTTATGGCTCTACCTTAAGGTTTGCCTTTCTTTTAGACTACAAGCAAAAAGGACCACACATATGACAATCACTTTGAGAATGTTAAGCTATTTAGGAGCCATCTTTTGTTTTTAGAATCAACTAATTAATTTCTTATGCAAATCAAAGGAATAGAATTTATTCTTGCACCAAGTTACATATGTACCTTGAACCTGTAGTTTGTGAATTAACATCTCACTAAAAATTTTATTCCTAATAATAATCTCGCTTTAAATTTTGATCTTTCTTGTATTTTCTGAGATAGTATATGATATTTATCAGAATTTTTTGTTATTAATAATTTTAAAAATATGCATCTGTCAATTATTTCATCAACCTTAGGAATCTCAAGATTGGTCGATGACAAAGAGAATTTGCTTGCATAAATTGCATAGACATGCTTTCATGAGCATGAGATTTTCTAGAAGTATCATTTGCATGTGGGAGAGGTGGAAGAGAGTTTGTAAGTGGGTAAGAGTTTTAGCTTTGATCTACACATAAGAAGGATTAGACTTGGATCATGATATGTAAAGTAATAATTGGGCTTGGGCTTTTCATAAGGTTTGGTTTGTTTTTAAAAGGTAGCTCATTTTGTATAGAATAACATTTGGTCTAATTGTTAAGAGCAGCCCATATTTTATATATCAGTAATAAAAAAATAAAAAAAAAGTTACTATGATCTATTAAGTAACAATAAAAAAGGCTTAATAAAAAGAGGTTAGAAAAACTAAATGCAAAATTAAAGCACTATATGGCAGGACCTCATGTATTCCCACACGAGGTCTCTGCTTTTATATATACTACCTTGTAAGGGTCATCAAATAGCCCACGGCCCACAGCTCGACCCAGAAACCCGACGGCCCATCGGGCTAATGGGCGGTCCCGGTTCGTTGTTATTGAGGCCCATGGGTAGCCTACTAGCCTAGTGGGTCAGGCCGTGAGCTAGTTTTTATGCCCATGGGTACCCGATGGGCTAGCCCAGTAGCCCAACCCGTTGCCCAGCCTGTTGGCCTAAGTCGTTGGCCCAGCTTAATAACTCATAATTCATAACAAAAATATATCGGAAGTGTATGAAGGATTGATCTTGAGATATTATAGAGAAATTTCTTAAGAGAACTCTCTCAACCACTAAGATACCCAAAGTAATTGTGCTAAACTTAGTTTACTAAATAAATATTTTTCTAGTAGTCTATCAAATTTGAATTAACCATTTGACATTTTTTTTATTAAAGATAAAAATAAAAAACTATTTAAAGGCTTGATAAAAAAAATTAAATAGGTTTCCATCAACAAAACAAAAAATTAAATAGATTTGACTGTAAAAAAATGTGTAATTAAGTATTAAATTCTTTAATTCTTTCCTTTAAAAAAATAGATTGATTATTTCTTTATAAAAAATTGATTCTTTCCTTATTAAAATAATAAAATAATATGCTAACATAAGCCCATGGGTAACCCATTAGGCCCAACCTAATAGTCGAGCTCGCTAAAGACAAAATAGGCATTGCCCATGGGCAGGGTCATGGGCTAAGGTTTTCTCTTTCGGCCCAACCCGACCTGGCCCGTTAACTAGTTAATAGCCCATTATGCCCAACCCATTGTGCCCATGGGCCAAGTAAAAATGAGCTAGGCTGGCCCAACCCGGTCCATTGACGACCCTTACTATCTTGTAACCTCATGCATATGCATAGATACATTTAAAGATATACAATAAGATGCATAATATAATTTCCATATATATAATTTAAATACTTTTGATAGTAATTTTTATATTTTGTTAACTCTTTAAAAAAAAATTTGTAAGTATATTATTAGGTATAAAATGTAAATTGTCCTTTTTTTTTTTTAAATTGTGAAGCACTTTTTTTTTTTACGATTCATTTATTCTATTCTTTTTGGTTTTTGTACTTAATAACTTACTTGGATGAATATTTATGATGTGGTCCCACATTTGATTCTAAAATTAAGAAATAAAACTCTTTAAGAATATATAATTTAGGACACATGGCGCAAAATTGGAACACTAATTTGGAATTTTAATTTAAGTTTCTCTCAGTTTTACCTATTATTATATACTAGCATGTAACTCTATGCAAACACATGGATGCATTTAAAATTAAACAAAATTTTTATTATAAAAATATAAATAATTAGTCAAATTAAATTTTTTTTAAAGCATGTAACACATGCATTCATGCATACATATAGATACATTTAAAATTAAACACAATTTTTATCATAAAATATAGATAATTAGTCAAATTATTTTTTTTAAGTAAACGCAATTAGTCACATATTAAAATTCTTATCTAAATTTAATACTACTTATGATCAATTTTTTTCTAATTTTTAATAAGATAGAACGTGTGGTGATTTTTGTTATGTGATGATTTTTGTTTTTTGAGAAACATGTGGTGATTTTTATTGAGTATATGTGATTGTTTTACTTAAAAAAAATTATAGTATATTAATATTAGATTCTCAGTATTTTGCACTCATTAACTCACTTGAGACAAAGATTAAAAAACTTAAGTAGACACATGGCACAAGCTTAAGTAGATAATGGTATAGTTCCCACATAAATTTAGACACATAGCGCAAAATTGGATTATAATTTCAAATTCTAATTCAATTTTCTCTAAGCTTTACCTATTAATATATATATATATATATATATATACACACACACACATATATATATAGATAACTTATAAATTTGAATTTTTTTTATTTACATGATTATGTTTTTTATGGTTTATTATATTGGACTCATCGTTTTCTACACTAAATTAACTAATTTGACACAAAATTTTAAAAATTTAGATAAGATGGGACACGTGGCGCAAAATTAAACTCTAATTGAAACTCAATTTTTACACTAAATTAACTCATTTAGCACAAAATTATAAAATTTAGATTAGATGAGACACATGACGCAAAATTAGACTCTAATTAAATTTCAATTTGAAACTTAATTAGATTTTCTCTCTGCTTTACCTATTATTATATATATAGACTAGTCACAAACCCGCGCGTTGCGCGTGATAATTTTTTTTTTTTTTTTTGTGTGATCTCATTATATATATATATATATATATATTTAAAACCTTACATATAACTTTTTTTAAAACCTTTACACGCGCACGCGCGCGCACACACACACGCACACATACACACATAAATATAATATGTGAACCTTTACATATTCCATTAAGTAAACTTTAGGGGTGGCAATTCATGTTCGCGGGTCGGGTTCGTGTCGTGTCAAGCCATGAGTATTTGGCTAAATGAGTTGACCTGAACCCGACCTGTTTAGTAAACATGTCAGGAATCCTCAACCCAAACATGACCTGTTTATTAAACAGGTCAACCCTACCCAACACATTTAACTTGTTTAATTGACAAGTCATGTAAAAGTCAATACAAATAACCTGTTTAATAATCTATTTGATTAATAGGTCATACCTAACCTACATAAATTTTATCAATTTCCATATATCTAAAATTAAAATACAATTACAACCATAAATATAGTAATAAACATATAAAAACAACCATAAATTAAGCAATAATATTAAATATAAAAAAAAAACTAATAACTTATTAAGCTAAATAGGTCAAACTGGTCAGACGAGTTCGCATGTTGAACATGAACCCGACCTATTTATTAAACGAGCTAGCCGTGTCAACCCGAATATGGCTTGAACCCGTTTAGCCTCAACCCATGACTTGTTTATAAACGGGTTAGTCATGTCGAGTTCACGGGTCATGTCAGATTTTGCCACCCCTAGTAAACTTTATATATTCTACTTCATTAGATGCGTAAAACCCTAGACTACTACTCCATAATGATAGTTGCTAATTAATTTTATCCTTTTTTTTTTTTAATGATTTCATTTATAATGCATCTTAACATTATATATTTACTAACCAATGATTTGCATAACAAAGATATTAAATGAGAGGTAGCATCGTTCATTAGATTTTCAAAAAGTAATGGTGTATGAAAATTATATATATATATATATATATATATATATATATAAGGTTAAATGAAATGTCAAAAAAAGGATTTTAAATTTTCTAACTTTATTTCTTATGCAATTTCTATTATTATTGGAGAACATCACTTTTTTTGTTATGATTGGAAATATGGTTTCTATGATTAAAGTTTGGTTAGTTTTAGTTTAAATTTAGTACTATGATTGTATTTAATTGTTGATTATTGATTTAATTTTTTAAGTGAATGTAGCAGTTTATTTTACTACACTATAAACTTTTTAATATTCTCAGTATGGACATCTCTATTTTTTTTTTTTTACTTCTCCTTATAGCCTCTTTGTTTTCCAATGAACGTGATGTTTGATTTTTTTTTTTTCCTACTCTTTATTATTATTTTTTCTTTACCATCTCTCTCTCTCTCCATTAGCAACCTATTGTTTTCCAAAATTTGATGATGATTCTAATGCATTAAATATGCATTATTAGTTTCTTTATGTTATATTTAGTTTAATATCCACATTAATTTTTTAATTAAGTATCTCTAAAATGACATTTGTTTTCTATTTCCATTTTTCCTTTAATGTATTGGGTGTGAGAATAAGTGTTTCCCTAGCATTAATCCACTTTATGAGGACAATTTTATTTATCGAATTTAAGTAAAATATTATATGTTTAATTTTTTTTAATATAAAAAAGGAGAGGAAATATAAATAATTTAATGATATGGAGGATGTAGCTAAATTTAAATGTTGAATAAAATAATATGAGAAAAAAAAAGATAAAATAATAAACACCAAATTATCAAAAGCATATTATGTAAAATAATAATAATAATAATTTTTATATACTATTTTTAATTCTTTATAATGCAATATGATAACATTCAACAATCAAAGTGAGCAAACTTTTTATTAAAAAAAAATATATAAAATACAAAACTAAATCGCACCAACCTAAAATAAAGTTATAAGGAACACAAAAATTTGTCAACCTAAAACAAATATGCATGAAAATTTAAAAAAAAAAAATCCAACAAAAAATTGAGAGAGAAATAACTTTTTTTGTGAGAAAAAATTGTCCATAGAATGGAAGAGTGGATGACAAATTTATTCTAAGAGGATAATAATAAGAAGAAAAAATAATAATAAAGGGAAAGAGGAAAAGCGATATTAAGATAGAGGGTTTGGGGAGATGAAAAGGTAAAGGGAATGAGAAATGTTGGAGAAAGTGTAAAATATTAAATTTTTAATTTTTTTAAATAAAAAAGATGAGAAAATATAAATAATTTAATGATATGGAGGATCTCATCTTATTTCAATGTTAAATAAAATAAGATGAGAAGGAAAAAAAAAAGAAAAAAAAAAAAGGAGATAACAATAAACACTAAATTATCTAAATTATGCTATGTAATAAAATAATATTATTTTTATATACTATCTTTAATTTTTTATAATGCAACAATATGATAACATTTAATAGTCAAAGAGAATAAAAAATAAATAAAACTTAAAACACAAAACACAAAAATAAATATCATCAACCCAAATTAGAGTTCTAAAAAATACAAAAATTTATCAACCTAAAGTAGAGATGCAAGAAAAATAAAATAAAAAAATCCACCAAAAAATTGAGAGAGAGAGAGAGAGAGAGAGAGAGAAATAACATTTTTTGTGAGGGAAAACTATGTAAAGAATGGAAGAGAGGATGACAAATTTATAGTAAGAGGGTGCGAATAAGAAAAGACAAAATAAAGGAAGATGAAGGGAAAGATGAATAGTGATATTAACTTAGAGGGTAGTGGGGAAATGAAAATGTCAGAGAAGGAGAAAAGTTAGAGAAAGTGTAAATATTAAAAAAAAAAGTGAATGTTAAAAAAATTATTGGAAAATTGGAAAGAAAAAAAGATAATGACATGGATGCTGATGTGACTTAATTGGAGCGTAGCAACAATAAATGCTATGCTTCAGCTTTTAAATATATATAGACTAGAAAGTTAACATTGACACCCAAACCAATAGATACAAAAATTTGAAAAAAAAATGATACCAAAATAAAAAGGAATTAATAAACAAATGATCAAAAAAAAAAAAAAAAAACCAAGTACAATTCAGAGAATGAAATTGAAATAAGAAGAAGAAGAAAAGAACAACTTCACATAGGATGACAATCAAACAATGTTTTAACAAAAGAAAATTCCTTGTTTCTCGGCAATACCTTTACCCAAATACATTAATCAAAAAATTCTAACCCAAAATATAAATCCAACAAAGGAAAATTTGGGCAATCCTTCTTGACCTTTCAGTTTTAGTCGTTTGACGGTGGCAGTAGTCTAGTGGTATTTCTCTCTGTGTCTCACTGAATATGAAACCTCTGTTCTCTCTCGGTGTATTTTGTTTGTTCATATTGTTTTGTTTGTATTTTATTAATATTGAAAAGGTTTAAAACCAAGCAATTCCTTTTCTTCAAACGGCATTTTAACTTTATCAAAAAAAATTTATATAAAAAAAAAAAAAAAAAAAAAAAGCACTCCTACATTGCCACAATTCTACAATCCCATGTTTAGATTAAAAAGAAACACTCCCACCCAAAAAACACACTCCAATTCCCACGTTTAGACTTAAGAAAAGAAAAGAGAAAAATAAAAAAATAAAAACCCAATCCCTAATTTAACTCGAATACCCCAAACTAAAGCATTCGTACCCCAATTCCTAAGTCAAAATCAAATTTAATCCAAACACCTAAATAGATATCAATATGACCAAAATAACAATTAATCCATAAATTTTAACAATGAAAAAAAAAAACTTTACCGGGTCTAATGGTGGACAGAACTCTACAAACTCTATTTCAAGATTTGGGTTTGCATATTAGAGAGTGGCAGCGAGAAGAAAGATGGATGAGAGAAGGGATAGGTTATGTGTAGCGTATGAGTAAATTATTAAAAAATCTAAATCTAAACCAATTCAACCAAGAAATTCAAACCAAAATTATATTCAATTCCCTGATTTGAAAACGAAAAGGAAAAAACAATAACAATAACAATAACTTTACCTGTTATGGGTACACAACCTGCCTCTCTGATGGTGGCAGATTTTTCTTTCTCTATGTGCTTGCAGTTCCGGTGGTGTACGTCTGGTGAGGAATCAAACGGGTATAGCGAGTTTTTTTTTTTTCTTTCTTTTTCTATCGCAAGCGTTTTTTGGGAGCATTGCAAGTCTTGTATTTTAACCGGTTTTTTTTATTTATATACTGAGAAACTATCAAACGATATTTTAATGTGAAATGGTATAATTTATCACTTTTTAAGTGTGAATATGGCTGAATTTTAGATGGGCATTTTTCCTACATGGCAGCACCTCCTTAATTGCAGGAAAAAGCTTCTGCTATTATATATAGTATATGATATAGATTTCGCCGGTCTGTGTTTAGTTTCGTCGGTCTCTTTTTCTTCCTCTATCTCTGCACAGCAAGCGAGTCTTCTGGTTGATCGAACTTTAAAGTTTAAAGGATGCAATTGAGTGAATAATTATGTTGGTCACGGGGTAGTTCTGTTCCTCAATCTCAATTCATGTGCGCCTTGTGAACTGTATCTATGTCTCTCTATTTCTCTGTATCTGTCTCTCTCTATCTCCGTATCTCAATACCTCTATGGACCTTTCATCATATTTAATTTTGACTGATGAGTTTTTATTAAACTGGGAAACTATTAAAACGATGCTTTTTCGCTGCGGAAACAATATAAACTTTCGCTTTTTAATTGCAAGCGTGGCGGAATTTTAGATGGACATTTTTCCTACATAGTTGCACGACCTTAATTGTAGGAAAAGGCTTCTGCTTATATATAGTATATGATATAGATTTCGCCAGTCTGTGTTTAGTTTCGTCGATCTCTTGTTCTTCCTTTATCTCCGCACAACAAGCAAGTCTTCTGGTTGATCGAACTTTAAAGTTTAAATGATGCAATTGAGTGAATAATAATGTTGGTCACAAGGTAGTTCTGTTCCTCAATCTCAATTCCTGTGCACCTTATGAACTGTATCTATGTCTCTCTATTTCTCTGTATCTATCTCTCTCTATCTCCGTATCTCAATACCTCTATGGACTTTTCATCGTATTTAATTTTGACTAGTGAGTTTTTATTAAACTAGGAAACTATTAAAATGGTGCTTTTTCGCTGCGGAAACAATATAAACTTTCGCTTTTTAATTGCAAGCGTGGCGGAATTTTAGATGGACATTTTTCCTACATAGTTGCACGACCTTAATTGTAGGAAAAGGCTTCTGCTTATATATAGTATATGATACTGATAGGGATTCATTTAGTTGTTTTACTTTAATAAATTATTAAATTGTTGAATTTAATGTGTCAGTTTGTGTTTATGTTTATATTTATGTTAATGTTGTATTGTGTGTGTGTGTGTGTGTGTGTTGGGGGGGATGTTTACCTGGCCTTTATTTTAACAAAAAATGCATTACCACAAAAAATGCACAACTTTTGCCACATGCAATTCTCCACGTGACTAATTATGATTGGTGAAGAAAAAGTGGTGGCTCCATGTGAAAGTGACAAATAACTAATTATAGTTTGCTACATAGGAGAATTGTGGCAAAAGTGGTGAGTTTGTTTGTGATAGTAGAACCCTTATTTTAAACTAGAAGCAGATTGAACGCCCACGTGACCTTCACATGGAAAATGTTGACCAACAAAAAATCTTCCCAAATGTGTTCAAGAGAGGCATAGCCAAGTTAAAGTTCCAAAATAGTCCCTAAAGGTAAAATTCTAGCAACTATACTCATCCATGTTCACGAATACTTAAACCCCTTAATGACTATGGGAAAAATATTTCAAATCAAAGTTATCTAAGCTCTAAATAACCAAAATTCAATGAGAAATTCAATTCCTAGCTAGTGTTACATTAGGTAAAAACCAAAAAGGTAAATTTTGTCAAATTTTCAAGAAAAATGCTACATCCACAACATTTTTACAACAAATTATAGGTGGTAAGTGTTACCGTTTGGTTCTAATTGAATCTACCACTTAAATTATTTTTTTACCCATCTGTAATAGTCAATAATAACTTTTCACTTAATATTTGTTGTGAAAATGTTGTAGACATAGCATTTCTCAATGCTAATACATCTTGGAATCAATCCACAAAAATCTTGGAAAATAAAATTATAAAATAGTGACCTAAAAAAATCCTACTATCAATAGAATTTCTTACCTTGATTGGTTTCTTGATTTCCTTTTGGCTCCTAAAAATGGATCTTGCACCCTTCTTAACATTTTTTTTTTCCTCAAATTTTGATGGTCATTAGATACCAAATATCTAGTTTCAATAAATATCTTGATAGAAATCAAAACCTTAGTGGTATGGTATGAGCTAACCCTGAAAACCAGTTCATCAAAAACCCTAAAGTTTTGAAGGCTCGCCATCACCAAGATTGGGGTTTCTCCTTCCTAGCCGTCTCTCACCTCTTTCTATAATATATGTTTAATGAAGGAACCTAAAGAGTCCTAAATATCCCACCCAGATTTTCTAAATCTATAATTGTCCCTAATTTATTCAGGTAGATTTCGACTCCAAAGTTTATCTTAGTAACTCTAAAGTCCTAGTCAAATTAAATTTCATTCACTTATCATTTCTTAAGCAGCACATAAGTAGTGGGAAATAGAATCCGAGTTAGAACACAAATTTCCTATCTAATAATAATTAAAAACAATCGTGCAGGGTGTTACACGGACAACTAGGATATTTCTTAAAATAATATAAGAATTTTTCTCTCTACAGGTTTCCCTTTTGATTGAAAGCATAGTTTTGTAGGAAAAATTAGGACTTCACAATTGTCCAAATAATGCAAAAAAAAAAAATTGGATGGTTGAGATAAATCTTCCAAAGACTTCAGAAGCCTAAGGTTAGCCAAATTTGTGAGAAATGAACTTGAATCAATTTTAAGAGATGTAACTTCTCTAGTTGCACAATAGGTTCAACTTATAAAAAAAATCATATCACACTTATTTCTTGTCCAAAATCGATCAAATTTGTAATCACTCATGAGCTACAAATAGATAGGTCAGTATGTTCCCCAAAAGGAATGGGGCAACAATGGAGAATACAGGAATACCCTACAGATTAAATCCTATAATTCTCTCTCTCTCTCTCTCTTTTCCTTTCCCTTTTTCTTTGGTTGAATTTGATTAGCTTTCTAAGGATCTCATAACCACAATGTACATAAGTGGATCTACATGCTTCAAATCAAGCATGGTATGGTATATCTGTTGACTTTTGCAATGCAAATTCAGATAGAATAATTATTTCCATCTTCTAGTACAGTGAGTAGCACAAACCATATCCTAACGACCCCCTAACAATGTATCAGTTATCTCATTTGAACTGGAATTCATTCTATCATTTAATGATGGATATGTCTCTGGAAGGCACCTTTCTGCATAAAATCCGGGTCGGCCAGGCTGAGCTAACAACACACTTTCACTATCCAACATCAAAAGCACAGATGGCATTGTTGGCCTCTCTTCCGGGCGCTGTTGGACACACAAAAGACCCACTTGAATATATCTTAGTGCTTCAGAAGCAGGGAATTGATTCTCAAGCAACACATCCATTAGGTCCAAGGCGTTTCCTTCTTGCCAAAGTTTCCATGCCTAAAATAATGTCAAGTTATATCAAAGCACAAAAATAAAATTTCCCTGTGAAGTAAAAATTATTTTCAACAATTTGGATAGGATCATATTTATTTTACTCACATGACCAAGGAGTTTTAGTTTGTGGTCTGGATGAAAAAACAGCCTGTTCTTCTTGCCACTGAGTATCTCTAACAGTATAACACCAAAGCTAAAAACATCAGATTTGAAAGAAAAAAGTCCATCTATTGCGTACTCTGGAGACATATAGCCCCTGCATCCAACACAAAAAAGAGAGATTTTAGTAGCAAAATACCAAAATGATATATATAAGGTAAGCATGTGTTTACTTACTAAGTTCCAACAACTCTTTTTGTCTTTGATTCAGTTTGATTTCCACCAAATATTCTTGCCATTCCAAAATCTGAAATTTTGGGATTCATTTCACTGTCTAACAGAATATTGCTGACTTTTAGATCCCTATGGATTACTCTGAGTCTTGAATCTCTATGAAGATAAAGAAGTCCTCGAGCTATCCCAATAACAATGTCTAATCTCTTTTGCCAGTTGAGCGAACGATGCCTTGCTTCATCTGCCCAATCATTACATTGTATACAAGTTGACTTCCAATGGTTTGAAACTATGGCAGTTTAGCCAGTTTGTAAATATAACTTATAGGACTAGAAAATCAATAAGAGAGACCAAATGAACAATATGCTGCACTAAATTCAAACATACATATGTTTGTGTGTGCGTGTATGTGAGAGAGAGAGAGAGATACCATCCAAAGATTAAGGAGTCTAAGCCCAAAGAGACTGTTGTTGCTGCTGCTAATGTTTGCCATGGCCATGGAGCTGACCATCAATACAGGGTCGAACCCTTATACAAGACAACTTGTGGAGAGCCAGTAGGATTCATCTTATAAGAGTATTGCCCAGTTCCAGGGTCATCCTGTGACTTCCAAGATGACAAAACCTGTCTAGTCCAGTTATCCAATTCAACCCCAGCCTCATGTACGGAAGCAAAGTGTCTGTAGGGTAGTCAAAGCTTTGCCATAACACCTTTTTGTTATTGCCCTGGACCAATACCAGGTTCCCTGAATCTTGAAGCTGAGCAACAGAGGAGGTTGTCCCTTGGACAGAAATATTTGTAGACCAAACAACACGGTTATAACTGTCATGGAGGACGAGGTTTCCAAACAGGTTGACGGAGAGAACTCCAGAGGAATCATTGATAGGATCATTCCTGTTTGCAACCCAACTGACAGTTTGTTTTGTCACTTTGACATACCAAATACCAAGATACTGATAGCTGGAGTTGCCAGGGCTGAAGAAGCCTAAGGCAAAATTATTTTCTTTGGAAATCAAAGATTGGCCATCCTTGATGGATTGGTCTGGTGTTAAGGTATCAAGGGAAGTGCAAAATGGAAAGAAAAGAATGATTAGAATGAAAGACAACCATTTTTTCGGCATCCATGTTTGTTTTAGTGATTATTTACTGGAATTAAAAAAAATTAAAAATTTGTTGGTTTGGAAAAATATATTGATATTTGGTTTGATTGAGAATTATGATGTCTCCTTACCAAGAGAGAGAGAGAGGGAGTTAGGAATCTCTCTGATCCTTGTCTCGGAATATTTTTATTTAGGACTAAGCATCCGTTCTTGCAAACCAAAATGGACCATTTAAAATAAGTATTTTGATATTTAATCTGCCAGTCATTTTCAAGTTGACAAAAGCGTTCACTGACAATTGATGCCTAGAATGCATCCAATCCCTAGATGCAATTCTGAACTTGTGATGCTTAGTGACTGTGTAAGCCAGCTTATTGACCTGATCCAATATCCATTTTGATACGCTATTTTTCTGTTTGAAAAAAGAGGCGCTTAGTCCATAGATTGGCTTATTAGGATACATAGAGTTATCAAGGCAGGGCAAACTATCCTGGCCTGCGATGGTAATTGGTAATTTGGCATCCTGACTGATCTAGTGCCAGCCGCAGCCAACTCATCTGAGCTTGAGCAAATTTCAGTGGCTTTTACAAACTAGTATGCAATCTACTACATGCCTTGCTTGCATCCAAAAATAAAAGGTGTAAAACAATACAGCTCATTGGAAGCACAATTTTAACTTTTAAAAATGACTACATAGATTCACAACCAAGCATATGAGATCAATATATATTCTATCTGTCATGTAAAGCCTTAAGTACAAGGTAATGGACAAGGTAAACTGTATTGCACAACCAAAACAATTGGATTTATAATGTCTTTCATTAACCCTTTAATAGCATAACATAATAGTCACTTCATTTATTGCACCATATCTCCCATCCATTTCAAAATCTGCTATGTCAAGAAGCAGATATAGAGAACTTCAACAAATGATTAAATTTTTGGCCTAAAGTCAGTAGAAAGAGCAATGCTAATCCAAATTCTTATTGAGACATTATTAAAGAATGGTCAGAAATATGAATTAAAGAATGGTGTCATATGGTAGCCATAGAATATACCTTAGGGCCCATGATAAATTTGACAGCAACAGCAAGCTCCTCCACACCCTTTAGCATAAGACAAAGAGCCTGGGCCAAAACCCCGAATTTTATATCTTCAGTAGGGAGACTTCCTATTCCTAAATCAAACCAAATATCAATATTTTTCCCCCATACCCCAAAAATAGTTATTTAAAGTGAAAGACCAATAACACGAACATGGATGCTGAAAAACTGGTCATTTATTTGATTCTGATACTTCTTTTCTTCCCATTTTGCATTTCCCTTGACACCTTAAAATCAGACCAATCCAAAAAGGATGTCCAATTTTTTTTTTTTTTTAATTCCAAACAATGATTATTGGAATTGGACCATAAGTTGGAGACACTATAGTTATCTCATTAAAATTAGCTTTGCATTCACACGACTTTTATAAACTTTGTTGTATATCTCACAAGACCAATGGGGTAACAGGTCTTAATTATCTATCTTATACTCTAGTAAAAAAAATAAGATAGGCTTTTTTAGGCATAACATCATTAACTTGACCTAAGAAACCAAACCCAAGTTAGCCCAGGAATTTCCAATCTGTGTATCACAAAATGAAATCACCAAAGAGCCAAAATAACCAACGCTTTTGGGTTCATGTGAGCTTTTGATAAGTCCATGAAACGTAATAGATCACTAACAAATGAATTATTCTTCAGCAAGCTATATATGATCACAAGTTTGAAGTTTTAAACTTATTACTTTTGCTACTTTAAATAGTAAATGCCAATATGATTAAGAAGTAAATTTAATTTTGCATTGCACTACAAGCTAAGTTGCCTTTCTCTTAGACAAGGCAAGGGGAAGCACATACCTCCCTGAGTTGACAAACCAACCAAGCTACACTAAAAAAAATTGCTTTCCAGTCCACTGCACAGTAGCACCAGAAAGCTTACAAGGAAAAAAGAAAAAAGAAAAAAAAATCATTTTTCATACATGCATAAATAATTCACTGCGCCATATAATAGATGGTGATACAAAGTGTTTGAACATTATATCTATATTACTATTCCAGAACATTGAACATACATGTCACAAATTTTATTTCATCAGATAGAAAACTTTAATTTGACATGCCAATAGGCAAACAAGTGTCTCAAACTCTACAATTTACAATAACAACACATTGCAATAACTTTTCAGTAGTCAAATTTTCAAAAAGATAAATTTATCTATTAGATAAGCATTAAATAGAATAAGCAGGTGCACAAAGATTGGAATCAACGTTAGATTTTGAGAAGTCAATAAAATGTAGTTTTTCACTAACAAAAAAACTAACCACCAAAGCCTCCAAAATCAATTAGAAAGCCCTAAACCCATGACCCAAATCTCAAAAACTAAACTTTCCACATCTATACAAAGTAAAACTACAGTTCATGTACAAGATCAGAACATAACAGAACAAAAAAAGATTAAAAATTTTAAGAAAGAAGGAAAACAGATAATCAAAGCTTTGCCATAACACCTTTTTGTTATTCCCCTGGATCAATACCAGGTTTCTTGAATCTTGAAGCTGAGCAACAGAGGAGGCTGTAACTTGGACAGAAACATTTGTAGACCAAAGAAGACAGTTAAAACTTTCATGGAGGACAAGGTTTCCAAACTGGTTGATGGAGAGAACTCCAGCAGAATCATTGATAGGATCATTCCTGTTTGCAACTCACATGACAGTTTGTTTTGTCAATTTGACATACCAAAAACCAAGAAGCCGATAGCTGGAGTTGCCAGGGCTGAAGAAGCCTATGGCAAAATTATTCTTTGGAAATCAAAGACTGGCCATCCTTGATGGATTCATCTGGTGTTAAGGTGTCAAGGGAAATGCAAAATGGAAAGAAAATAGTGATTAGAATCAAAGACATAACCAATTTTTCAGCATCCATGTTTGTTTTAGTGATCTTTTACTTCTTTTTTTTGCGGTGGGAAAAACATATTGATATTTGGTTTGATTGAGGATTATGAAGTCTCTTTACCAAAAAAGAAAACAGATAGAGAATTATGAAGTCTTATCTCTCTAATCCCAATCTCTAAATATTTTTATTATAGGGATTAAGCATCCCTTCTTTCAAACCAAAAATGTAGCGTAGCAAAATGGATATTGGATCGAGTCAATAAGCCAGCTTACACAGTCACTAAGCATCGCAAGTCCAGAATTGCATCTAGGGATTGGAGGCATTCTAGGCATCAATTATCAGTGAAGGCTTTTGTCAACTTGAAAATGACTAGCAGATTATCTAAAATATACTTTTCTTTAGTTTTAGAGAAACTTAATGGATGGCTAGAGTGACATGTTAGTATTGTTAACTTTTAGCATTTTTTCCTTACTTTAGTGAGTAATTGATAGTTTGATTAAGTTGGCAAACAAGTGGTCGAGAAAATGGGATGAGATTGGTTTATTGGGATATAAACAGTTATCAAGGGAAAAAAGAAAAGGCCGGGCCAACTATTCCGGCTTGAGATGGTAATTGGTAATTCGGCATCTTGACTGATCTTGGGCCAGCCACAGCCAACTCGCCCAAGCTTGATTTCTAGAGCTTTCATAAATCAACCTATTAATAGTTGATTAAAGCTTTTACAAACTAATATGCTGTCTACTATATGCTTTGCTTGTTTTTTAAAAGAAAAGGTGGAAGATGAAACAGCTCATTGGAAGCACAATTTTAAAGTTCAAAAGACTACATAGACTCCCAACCAAGCACATGAGATCAATAAATAATGTATCTGGCATGTAAACCTTAAGTACAAGGTATTGAACAAGGTAAACTGTATTGCACGACCAAAACACATGGATTTATAATGTTTTTTTTTGACTCTTCAATACTGTAACATAATACTCACCTCATTTATTGCACCATATCTCTCATCCATTTCAAAATCTGGTGTTCGGAGAGAGCATTTTTAAAAAAAAAAAAAAATTCAATAAAGAATTGATTTTTGGGCCAAAAATCAGTAGAAAGACCAATGCTAATCAAACTTCTTATTGAGATATAAATTGCATAGATTGCATGAGTTAGAAATATGAATTAAAGAATGGTGTGATTATGTAGCTATAGAATATACCTTAGGACCCATGGTGACTTTGACGGCAACAGCAAGCTCCACCACACCCTTTAGCATAAGACAAAGAGCCCAGGCCAAAAACCCGAATTTTATATCTTTGGCTACATAGTTTCTTCTCCTCCTCAATCCACTGCCAATCTAAATCACACAACAGAGAGCATTGTCCTTCTCTCTCAACAACAACACCATAAGGCAAGCACAAACACTCGCATTTTTCTTCAAGAATGGAGTTGGGTTTCGTCACAAAGGGAAGGGAGTCAAGGACACAAGCAGGTGGGTCATGGGTGTTTGAACTTGGGACAAGTCGTCTCCCAAATTGTCTCCGAAAATCTCCGTTTTGTTTGCAATCATTTTTCTTTTTCTTTTTCTTTTCTTTTTTATGTAAACTTAATACATTTTACTTTACATTCAATTATTATTGAATAAAGTTTAAGTAACAAATTAGTTATGGCCTAAAACTACAATTTTACTCAATATTTTTTTTTACTAAAAGTAAATTTTGACAAATTTATCATTAGATTACATTTTCTACTTATATCCTCTATACTTGTAAAATTTCTAAAAAATTAAAGATCAATATCTATATTATCAGTAAATTGTTTAAATTGCAAATTTTTGTAATTTAAAATTATATATAAAATATAATTATATAGATCATATAATAAATAATATCCAATTGACACAATATTTGACATGTGTATTAAGAGCGTAAAGAACATACAATCCAACAGTATGATTTTTGAAATATATAGTAATATTAATGATATTAAGTAAGATTATAACCTTAGACTATAACTTATTTTGTAGCTAAATTTTGTCCAATATTATATATAAGAGATATTTTGAAAATGGAAAAAAAGTAATGAAATGCCCAAAAAACATTGGCTTATGAAATATTTTTGGAATCCTTTTATAGGGAAAAAAAAATTTACAGCTTTTTATATTTCCCACAAAAATGATATTAGTTTTAAATTTGTTTATTAACAAATACCCTAAAAGCACCCATTAAATAATGTAATTTGTAGTTGGAATTTTTTTTTTCTTAGTACTCCTTACAAACAATTCATCTTCTATATGACTTTTTCTTTTTTTAGAAACCTCTTCTATATGACTTAAATGACCAAAAAATGAAACAAATATAAGTAAATCAACCACTTATATTAAAATAAAAAACAAGACTATAATAACATATGAAAAATATAATTTTATTAAAAACCTATCTACATTATTTTGAGAATGTGACATAATTGTCAATGAAGTAGTTCATCTTTCTACACAAACATCTCGACTCAAAGCATCACTAAAGTGGATCGAATGGACCGAAGTGAACCAAAATAGATTGTATTGGACTGAATTAGACCAAATTGGACCAAAGTGTACAGAATGGAACGAAATGGACTGAAGTGGACTGAATAGACCTAAGTAGACGATAATGGACGGAATAGGACCAAATTGGGTCAAAGTGGACCAAAATTGATTTAAGTTTACCAAAATAGATCGAAATGGACTGAACTAAACAAAAGTGAACTGAATGGACCGAATAGATTGAGTGAATCGAATAGACCGCAATGGACCAAATTGGACAGAATTGGACCAAAGTGGACCAAATAGGCCAAAATGGACTAAATTGGACTAAAATGTTACTTTGATAAGATCAATAGGAGTATAACAACAATAAATTTTATGCTTCAGTTTTTAGATATTATGTAGATAAGGTTAAGTCCCCTCTTTTCTCACTCTAACATGAGTGGTTTTGAAAAAAGGAACTAGGAGAGGAAGACTTGCATGTATTGTTGCTGGGTGTATGCAATCAAATATCTATTGTAGATCTGTTCATGACATTAAGAGAGAAGTAATTAAAATTATATTTTTCTTATAATTAGGGTTAAATGTCGTTACACACATTATTTTACACATTTGTACACACGATATAAATTTTCACTTGAAAATTGTGAAATTTCAGTGCATTTTGTGTGTATATGGACAAATATGTAAAACTATATAAAACAAACACTATTCATTAATTAGTTGTGTTCTAATCAAGTATATGTGTTCTTATGTTGATTGTTTCACTCTTTAGAATTCGTTTATATTGTAGTTGTGGTTAATTTATTAGTACTATGATTACCAAAAAATTGATCTAATCAAGTCATTGTTAATTAATCTGCATAATTATCAAAAGGTATCTAAATTAAAACTTTTGAATTACAATTTATCCCTAATTTTATTTGTCCATAGAAATTAAACGATCCAGAGCATATTGTCAATGTTTTTTTGTTTTAAGCTTGGCCCAATTTTCAATTTAATAAAACACACAGACAAAAGTATTATAGGAAGGTTCTAGTTCAAAGACTATTGTAACTAACTTGGAATCTAACGGCTATATATTAGGGAGACGTCACCATTTGGTGGAATACATTTAAAAGGCTTTAATTAAACGTCATCGTTGGTATCAATAATATCACGTGGACACGTCTGTGTTTTAATGATAGCACGTGAGGCCTGGTAAGAAATGTCACCATTTCCTTCCAAAAAATAAATGACCAAACTAACCACCGCACATCCTTGGTGCGATGGTCACTCTATAAGTATAAGTGCTGGTGAAGTGTGAGTGACAAGGGTCGGAGTTCAAGTCTCCAGGAGGGAGCTTCACACACATATACACTTAGATTAGACTAGAGTAGAATTTCTTTCTTGTATATAAAAAAAAAAAAAAAAAAAATGATCAAACTAGACCGAATGGACCGAACACACACTCTCACCCTCTCTCTCTCTCTCTCTCTCTCTCTCTCTCTCTCTCTCTCTCTCTCTCTCTCTCTCTCTCTCTCTCTCTCTCTCTCTTTGATTTTGATGACTTTAAGTTAAATGCACCTATTGTTTTAGACAAAATTATAGTCAAAACATTTTTCCCAATCAACTGAAAATGAGGGGTCAATTTTTTCACCTAATAAAACGGGGAAAGAAGGAATTCAAGTCACGACAGCTAGTCTCATCTCACCCCTTTCTCTAATAGATGTTTTTTATTTTTTATTTTTATTTTATTTTTCTTAATGGGTGGTTAGAAATAATATTAAATTCCTACAAGGCTCATGATCTATTTCTAGTTAATAATAGCTTATACAAACTACAAACTACAGAGTCTACCATATGCATTGCTTATATTCAAAAAGGAATGGCTAGCCATGTCTCTCGAGTCAGGATTTTTGACTGATAAAAGTTGCATAAGAAGAACTGCATTTGCATGTAGCGAAAGCTAGACGTGACTGGGGTCCATCTCCATGATGATGATGATTGAACATTGATGTCTTGGACGAGTTGACAATAAATTTGACCTGCATGTATTTTGCTACTTCCATATTCACGTACCTAGAATGATCATTGATCAATGACAACGTGAGATATGTAATGTAAGGCTATAAATTGACCCACATTCAGCTTCTCATATTCACATTGAAGTATGACCAGGTAGGAAATATGACGATCACGTGTTTTAGGGTGGACTCTAGCTTGAGCTCACAAAGCCTTACATGTGAAACATGCCCTGCCCTGACTTTGCCTCAAGTTACTATTACGTAGCAAAAGGGTAAACAATAGTTATGTTATCATTCAGTAATATTACTCTTTTAAGTACAACTGATCAAGGAGTTTTGACAGGACCTGGTGCATTATTACTGGTTTGATCACACCCAATTTTGAGTATATTTAAAACTCATCTCTCATATAACTGCATGATGCAATCAAGCACCTAAAGCTTGGCCTCAAACCAAAAGGAAATGAAAAAGTTAGGCTCTAAACATATTTAGTATTCTCTTTTTCCAACTCACTATATGCATTGAAGATAGTTTTAGTCACATGACTTTGTTAATGATTCATATGACTTATTTAAATAATACACATAAATAATCTTATAAATAGCCACATCAATGGGTTGGAAAAGATAGCTCTAACCATGTTAGGAGCCAAACTTTGTTAAAACAAAAAACTAAGAAAATGGATGATGAAGGGACAAGAAAACAATTACAAAGCCTTAGATTCAAGTTTTGCTCAATTTGCAATTCTAAATAAAAACTGAACCTTTATTGATGAAAGAGTGAATGAATACAATTGAATACATACAAGCCCTGATTCTATACTTATATACAGAGGCTAAAGCAACTAAGGAAAACTGTCAAATAACTAACTTCCTAAAGGGAGGGAAAATTTGTTACAGCAACATTCCAGCTCATGCTCACATGTCCAATCACCTTCCCAATATCCTTGCATACGTGGCATCATCTACTGCATTGAGTACAATACTTGATCATAGTGAGACATTGCTTCAATCATAGCCATAGCAGCTGTTTGATCAATGCCTTGGTCACCTTGAAGTTGTGAGCTGATTTGATTAGCAAAATGGATTTCTCTTTGTTGCAAGGAAGCATTCTGCTAAGCTGTTTTAACACTCCCCCTCAAGAGCAAAGCACTTGTTTCTTGATTATGCTTCTGATACTCTGGATACTGTATTTTGTGAGCAAAAATGTTGATAACTCCCAACCTTGCTAACAATCTGGAAAATTGGTCCACTCCAAGTGCTTTTGTGAATATATCTGCCAATTGATTCCTTGAAGAGACATAAAACATCTTGATGATACCATCCAATACTCTGTTTCTAACTATATGACAGTCTGCTTCTATATGTTTTGATCTCTTATGGAATACAGGATTTGCAGATATATGTATAGCTGCCTAGTTGTCACAGTACAACAGCACTGGTCTCTCATGTGGTATGTGCAAGTCCCTTAACAAGTAAAGCAACCAAGTAACTTCACATGTGGTGGTGGCCATGGATCTGTACTCTGCTTCAGCAGAGGATCTGGACAATATGTCTTGCTTTTTAGATTTCCAAGAAATTAAAGATTCTCCTAAGAAAACACAGTAACTAGTTAAGGATATCCTTGTGTCAGGGCAGCCTGCCCAATCAGCATCACAGAATGCCTTTAGCTGCAGGTCTGATTCAAAAGGGAAGAATAATCCTTGCCTTGGTGTACTTTTGATGTATTGAAGGATTCTAGTAGCTGCCTTCATGTGTGGAGTTCGAGGCTGAGATAAATACTGACTAAGTCTGTGAACTACAGTACATTAACTTGCCTATCAACCTCCTGTATTGCCCTACATCTTTAAGTAACTCCCCATCTGCCTTGGATAGCTTCAATTGTTGTTCCATTGGTGACTTGACAGGTTTGCAACCAAGCATTCCTGCCTCTTTTAAAACCTCAAGCGCACATTTTCGTTGGTTAATGCTAATACCTTTAGCACTTCTTGCAATCTCCAAACCCAAAAAGTATTTGAGTGATCCGAGGTCTTTGATTCCAAATTTTTGGTCTTACAAGGATTTTAGCTTGGCAACACAAGCTGAATCATTTCCTGTAATTATCATATCATCTACATACACCAATAATGCAGTAAAGGAAGAACCATTAGCATGGACAAACAAGGAGTGATCTGCCTGAGATTGTTTGAAACCAAGCTGCATAATGGTAGCAGAAAGTTTGGCATTCCATTGCCTTGAAGCTTGTTTAAGACCATATAAGGACTTCACCAATTTGCATACTAAAGGAGTAGAAGTAGAAGTGGAATTAGGAGACTCGCCCTTACTATGAAAACCAAGAGGCAAATCCATGTATACCTCCTCATCAAGATCACCATGGAGAAAGGCATTGTTTATGTCTAGTTGGTGCAAAGGCTACCCTTTGGCTGAAGCAAGAGCAATCAAAACCCTCACAGACACAGTCTTAGCAATAGGACTAAAAGTTTCCAAGAAGTCTAGCTCTTCCCTTTGAGTGTACCCTTTAGCAACCAACCTTGATTTGTACCTCTCTACAGTGCCATTAGGATTTAGCTTCACTCTATAGACCCATTTACACCCAATGGGTCTTTTACCTAGTGGCAAAGGGATAAGCACCCAAGTATGAGTTTGTTCTAAGGCTTGAATTTCCTTATCCATAGCCTCCCTCCAAAGAGGATTTGCAACAGCTTGATGGAAGTACTGAGGTGCCTGATGAACATGATTGATAGTCATGAGATAGGACTGATAGGTTGGATCCAAATGACAATAAGTGAGACAATCTGCAATGTCATAAGGAGTCCCTGAGACATGAGAAGAACCAGCTGAAGGTGAAATGTTAGCTGAATTGCAAGCATAGTCCTGTAAATACACTGGAGTTTTGTGAGCTCTGGTGGACTTTCTAGTTGGTGGAGGATTTGCACTAGGAATGTTAGGAACAGAAATAACAGTATTAAGGGAGTCAGAGGCAACCAAAGGTGCACAAGGAGGAGTAGGATTGGGTGAAGGAGTTGAAGAAGGTTGGAAAGGTGAAATCAAAGAAGTACAAGGAGGAGAAGACTCAATGGAAACATCTGGTATGCTGACAGGAGTAACAAACGAATCTATAGCAGAAACAGAAGCATCAACCTCAGCAACAAAAGGATCAGAGAAATCTTGTACAGCAGTAGCAAAAGGAAAATTATTTTCATGAAAGTAAACATCTCTGGAAACAAAAACAGCTTTGGTAGACAAATTCATTACCCTATAACCTTTAACCCCAATAGGATAACCCAAAAAAACACATTTAGATGCTCTTGGATCAAATTTAGTCCTATTGTGAGAGAGGGTGGAAGCATAACATAGCCACCCAAAGACCCTCAAATGAGAGTAAGTTGGGACTTGACCAAAAAGAACCTCAAAAGGAGTTTTATGACCTAAAACTGAAGATAGAGTTCTATTGATTAAGTAATTGGCAGTAAGAATGCAATGCCCCCACAAATGCAAAGGTAAGTTGGATTGAAATCTAAGTGCTCTTGCAACATTTAAGAGATGTTGATGTTTCCTCTCAACTATTGCATTTTGTTGAGGGGTTTCAACACAACTCAATTGATGCAAGATGCCCCTGTTTGAGAAAAAGGTAGACATGATGAATTCAGTCCCATTATCTATCCTAATGCATTTAACCTTTCTTGAAAATTGTGTTTCTACCATGATGCAGAATTGTTCCAAGATGGCTTGGGTTTGGGATTTATGTTTAAGGAGATAAACCCAAGTGCATCTTGAACAGTCATCTACAATGGTTAAAAAATATTTGCAGCCATCAATGGTAGAAGTTGAAAAGGGTCCCCATAAGTCACAGTGAATCAAATCAAAACAATGACTAGAGATATAAGAACTAGAAGTGAAAGGTAATCTCTTTTGCTTAGCTAAAGGGCAAATTTCACAATCAACCATTTTATTAACATTGAAAAATGGTACATCATTATGTTTCAACAATACCAATTTAGTATTTGACAAATGTCCTAATCTAAAATGCCAACATGCGGCTGGATATGAACATTATTGATAGCATGAACATTATTGATAGAATTAAAAACAATAGAACAATTTAATGAGGCTAAGATGCTTTTTTCCAGCAAATGTAATCCATTGTATTCCTTACCCAGACCAATTGTGCTCCAATGAGCCAAGTCCTGGATGAAGCAAAGAGTTCCAAAGAACATAAGACAGCAAGAAATGGACTTAGCCAATTTACTGACAGAAAGAAGATTAAAAGTGAATGAAGGAACACACAAAACATTGTAAAGAACAAGTTTTGTTGAAATTTCAATAGTTCCTATGTGTGTAACTAAGGCTGACTCTCCATTTGGAAGATTAACAAAAGTGTTCAAGACAGTAGTAATAGAAGTAAAACAAGACACAGAATGCACCATGTGATATGTGGCTCTTGTATCAATTGCCCAATCAGATCCATTGAATGCAGTCCTATCAACTTTTCTAGCAAAAAATATGGAATGCTGAAAAGAAGGATTAAAGAAGAGATTGGAGTGATTACCTGACATGAGTGTAGGATTAAAAACAGGATAGGTATTGACCTGTGACTGTGAAGAAGATCCTATCAATCTAGAACCCTTACCAGAGACTCCTCCTGCACCAGTAGCCATACAAGAAATGCTTGCATTTGCAGCATGATGTGTATCACCAAGAGCAATCCCTGTTGCAGTGGTTCCTGAGTTGAGAAAAGCCAACAGTTTCTCACATTGTGCTTTAGAAATGGGACACTGATTCCCAGTAATCAAGACACCATCTCTAGAATTGAAAGATGCTTGATTTGCATTGGCTATTAGCTTGCCTTTGGGCTTGTAACCAAGCAGATAGCCATGAAATTTGTAGCATTTTTCAATAGTGTGCTCTGCCATATTGCAGTGAGTACAGAAAGGCCTTTCCTTTCTCCCATTTCCTTTGAAGTTTCCTTTGGAATCAGCATACATTGCCATTGTATCGGACTGAGAAGAACCAGAACCTCCATGACCAGCATTCTTGTGAGATTCTTCTTGTAAAATCAGTGAATAGACTTTGGTCATTGATGGAAAAGGATCCATCATAAGAATTTGGCTTCGAACAGTGTCAAAGCTCTCATTTAGTCCCATCAAAAATCTCATCACATAAGCCTTATTATAAGAATTACTCAGAGTCTTCATAGCTCCACATGAGCATTTTGGCATTGGTTCATAATTCAGCAATTGATCCCATAATTGCTTGAATTTGGTATAAAACTCAGACACAGACATTTGATTTTGGCGAATTTGAAAGATCTCAGTTTGCAAATTGTAGATCTTAGGTCCATTTCCTTGTGAGAACAGATTCTGAAGTTCAATCCACATCTCCCTTGCTGTTTCACAGTACATGATATTGCTCGAGACATCCACATGCATAGAATTAATCATCCATGAAAGCACCATAGTATTGCAGCTCTCCCAATCTTCATATAGAGGTGATTCAAGATCTGGCTTCGCAATCTTTCCATTCACAAAACCTATCTTCTTCTTCGCAGTGAGGGCAAGCACCATAGCTCTTGACTAGGATTGGTAATTTCTCATTCCTAACAAAGGCTGTGTAACGAGAACGTTCCTTGGATTCTCATTGGAATTTAAGAAATAGGGATTAGGAGTAACAGAATCTGAATTATTTTGTGAATTCGAGTTTGCGTGCATGGATTGATCATTAACAGGCTTAGGAGATGTATGAGTGGATTGATTGTTTGCTTCATTGGACGCCATTGCAGGACCTTGAAGCTCTGATACCATATAAAGTTTTGTGCTCCCAATCTAAATAGAAACTGAACCTTTATTGATGAAAGAGTGAATGAATACAACTGAATACATACAAGCCCTGATTCTATACTAATATACAAAGGCTAAAGCAACTAAGGAAAACTATCAAATAACTAACTTCCTAAAGGGAGGGAAAATCTGTTACAGCAACATTCCAGCTCATGCTCACGTGTCCAATCACCTTCCCAATATCCTTACATACGTGGCATCATCTACTGCATTGAGTACAGTACTTGATCATAGTGAGGCATTGCTTCAATCATAGCCATAGCAGCTGTTTGATAAATGCCTTGGTCACCTTGAAGTTGTGAGCTGATTTGATTAGCAAAATGGATTTCTCCTTGATGCAAGGAAGCATTCTGCTGAGCTGTTTTAGCACACTTTGCCTGATGAGAGAGTTAAGTCTAACTTAAATGCGCTTAAGGTCGTCCATTCAATGGATGACCATTTTGATCACTATTTGTCACCTAGTATTTTGGTGGATAAGAAGCATAATATTTGCAGTAATTTCCATAAATTGTAGACAGACATGTAAAGTAAGAATAAGTATAAAAAAAAAAATGGCAATCACACACTAACACAAACAGACAAAAAAGGAAAATCACAAATATCTCCAGTAGCTCTCAAGCAATAAACAATAGTAAGAAAATATAAGAATGGCGTGATTAAGTAGCTATAGAATAACTTAGGACCCATGTTGACTTTCACAGCATCAAGGCTCTCAGAGCAACGGTGATGAGTGAGAGAGATGGAGAAGGTGAGACTGTGAGAGTGTGTGGTCGGTCCCATTTGGTCTAGTTCGGTCCTAATTTATTTTCAAATGAAACAGTGATGCGGCCACAATCCACATGATATTAACCCATACAAACAATGCTGTTTAATAAAAGCCATTAAAAAAAAAAAGTTTTGTACCAAAAACGATGTCGTCTCCTTATGTAGCTTAGATTCCAGAGCCTCATTATCGAAGGTATTGGAGTTGATCCACCACAGGCAGCGGATTTTGAAATAAGAGCAAAAGCAACATTACTTGCGTAGAGCATCTTGGCTTCCTAGTATGTGTGCTCAATTTCCACGCTAGGAAAAGTCTTCAAAAGGTTGCTGCAATAAGTGAGTAAAGGTTGTAATAAATAATATTTTGAAGTATTATGTAAGGTAAACTCCTGCTAAACAAATACTAGGAAGTCTCAACATTCTCAAGGTGGTTGACAGATGCGTGGTTGTTTGGCTTCTAGGTTAAAAGAAAGGTAGTGCCAAAGGTAGAAACCATAAACTCTCTCTCTCTCAAAAGAAACACAGAGACAAACATAAACATTAATATCAACATATACATATAAACGAACTTATTATTATTATTATTATTATCTTTAATGGCCTTCAAGACCATGCACTAGGGAAAGATTGAAGTTCTTGGGCACACAAAATAGGCCATCAATGACGCAAACTTCATTGCAAGCAAAGGGGGGCCTATTGCGGTTGAATTAATATGACAACAAAGGGCCTAGAGTGTAAACCTCCTTGAGGAGGAGGGACCCAATTGGGCCCCTAAAACAACTCATAATGGTGCCCAATTCATGGCACAAGCCCGTAGTAGATCCAACCCGTTTAAAAAACCTCACCAAGAGAGATGCCATTTGGTTGAAGGGTAGCCCTCACTTTGTTTGCTTTTCAAGAAAATATTTTCTGTATTTTTCAATATTTGTTTCATTTTAAAATATTTTTAGTTTGACTAGAAAATCCATTGTCAAATTTTTGGTAAAACAATTTACAAATTTCTCTCTCTCTCTATTCTCTAAACCTCTTTTTGAAGTCATGCTATAATAAACCTATTATATGATGTCATGTAGGGACTGAAAAACAAGGCAGCAATCGACTTAATTAACAGAATTAGATTTTAGTTTCACAATTTTCAATGCATCGAGCCACTATCAAAGTCAACATCCCTCAAACATCACCTTTCTTTTTTTTTGATAACCCTCAAACATCACCTTTCAATCGATTGAATGGATGTCAAAATTATGGATTACTCATAAAGAACTGTCTTCTTTTGAGATGCATCTTAATTAGGCCTATGAAACTTGGACTTGACATGCATTACAAAATCAAAATATCCAAGGGTTTCAGGTGATTAGATTAAATAAGCTACTAATAAGTGAGAATAAAGAGCAAACACAATCCTGTCATTTGTTTATGACGAGGATATTTACTTTGAAAAATTAAAAGAACACTGTTCCTACAGTACTATCTATCACAGACTGCATGTTTGCCTTTTAGCTTTCCTAAAAGTTCTTATGCTTGGAGCACAGGAAATTGTCTGTAGGTTACGTGCTCTATTATGTTTCAATTATTACTTATTAGCATATGAGGCTTGCGCTGCAATTATATATCTTCAAAGGTTAGGAGAAAGTACAGTCCACTGAAGTAGGTTGTATTCACTAACACTTATATTTTACTTTTTGGACCTAGTACAATAGGAAAGAAAGAAGAAAAAAAGAATAAGAATTATATTTGTTCTTATAAACAGAGTAAAATGTTAATTGTTCCCATAAATCCTTATAGAAGCAATTTAGATGCAGCAATCTTTACCTTTTAGCGAGCTTCGAACATAGTTATTGTCACGTCATTTATAGAATAACCCTTTCCTTTGACTGATCCCAAATCATTGGTAGGTCTTTTGAAAACGAAAGCAGGTTGTTTCGGAGAAGGGAGAGTTGTTTCACAACTTAGCATGAGAAGAATTGCCAACATTGTTGGTCGATCCGTTGCATCTTCTTGCACACATAAGAGCCCAATTTGAATGCATCTCAAGACCTCATGAGAAACAAATGACTCAGTAATTGATGAATCAACTATATCCAAGGCTCTATCTTCTCTCCAAAGTTCCCAGGCCTGTATGGTTTATAGCATTATCCAAAAGGGGTTGAATTATAAATGCAAATGGAAAAGACTATTATTTTTTTGTTACTTACATGCCCTATCAAAGTTAGAGAAGGGTGTGTTTGATAAGAACTATTATTCTTCTTGCCACTAATGATCTCCAACAATATGACACCAAAACTAAAGACATCTGATTTTGTTGAAAATTTTCCAAATTTTGCATACTCTGGTGACATATAACCACTGCATGTGAATAGTATTAAAAGTAAAGTTAAAGTTCACATAGGCCTTCATTTTCTGTATGTGTGGGAAAGTGTGCAAGGCTTTGTGTGCACATGCGTACTTACTATGTTCCAATAATTCTAGTTGTCTTGTCTTGAAATTGGTCCCCTTTAAATATACGAGCTATCTCGAAATCTGAAATTTTAGGATTCATCTCACCATCTAGGAGAACATTGCTAGTTTTGAGATCCCTATGAATAATTCTTAATCTTGAGTCTTGATGAAGATACAAAATCCCACAAGTGATCCAATAATGATTTCAAAGCGTTTTCCCCAATTAAGCAATGAACTTCTTGTATGGTCTACAATAAAATTTAACTCCAGAATACTCAAAATGTGATTAAATAGTGTAAAAATATTTGGTTGTATGTAGTCCAAATATATTCTTTGAACATATATAATAAAAGAAAATAAAACAAATGAATGCAATAGATTTATAGAAAGAAGACATACCAAGAATAAAGAAGTCCAAGCTTTTGTTGGGCATGTACTCATAAATCAACATCTTTTCTTCCCCCTGAATGCAACAACCAAAAAGCTTGACAAGATTCCTATGTTGAAGTTTTGCAATTAACATAACTTCATTTTTGAATTCTTCTATTCCTTGTCCTGAACTGTTGGATAGCCTTTTTACAGCTACTTGTTGTCCATTACATAATTGACCCTGAATCCATGATCCAAAATTAAGCTTAGTCATAACAATTACTTCAAAGCAGTTGAGTTCAATGCCATAATCTGATTCTTCAATAACTTAATGTCTTAGCTTATGTAAATCATTTTCCTACATTCACACTCATACAATAATGGAAATTGAAAAAGAAAGGAAAATATGCAAGATATCAACATTCAACAATGCCATTATGAATTGCAAGTTTACCTTAAAAACAGAACCAAAGCCACCTTGTCCCAGTTTGTTGATTGGAGAGAAATTGTCAGTGGCAGAAACTATGCAGCTTAGATCAAAGATCAACAAATCTGGATGTCTACTATTCTCCTCCAGCTCATTTCCCTCCAAATAGCCCATGGTACCGTTAAAATATAATGATTGATTGTGCAATTTTCTCTTCACTGTCCTAAAACATATTGATAGACATTGCTGACTATAATTTTGCAATTAAGCATTTATATAGCTCAAGTGGTCTACTAAAATGACCTTTGTGTTTGTGTGAACAATACAATGGAAGTGATGTTGTTACCTTTTGTTATCCTCATCTTTTTTTTTTTTTGAGGGGGATATTTTCCTCTTCTTCATTAGGCATATATAGGCTATCAAGCATACCAGAAACAATGTCACCATAACAGAAATTATTGTAATAGCCAGCTGCCTCTTGTGGCCAAGAAAACCGTTGGACTTCCTTATGTAAGTAGCTGAAGGACAAAAAAAAAAAAAAAAAATCAGTCCACGATTTGTAAGGTGAAATAGTCAGAAATGAAAATTTACGAAAAATACAAGCAAGTGGAGAAGGCCACCTAACTCAGTTGCATCTACACGTACATTTAGATCCCACGTTTCATATGAATTCTCCGAAACGTCAATCAATTCACCATACCATGCCAAGCAACTGGTCCCCTTCCCATCAATATTCATGCTCGCACTCTGAGCTACTCATGTCCATCGAAACTGCATTAAATGAATCAGGTCCCTTCAAAAGCTGCACCTTCACAAACCCTTCTCCATTCCCACACATCGACAACCCCGACTGCTTCCTCACACACCCCTCAGAACCATCTCTGTGATACCAATTCTTCGGAGACTTGGGTTCATACCCTGGCAAACACGTACACTCAAACTTATTAAAACTGTAAGCAGACTCGGGACCACATTTACCGTATGCGCCACAGTGTCTATAGTTGTCACAACGGTATTTAGGTGCTGACCAGAATTCCTTCCATTGAAGATCACCATCATTCCACATAAGGTTCTGGAGCAATCCAGAGTTGTCAACCACTAGTCTAGAAATGATGGAGGGGTCATCGAAAAAGTAGCCGTAAGATAACTCATCTTCGTTGTTAACAGAATAATACTTATAACCCGATGAGGCTGTTGCTGCTGCTGATGATGTGCGCCACGGCCATGGACATGACCGCCAATATAAAGTCGAACCCTTATACAAGACGACTTGTGGAGAGCCAGTAGGATTCATCTTATAGAAGGAGTCCCCAGTTCCGGGGTCATCTTTTGACTTCCAAGATGTCAAGAACCTGTCTAACCCAGTCATCCGATTCAACCCAAGCCTCATGCCTGGAAGCAGTGTGTCTGTAGGATGATCAAAGCTTTGCCATATAACCTTTTCGTTATTGCCTTGGACCAATACCAGATTTCCTGAATCTTGAAGCTGTGCAACAGAGGAGGTTGTCCCCTGGACAGACACATTTGTAGACCAAAGAAGACGCTTAGAACTGTCATGGAGGACAAGGTTTCCATAGGGGTTGATGGAGAGAACACCGGAGGAATCAATAATAGGATCATTCCTGTTTGCCACCCACACTATAGTTTGTTTTGCCACTTTGACTAACCACATCTTTTTTCAAACAAAAAAGTAGCGTATCAAAATGGAAATTGCATCTAGTCAATAAGCCAGCTTACCTTTCACTAAGCATCACAAGTCAATCAGAATTGCTAATTGGAAGCACAATTTTAAAATTTAAAGAGAGGTGCTACGTCCACAACATTTTCAAAACCAAATTATAGGTAATTAGTTTTTTTTTTTTTTTTTTGATAAGTAATCATAGGTAATTAGTTGTTAATGGTTCTAATTTGAACTTACCACTGAAATTACTTATCTACCTCACCAATAACAACCTGTAACAACTTGCTGCATAAAATTTGTTGTGAAAATGTTGTGGACATATCATTTCTCAAATTTAAAAGAATATCAAATTATATGAGATCAAAGTATATTCTATATGGCATGTAATCCTCAAGTACAAGGTAGTGGATCTTCTCCAAAAAAAAAAAGCACAAGGTATTGGACAAGTTAAACTGTATCGCATAACTAAAACACATATTTTTATAATTTTTTTATTAACCCGTTGAAAGTGCAACATAATAGCTGGGATGCACAGACACGGACACAAACACAACCACACAACCACAAGTACGGGTACAGATGAGATACGGCAACACGAGCAATTTTAGAAAAATTTTAACATGATACAATAGATAAGACACTGTTAGTTACGATACAGATACGACATGGGTACAACACCCCAAATAAAGTGTCAGTGCCTCCTAACATAATAATCACCTCATTTTAACCTTCTATCTCCCATCCATTGCAAAATTTGCTATATGAAGAAAGCAGATGTAGAGAACTCCAATAAATAACTAATTTCTGGGCCTCAAGTCAGTAGAAAGACCAAAGCTAATCAAACTTGATATTGAGATATGAGTTGCATTGCATAAATAGCAAGAGTTAGAACTATGAATTAAGGAATGGTGTGATTATGTAGCCATGGACGCCCAGGCCAACACCCCGAATTTAGTATCTTTTTGAACACATAGTTTCTTCTCCAACTCAATCTACTACCAATCTAAATCACACACACAAATAAAACACAACACACACAGAGGGCGTCAATAAAAACATTAAGTAGATAATCATAGAAGTTTCACAGTTTTAGGAAACACAGTCACTGATTCTCTCACCTGCTGCTGGGTGCTGCTCCCTGCGAGTCTGCGACCCACCCTTCTCTCTCAACAATACCACAAGGCAGGCACAAACTCTCTCTCTATCTGAGCTCGCATTTTCCTTCAAGAATTGATTTGGGTTTGTCACAAAGGACACAAGCTGGTGAGTGTTTACACTAGTCCCAGCTTATCTTGGCTCCAAAAACCTTCATTTTCAGTCTTTATGGACTTTGTGTTGTGTCTCTTGCGCTTCTGTTTGGGCTTTTTATGATTTTGATTTTGATTCAAAAATTTTGATACTGTCAACTTGTTGATACTGTGGTTTAGGAACCAAACACTTATTTATTTTTTGGGAAGCATTTTTTAGAATGCAACCACAACCTTCGAAAACAGATTATTTAAAAAAATAAATATTTTTTTAGAATCCGTTTGGGATCCACTTATTTTGCTGAAACTAAATTTTTTTTGTTGAAAGTACTATAGATAAAGGTAAAAGTTAGCTAAAATAGTACAGTGGGACCCATGAGTAGTACCAAAAATAAGCTGAATAGTAAAATAAGTTGGCAAAAATAATCTTTGCTAGTCAGACACTTAATTGAAAATATTTTTCGACAAAACAAACATCACCTAAATATTGCTAATCTAGAGCTGCATTCACTATCACATTATTTAAAAATTTAAATGGAAGAAACCAAACAGGTTCGATTTTAATTTGTGGACCTTGGGGTTGATGCAAGACAACCTAGCATTGTGTTTGGTGGTGATTCCAAACAAACCTTAGGTGCTGAAACCTAAAGTTTATTGTGAGATTAATCTAGATGGGAAGCTTAAGTTGTTCTGCATCAAGGATCTTCCCATCTTTGATAGCCTATTCACTCTCTAGAAAAGGTTTCCATGCATCAAATATATACATCATCTTTGAATAAAGTTTCAAAATGTGGATCCCACAAACACACTATAAGAAGAATGATATAATATCTTATGTGTTAGAGATAACAAGTCCAATCCTAGTTGAGGCCCATTTGCAATAATAATTGGTGTTCAAGCATTAAACTTCAATCCATAGCCTGCTAAATTTGTGTCGTGTCGTGTCAGGTTCACGGGGCGTTTTGAATTTTGTCACCCCTAGCTAGAGAGAGAGAGAGAGAGAGAGAGAGAATAAGTACGCAAGTTGTTTTGGTCCATTCGGTCCTACTTAGTCCATTTGGTCCATTTGACCCTTTTTTTTTTAATTTTTATAAATGAAACAGTGGCATTTCTTATCAGGCCGCACGTTCTGTCATTAAAACACAGATGTGTCCATGTGATATTATTGATACAAACGACGTCATTTAATTATAGCCTTTTAAATGTACTCCACCAAAAGGTGACGTCTCCCTGTATAGCTGTTAGATTCCAAAAATAATTAGTCTGTTAACCAGAACCTCCCTGTAATACTTTTTTTTATGTTTTATTAAAATCCCTGATATATTTAAAAATCAAATTTTCAATTGAAAATTGGGCCAAGCTTAAAAAAAAAACAAAAACAAAAAAAAAAAAACAAAACAAAACTTTGATAATATGCTCTTGATTTCCCTAGTTTAATTTCTATGGACAATTAGATTGAGGAAAAATTATAATTCTAAAGTTTTAATTTAAACCCCTTTTGTTAATTATGTGGATTAATTAAAAATAATTTTATTAGATCAATTTGGTGATCATAGTATTAATCAATTAACCACAAGGTCCACAACTACAAATATAAATCAAATCTAAAAGTGAAACAATCAACACAAGAACACACATATTTTGATAATGAAGTGAAAAATTAATGAAAAACCAACTCCAAAGAAAAAAAAAAAAAAAAAAACTCTGACGGTACCTCTACTCCTATAAATTAATCCACCATATGAAGCGGAGTTATATAAACTAGTTCAATTAAGGCATCCTTTATACAAATTAGTTCCATTGAGGTTTGCTTTATGAATTACTTTTGCAAATTTTAACGAAATTTGATGACGGGGCAGTTGCCAACAACATTCATTGGCAAAGAATTAAAGAAAAAGACTAATCTATTATAAAATTTGTGCCTTGTAATAAAGGTCACAAACCCAAATGAGAATTAAAGGAGAAAGTTAGAGAGAGAACCAAATCTTGGGGTCCACCTATCTTTTTTTTTTTTTTTTTTTTTTTTTTTTTTTTTTTTTACAAGATAAAATTTCTACTCTAACCTAATCTAAGTGTATATGTGTGTGAAGTTCTCTTCTGGAGACTTGAATCCTGGCCCTTGCCCCACACACCTCACAAGCATTTATATTTGTGAAGTGACCATCGTACTAAAGGTGCGCGGTAGTCACCTATCTTTAATAGCCTATTCATGCTAAAAAGGTATTTATCTCACGCATTAAACATATGCTGCATCTCTTTTATAGAGCATAGGTCCCACATAGTTGTAGGATTTAGTATTTACACAGAATGAGAGAAAATATACATTTATCCATTGTATGAGATAAATACTTTCATGTTGACTCGATGAGCCATGGCTTGAATCACAACTTCTTAGACTTTCCATAGCTTGGAGCTGAGCTAGCACTCAACTAATGACTTGTAGCCTTTCCTCGACTTTCGTATCTCATATATGCATCGTCACTCTTATAGTAAATGCATCACATAAATGTGTAGGCGTCACATACTATGCACAAGAAGATGCATATATCTCGCTTGAAAGTCACAACTGCCATTTTCAGGAAGAGTTAATGTTGCGAGAATTTTATATTATTTTATTTTGGAGAAAAAGGAGAATTTAGTTTAGTGGTTTGGTAATATGGCTGTTTAGGTGAACTAATTAGTTGGGGGTGTTTCCGTCATTTTGCTGTAGAATATTCTAGGAAGGAAAAGATTCCATTATGTATTAACAGTTTAACTAACGACAAGGGATATCTACTCATTTTTAATTATTAAAGAGAGACAGCTCAATTTATAGTTTAGAGTGAGAATTATGAACTCTCCCATAAATAAATAGTGAAAAGTGATTTTTATCTAATATTATTACTTTAATACTAATACATTTATTTGTAACTACTAAATGGGAAACATTATTTACTTCACCTATTTAAAAGATCCATTCTTTAACTTTTTGTCTACAAAAGGTTCATTAGGCCTATGGGGAAAAAAATGCTCTGATACGTAACTTTTAATTATTAGCAAAACACTTCTAAACTTTTAAATTGATCAATTTACTCCATAAATTATCCACGATTGGCATATCAATACATAAGTTAGGCTCCTGCTAGAACACTAACAAAACAGTCACGTGAGACTCACGTGGACTTCGAAAAACCAATTCTAATACATGAATTAGATGCTAGAGGAGAGAGAAACCTTGGGGTCAGATAAAGAGGGAGGGAGAGAGCCCATAGAACCAGACTTGTCTCACTGGAGTTGGAACCCATCGAACCAAACCAAATTTTAGTACACTCAACTCAAATCACCTCAAATACCAGCTTTCTTCTGTTGTGTTTATGAAAAACAAGTTCAACTAAAGACGTCTTCTTTATGTTCAAGTTCAAGCTCAGGTGAGATTTCGGTGGTGCCCAAAATTGCGGAAGGCCATCTCTTCCCTTGTATTGAGATCTGCAAACTCCTCCTCTCCCGAAATTACAACATTACCCTTCTTGTTGGTTCTGATATTACTTCTTCTATCCCTTCCTCTCTCCTTCATTCCCCTCTATTCCATTTCCAACCGACCAAAGACATAGACGGTATCACCAACGTGACCCGGGTACAACCCGACCCATTTGTGCCATCATTGACCACATCATGAACAAGACCCCCCACCATGTGTTCTCCAAATTTGCCATCCCCACTAGTTTTCATCACATCTGGAGCTTGCTGTTCCGCCGTCCACCAACCTTTGTTTGCTTCAATGATAAGCTCTGTTATGGTTTTCTTTCCTTTTATTTTCATTTTTTCACTTTTTATTGGGTTTCTACTATTTGGTTGATGTTGAGTTTATTATGCAGATGGGTGTCTTTCTTGTTGATATTATTTGATTTTGCATTTTGTGTTGGGTAAGTTTTCTGCTCTGGCCTAATTGACTTGCATAGGAGTTGGATAGTGAGTCGGCGGTGAGACACAAACTTTGGCTCTGGTGAGACAACTTTCTTGTTTGATTCCTTTCCTTTAGAACTCTACTGGTGACTATAGAATAAAAACAAGCTCTTTTGTACTACTTTAATCACTAGCCTATAATCCAGCCTAGCAGATTGAAGCAAGGAATCCTGAGTTCCCAAAGCTTCATTTAGGAGAGCCTATGGATATCTTTAAAGTAAAAGTAAAGTACAATATCGATTTGGATGAAACTATAGATGGCTGGTTTGGTTCAATGGGCCCTCTCCCTCTTTCTCTCTAAATTTGACCCCAAGGTTTCTCTCTCCTCTAGCATCAGGTTCATGGATTAGATTTGGTTTTTGGAAGTCCACGTGAGTTTCACGTGACTGTTATGTTAGTATTCTACTGGGAGACTAACTAATGTATTTATTTGATAGTTGTAAATAGTTTATAGAGTAAATTGGCCAATATAAAAGTTTAGGGGGTGTTACAATATTTTTCCTTCTATAGGTTGCATAATTGAGAAGATAACACCTTTGTTATTTATTTATTTTTAATTTGATAGCTAGGGGGAAAAGGATTTGAACACTAGATGTTCTAGAGTCATCAGGAGATGCCAACTATTAAGGAAAGCGCAGGCTTTAAACTGCCGTAATAGGTCAACCTATTGTGGCAATTCCTAAAAACGCTACTATAAAACCAGTTTTTTTGTATTGATTTTGTTGTTTGTATCCATAGATTTTATCAAGTTTTTAATGTAACTCCAACATTAAATTCTCAAAGTTGCATCTATTCACGATTAAATGAAAAATTCAAGTGGGTTCCAGTTAACTCATCTAGTAAACTCTCAGATGAATAAATAAGAAATCTGGAGTTTAATTTCCGCATTCACCAAAAACTGATTGATGTCTTGGTTTGATGATAAAGAGCTATTATCAGCAGTGGACGTCATAGGTTGAAACTCTCTAAAAAAAAAAATGAAAAATTCAAATTTTGTCAATATTTAAACAAACATTGGCTTGCACTATTTTGATATGCATTTATGATATTGATAATGTAGTAAAATCTAAATCATTTATATAACTATAAAATATTAGACTTTTAAAAATGGGTAAATTTCAAATTATACTCCTAAAGTTTGGGGATGTTTAGATTTTACACTCTAAAGTTTCAGAATTTGAATTTTACTCCCTGATATTTGGGTGTGTTTGGATTTTACATTCTTATGTTTTAGAATTTAGATTTTACCCTCTAAAGTTTTGAGGTGTTTGGATTTTACATCCTCAAATTTTGAAATTTTAGGATGTAAAACCCAAATACCTCCAAATTTTATGGGGTAAAATCTAAACACCCCTAAAATTTATGGGATAAAATCCAAATTCTAAAACGTTAGGATGTAAAATCCAAACACCCCAAAATTTCAGGGGGTAAAATCCAAATTCTGAAATTTCAGAGTGTAAAATCCAAATACTTCCAAACTTTTGGGGTATAATTTGCAATTTGACCTTTAAAAATATATTATAATGTTATTTAATAACTCTAAAACACTTGCAGATTCCATTTCCACTTCCTTAAATATATTACACTGATTAAGCCAATTGACCATTATTAAAAGGCCCATTCTTTCGCCACAAAATTGAACATTAATTTTCTCCTCGTAAAAGAAGAAAAATAAGTGAACATTAATTTACTAGACCAGCCTCTAGTCTTTTACAATATAAATGTTATGGTAAAAGTTTTGCTGCATATTAATATGCAACAACTGCTACATAATGGGTTATGAGACAGCAAAAAAAAAGCAGCATATGTCCAAGGGTCCACCTGATCATGACTCTTAAATACATGTTGCTTTCTTTTTGCTGCCATATAACCTATTATGCAGCAAAACTTTTCCTTATTTATCTTTACCTATTTAATGACTCCTTTACTTATCCCTAAAAAATAAAAAATAAAAGGCAAAGCCAATATGAATCACTTACTTTGCCACAATTGAACTTAACTACCCTCTTGGACACTCTTCTCTATTTGAAATTGATCCATTTCATGATTGAGATAAAAAAAAATTACATAATCTTTTTTTTTTTTTTTTTTTGAGAATAAAAAAAAATTACATATTCAAAGGTGTAGTGATTGTCATCTCATTTAATGACTGTCTGAACATTGTTAGATCTAAAAAAATAATATCTTAACCAAAAAATAGAATCTCTGTATTTCAAGTAAAATGGAGAAGATGTTGTTCCTTTTTTCATCCCAAAAACCCATGCAAGAGGCTAACCCAAGCTGACATCACTGTCTCAAGCCTCACCATCAATATTCATATGTTCAAATCTTTTATACCAAGCCCCTCTCTAATGGTTTGTTTGGATTTAGGGGGAGGGAGGGAGAGTGAAAGGGAGTAGAGTGGAGTTGGCTGAAAAATAAGCTATTTTTATTTGTCAGCCAACTTTACTCTACTTACCTTCCCTCCCTCTCAATCCAAATAGTCCCTAAGTCTCTCTATCTCTCTGTCTTCCAAGGTTGTAAATTTTGTACCAATTTCAAATACCCTCAAAATGTACTAAATAAATTATTGAGCTGTACCGTGGGTTTCTCAAGTGTTTCAATTGGTATTTTTTTTTTTTTTTTGGAGGATAAACGGCAGAAGTGTTTCAATTGGTTTTAATATTTCTACTGATACAAGAAATCCGAAAAAAAATGGGGGTCATAAAACAAGCTATTTGGACTAATATTTTGCGCTAATGTATTTGGGCTTCTAAAATATATGGATTTTAATGTTTATGTTTAGAAATATAAATTATTCTCATAAAAAAGAAGAAGAAATATATATTATTTATTTATAAAACTTGTTGTAACGACCTAATGGTAAATGAGTACTAACCACTATCTAACTATTTTGTTCCCAGAGTGCTATCCATCACAAACTGCATGTTTGGCTTTAGCTTTCATGGAACTCATAAATTTGTCAGTAGGTTAGGTAAGTTTCCAATATGTTTAGCTTGCAACTTCGTAAATACACCTGAGATATATTTACAAATAAGCAAAACTAAATGTGTATTAAAATTTTACCACGATTATACATATAATATATATATATATATATAATGTTTGTATATTTGAAAATATAAAATAGCTACTAATAAAATAAATATAAGTTTATTTGAAACAAATGAAAAAAAAAATCATTTAAATTGTTATCCATGAAATTCTTAATTTTAGTTTGTCTAACCATTATTTATATAATAATAATGGGAAATATTAATGAATGTCTTTAGGGTATTGGTTAAAAATTCATTTAAAGAAAGTTTTTATAGGAAAAGAAAAAAAAATTTAATGTTTTGACAGTTTTTTTCATTTTCCATAAAAGTTGTGTCAACACTTTTCTAAAATGGATTCTTAACCGATGCTCTAAGGGCACTCGTTAGCATGACTCAATAATAATACCATAAGAAAAATGAATCAATGATGGTGACTTTTTTTAAGGTTTATTAATTTTGATTCTATAGTTTTCACAGTTAATAACTCATTTAACACAAAAAATTAAGAAATTTAAATTAGATTCCTTGATTTTTGTAGTGTAGTAAACAGTTGCACCAAAATTAAAAAATAAAAAATTGGATGAGACACACAACATAAAATTAGACTCAAATTTGAGATTTAGTTGAATTTTCTTTTAGCTTTGGCCTTAAATACATATATATGCTGAGGCTTGCACTGCGTATAGTCTATAGATCTTGAAAGATCAACGTCTCAGCCAAAAAAAGAAAAAGAAAAAAGAATGATCTTGAAAGGTCAAGGGAGAGTGCAGTCCACCTAAGTAGGTCATATTCACCATCAATTCTATTTACTTTTGGATCACTTGGAGTAAAAGGAGAGTCAATTTATTTTTATATTTCATCTTATTTAGAAATTAAAGAATATTATTGTTACTTTCACAAGGGAGCTGAACAAACTTGGAGAATTAATTGAAAAATCGAACGAGAAAGGTAGCGGGTGTCTCAATTATTGAATCTTATGATAAAAAACCAAGTTAATGTGTATTTATTTTTAAATAATTTAATACTTACAATAATGAGAGTGGAATTTTAAACCCTACAGGCAATGCCACTGACTAAGTTAAGAAAAACAGATTATTAGTAACAATATAAGTAGTAGTAGTAGTAACAACTGGAAAAAAAAAAAAAGGTAAAAATTTAACACTTAAGAATAAAACGAATAAGAAATTACATTTTTTTCATAAATACAAAAAGAGAAAAATTTTAATTTGTCATAGAAATCCTTATAGAAGCATTTTAGATGCAGCTAACTAGAATCTTTACCTTTAGCGAGCTTCAAATTCGGTGATTGTCACGTCATTTATAGAATAAAACCGCTCACCTGTGATTGATCCCAAATTATTGGTAGGTCTTCTAAAAATGAAAGCAGGTTGTTTTGGAGAAGGAAGAGTTGTTTCGCAACTTAGCATGAGAAGAACTGCCAACATTGTTGGTCGGTCCATTGCATCTTCTTGCACACATAAGAGCCCAATTTGAATGCATCTCAAGACTTCATGAGAAACAAATGAGTCATTTATTGATGAATCAACTATATCCAAGACTCTATCTTCTCTCCATAGTTCCCAAACCTATATGTTTTATAGCATTATCCATAAGGGGCTGTATTATAAATGCAAATGGTAAAGATTGTTGTTTTTTATTACTTACATGCCCTATCAAAGTTAGGGAATCGTGCCTTTGATAAGAACTGTTATTCTTCTTGCCACTAACGATCTCCAATAATATGACACCAAAACTAAAGACATCTGATTTTGTTGAAAATTTCCCAAATATTGCATACTCTGGTGACATATAACCACTGTATGTGAACAATATTAAAAATAAAGTTAAAGTTTGCATAGGCCTTCATTTTCCGTAAGGATGGTAACTGTGCAAGGCTTTGTGCACGCAAGCGTGCATGTGTTTGGGTGATACTTACTATGTTCCGACAACTCTAGTTGTCGTGTCTTGAATTTGGTCCCCATTGAATATACGAGCTATCCCGAAATCCGAAATTTTAGGATTCATCTCACCATCTAAGAGAACATTACTAGTTTTAAGATCCCTATGTATGATTTTTAATCTTGAGTCTTGATGAAGATACAAAATCCCACGAGCGATCCCAATGATGATTTCAAAGCGTTTCCCCCAATTAAGCGATGAACTTCTTGTATGATCTACAATAAAATTTAACTCTAGTATACTCAAAATGTGATTAATTAGTGTAAAAATATTTGGTCGTATGTAGTCCAAATATATTCTTTGAACATAAATAATAAAGGAAAATAAAACAGATGAATGCAATCGATTTATAGAAAGAAGACATACCAAAAATGAAGAAGTCCAGGCTTTTGTTGGGCATGTACTCATAAATCAACATCTTTTCTTCCCCCTGAATGCAACAGCCAAAAAGCTTTACAAGATTCCTATGCTGAAGTTTTGCAATCAACAAAACTTCATTTTTGAATTCCTCTATTCCTTGTGCTGAACTGTTGGATAGCCTTTTAATAGCTACTTCTTGTCCATTAGATAATTGACCCTGAATCCATTATCCAAAATTAAGCTCAGTCATAACAATTACTTCAAAGCAATTGAGTTCAATGCCACAATCTGATTCTTCAATAACTTATGTCTTAGCTTATGTAAATCATTTTCCTGCATTCACACTCACACAATAATGGAATTTGAAAAAGAAAGGAAAATATGCAACATATTTACGTTAAACGATGTCATTATGAGTTGTAACTGTACCTTAAAAACAGAACCAAAGCCACCTTGCCCTAGTTTGTTGATTGGAGAGAAATTGTCAGTGGCAGCAACTATGCAGCCTAGATCAAAGATCAATAGATCTGGATGTCTACTACTCTCCTCTAGCTCATTTCCCTCCAAATAGCCTTTAGTACCGGTAAAATATAATGATTGATTGTGCAATTTTCTTTTCACTGTCCAAAAACATATTGATAAATCGCTCACTATAAATTTGCAATTAAGCATTTATATAGCTCATGTAGAATACTATAATGACTTTTGATTTAATATGTATATATATATATATATATATATATTCCTCCGTGCTTGTGTGAACAATACAATGGAAGTGATTTTGTTACCTTTTGTTTTCCTCTTCTTCATTAGGCATATATAGGCTATCAAGCATACCAGAAACAATGTCAACATAACAGAAATTATTGTAATAGCCAGCTGCATTCTGAGGCCAAGAAAACCATTGGACTTCTTTGTGTAAGTAGCTGAAGGACAAAAAAAAAAAAAAACAAAAAAAAAACAAAACAAAACATCAGTCCATGATTTGTAAGATGATATTAAAATATGAAAACTTGTATGAGAAAATTGTAAAATTTTATGTATTTGTGTGTTTTTTTTTTTTTTCGATAATTCAATATATTCAAGTTCTTTTTTTTTTTTAATTAAATTTTTGCTTAATTTAAGTTTCTTAATGACCCCCCTAAAAAAAATTCCTAGAGCCGCCACTGTTCGTATCGCTGACGAATTGTTTCTTTTGAGACTACACGCCTCTCCTTTTTCAAACAAAGAGTCTGGAGGCATTCAAGCATCAATTTTATAAAACACATGGATTTTGTAATTGGGTCCAATTAATATGTGCCCTTAACCATACATATAAGAGAATAGTTTATTAATTTTGTTTTGCTTTTTCACAAGATAGTAATGACTTTTATGGGAAGAAGAGAAAAGCTTATGGCAAATTTTATTTTTCTGAGAAGACTAAACTACTCGAAAGTTGAAACACAAGTTACACAACTCAAACAAGTTAACCGAAAACAACACTCTACCACTAAACAAACTCTCAAGGCACACATTAACCATACATATAAGAGAATAGTTTATTAATTTTTTTTTGCTTTTTCACAAGATAGTAATGACTTTTATGGGAAGAAGAGAAAAGCATATAGCAAATTATATTTTTTTGAGAAGACTAAACTACTCGAAAGTTCAAACACAAGTTACACAACTCAAACAAGTTAACCGAAAACAACACTCTACCACCAAACAAACTCTTACAAAAAAAAATCTCATTAAAAAAAATCCTCTTACAAAAATTACAACTCATACAAATTTCAGATGTTCCTAGAACAAACCCAGAACATATAATCAATAAAAAAAATTATGACTTAAATATTTTTTAAAAAGAAATCGATATGGGTTTAAATAGTTGTGAATCTCGGCGCTAGATTTGTTCAAAGTTGAACAACTATTTGTTGCCGACAACAGGAGGGTCCTTGAAATGGGTGCATCGGCCAGGCGTGGTTCATGATCGAGTGTTCCTTGAAGCCATCCCCATTTTGTGCTTGAGTTCTCTTTGATTTCAGTGGTCCCCATCTATTGAGGGAAAGAAAGAAAGAAAGAAAAAATACAGAGAAAGAGATGGGATCTGAGAGAAAATGAAGGAAAGAAAAAGAAAAAAAAAATGTAGTGAAACTAAAAGAGAAGAAACAATACCATTGAAGACCAAGACTTGCCTCCCTTATCGTGGTGTAGCCATAGTTTTAAAAACTGGACCAAACCGGCCGGTTCGACTGGGAACCAGACAGTAATCCGGTCTAGTTATGCTTAAAAATCGAAAATGTAAGAAAAACCGGATTAACCGGTAATCGTTGGAAAAACCAGAAAAACCGAAAAAATCGGAAATCGGGATGGTTGAACCGGTTTTGCAAAATTGATGAAAGAGATCTGGAATGGAGCTTTATTTTGCAAAAAAATCTTCTTTTTTCTCAGATATGCTGGTCTAAGTGGGTAAGGACAGATTTTTTGCTATAAAAATCTTCTTTTTTCTCAGATCTGCTAGGCTTGAGAGAGTGAAAATTACTGAATGCTCGTGCTTGGTGTTGAAATCAGCCTCTTGGACTGGTATGATGCATCCACAGCTCTTCGGTGAGACAAGAAATGAGAGGAGCTGATGGAGATCAACTTCCACAGAGAGAGAGAGAGAGAGAGAGAGAGAGAGAGAGAGAGAGAGGTACTGGAGCCTGGCGGACAAAACAATGAGAATGAAAAAACTAAAAGTTCCTGATAGTAAACCGTGTGGGCCTGTAGGATGCTAGATTTATTAGAGGAAATTTAAAAATAAAATAAAATAAAGTAGAGTGTACGTGTGTGGCTGGGAATGGGATAGTGAATTGGTCATAATAATTAACAAGTCAGTGTGTTGTCTGGTCACTTGACTTTTGGGGGGTTTTTTAATTTTTTTTTTGAATAAATAAATAGTTAAAGTTGACTATTATTTATAAAAATAAAAATTTGAAACTTTAATAGTAGATTATTCTTTTATTGTCAATAATTACTTACTAGAAAAAAAAAGGTAGTATGTAAAAAAAGAAAAAAAAATTCTATATTTTATATTTTCTTAAAATAAGTTATTAAAATTCAAAATTCATATAAAAATTATTTAAATATTTAAATTATATTAATTATAACATTATCGGTTCGACCATCGGTCCAACCCCAGTCGGACCATAAAACAAGTAATTAGTCTCTTTTCCGGTTCTTTGTTCGTTCCGGTTTTTAAAACCGTGGGTGTAGCAGTTGAAAGGAAGACAAGAGCCACATGTTGTCCTCATGTGGATATGTTGTAAACAAAGAGCCACACAACAAATTTTTTTTTTTTTTTTTTTTCTCGTAAAGGCCAATAACTTTTTGACTATGGATCCTTGGCTCCTTGCTACAAACAATTATCTAAGTTTAATGATTAAATAATGCTAACTATAATGAAATTTATTGTGAAATTTATTATAAATATTTTTTTTTGAAGCAAAATTTATTATAAGTATCAATTGTATCTATTATTCACGTCATTTTTATTCTGTCACATGACATTATTTTATTGGACAAACTAAACACGTGTAACATTATTTTGTGACACTTAGTGGAAAAGTATAAATGAAGAGGCTACTGATGTAAACAATATACATCTTCAAGAGGTGAAATCAAAATTTTAAAACTCTAGGAAAAATAAAGATCACATCAATAAAATCTTTAAATTTCAAGTTTTTATTGAATGTGAATTTTGAAAATACACATTCGCACTACATTTTCTTCTTATAACCTATATGCTTGTAACATTTCAAGATGATATGAGGTCAATATGTATCATGACAATAAAATCTTGTTTCTTGCAACAATGACCAATTCCTTTTGAGTCTGCAATTTTTTATTTGTATATGTGATGGCACGAGCTAGAGTCATTGCATTTTTTTTTTTTTTTTTTTGGTCCTGTACCACTAACCTTTATCAAAGTAAGTATGTGAGAGGCCCCACCCTTAGTCCACCAACTTTTTGTTGGGACAAACTCGCTATATTTCCCTATAGATTTAGGGTTTTACATGGAGTTGACATTTATTTTATTTAAATAGTAAAAATAATAAAATCCAAAATGAATGAAATAAAAATATTTTATTGATTAGTAGTGGGTTAGAGGTGTTAGAGATTTAGTGTCCTAAGACAATAAAACATAAATAGTCATTTTTAAAATTATTTTAAGTTTAAAAATAGTACCTCACTATTTTGTGTTTCCAATGTCTACTAGTTCAATTAAGTCATCCTTTATACTCTAATGACTGCTTAATAACAAAAGAAGATTGTCTAAGAGTTTCTCTAAGATAGGGGGAGGCCACTCCAAACCCTAGCCGCCTTAGTAGAAAGTTGTGCCTACCCTAGGGTTAGGCTTTTCTTTGTTTTCCTCGCTGGTTTTAGATCACAAGTGTAAGTGTTTTGTCTAGTATTTCCTGGCTTTTGAGACTTCATGGAGGACTTATCAGTATGATGGAAAAAACTCTCACTATCAGAGGAAGAGGGGTGTGAGTACAGTGGGATTACGGATGATATGATAGGGGGCAAGACCATAGCGGCAAAATTCTTTACTCGTTGTCTGTTAAACATGGAAGCTATTGCACGTATGTTCAAACTTCTGTGGCAAACGAAGAAGGGTTTTGAGGTGAAGGATATGGGGAATCATGTGGTTCTTTTTGTCTTCTTTGAGAAAGCAGATGCGGATAGGGTGTTAATGGGTGAACCTTGGAGTTACGACAAGTATCTAGTATCACTATGTAGATTAGAGAGGAGTGTTGCTGTACAGGATCTGGTCTTTGACAAAACGTTCTTTTGGGTGCAGTTACACGATCTACCAGTGGGAGAGATGAATCAGGAGGCTGCAGCAAGAATTGGTGAGGTTATTGGTGAAGTTCAGAAAGGGTATAGAGAGTGGGGTAACCACGATGGTAGAAGTTTCATGCGGATTAGAGTTAAGGTTGACACTTCCAAACCACTTTGTCGAGGACGAAAGATTAGGTTGCAGGAAGGGAAGGTTGGTTGTATTAGTTTTAAATATGAACGTTTGCCAAACATGTGTTATTGGTGTGGTAGATTGACCCACAGTGATAAAGATTGCCAGATCTGGATCGGAAGCAATGGTTACTTAACCGAAGAGGATAGACAATATGGCACATGGCTTCGAGCTCCAACGTTGAATAGTAGAAAGTGTGCAGTGGTTAGAATAGAGGGCGTGGATGATGATTCAAGGGAGCACGATGGATAGGAAAGTCAGAAAGCCAGGGAAAGGAGCACCGTTGGTCAGACAGAGAAGGAGGGTGGCGAAACAGCTCACGGTGGAGAGGCAGTTACTCCAATATTCCAGCCAAGCATTAATCACGAGTCCGAGATTTTAGAAGTTTCAAATGATAAGGTGCATATCTCGGTTAGGGAGGTTGAGTTCCAGGATATTCTGAATGACATTGATTCAAATATCTCTAAGTTTGACTCAACGGTGGGAGGTCCAAGCATTAAAGGGCCTAGTGGGAAAGTGGATAGGGTAGTGGGCCAAAATATCCTCAACTCTATAAAGGGGCCCGACAAAGATAATATAGAGGTAATGGGCCAGGAGTGTAGGCCACAAGAACTAGAAATGAAGGGCCGTGGTTGGAAAAGATTAGTCCAAGAAAGACAGCCTAGTGAAGTCCAAATAACTCCTACGCAGAAAAAAAGATCATGCAGAGACGTAGACGAAGTGCAACATATTTCTTCCCCAGGAAAGAAACGCTGTGTCACCACAAACAATCAATTTACAACAGTGGAGGCTGCAAGGTAGCCCCGCCAAGAACAATGAGTTGCATCACCTGGAACTGTCGTGGGCTTGGGAACCCACGGACAGTGGAGGAGCTCGAAGAACTCATTCGAGCACAAGATCCCCTATTGGTCTTTTTATCAGAGACCTGGTCTGAGAAGAAGGATCAGTTAGAAAGGTTACGGTGTAAGGTGAAATATGCTGGCCTTTTCATTGTTCCTAGTCAGGGTAGGAGTGATGGTTTGGCACTTTTATGGAAGACAAACAATATAGTATGGGTTGACAGTTTCTCAAAAAATCACATCGATGCAGTAGTGAATGGTCGTACAGCTGAAGCTTGGCGTTTTACCGGATTTTATGGGGAGCCGGATACTAACTACAGGGATGAATCTTGGGGTATGCTTCGTATGTTACGGGCTAAGCCACATCTGCCTTGGTGTTGTATGGGCGACTTCAATGAAATCCTCCATATCGATGAGAAGCGAGGAGGAAGAGTCAGACCGAGTGTACAAATGGAGGCCTTCGGAGATGCTCTTGATTTTTGTGGTTTTGTTGATCTGGGTCATATTGGGCCGGAATTTACTTGGCAAGGACGACGGCACGATTATGTCATTTGGGAACGTCTAGATAAAGGTGTGGCAAATTATGTTTGGATTTCAAGATTTCCAGCAGCCACCGTTAGACATCTCCATTGCCACTCATTTGATCATCGCCCTATAAGTCTGGTTTTTAATCCGAATAACGAGTCTCAACGGTGGTTTCGCAAGCCTTTTCGCTTTGAAGAGATGTGGCTTAGTGATAGTGGATGTAGTGATACGGTGTTGAGAGCTTGGCAGATTCAATAAGAGGGCTCACCAATGTTTAAAGTAGCAAAGAAGCTGAAGAAATGTAAGAAAATGCTGAAGTCCTGGAGTAAAGAACACTTTGGCAGTGTTAAAAAATCAGATAGCCAAGAAGAAGGAGGCCTTATGGAAGGCAGAGGATGCTGCGGCTAGGGGTGGGAGTTATGAGGTGGTGACTTAGCTTCACCGTGAGCTAAATATTCTGCTTGACAAGGAGAGCAAGATGTGGAGACAACGATCTAGAATCCAATGGGTAGCTCAAGGTGACAAGAACACAAAATATTTTCATGGGGTGGCAACTCAAAGAAAAAGAAAAAATTTTATAAAGGGATCTAGAGATTTGGAAGGACAATGGCAGACAGAAGATGAGGTGATCTCTAGTGTTTTTGTGGATTTCTACACTAAGCTCTTCTCCTCTTCAGGGGTTACAGATATTGACCGTGTATTGGAAGGAGTTCAAAAGGTGGTGACGGATGATATGAATGGTGAGTTTCTAAAACCATACAACAGGGAAGAAGTGGATGTCGCTATTAAACAAATGGCACCCCCTAAGGCACCGGGGCCGGATGGGATGTCCCTTTTTTTCTACCAGTCCTTTTGGCAACACATTGGTGGAGAAGTGGCCGAAGCTGTCCTCTCATGCTTGAATTCGGGTAAACTTCTTAAGTCTATAAACCATACTTTCATTACCTTGATCCCTAAGGTTAGCAATCCTGAAAATGTTACTGAATATAGGCCCATAAGCCTATGTAATGTCATTTATAAAATTCTCAGTAAAGTTATTGCTAATAGACTTAAGCCCATTCTTAATTCTATAATGTCAGAAGCTCAAAGTGCCTTTACTGCAGATAGACTTATAACAGATAATATCTTGATTGCTTTTGAGTCCTTGCACTATATGAAAACCCAATGTTCAGGAAAAGAGGGTTATATGGCCTTGAAACTAGATATGAGTAAGGCTTACGATAGGGTGGAGGGGCTTTTTTTGGAAAAATCCTTGTAAGGATGGGTTTTCAGGAATCATGAGTAGCTTTGATTATGGAATGTGTGTCAACTGTTACCTACTCAATCCTAATTAATGGTGAACCTAAAGGATTTATAAAACCATCAAGAGGGTTGAGGCAAGGAGATTCGCTTTCTCCTTTTCTTTTCCTATTTTGTGCGAAAGGTCTTAATGCACTCTTAAATAAGGCATCGGATGAGGGGGAGATAAAAGGGCTAGCTTTGTGTCGTAGAGGCCCAAAAATTACTCACCTTTTCTTTGCAGATGATTGCCTCCTCTTTTGCACATCCAAGACAGTTGAGTGTGCCAAAATGCAACAACTTTTGGAGTGGTATGAGGTAGCTTCTGGTCAACAAGTGAACAAGGAAAAAACCACCCTATTTTTTAGCAGAAACACATTGGAGGAAGTGCAGGAAGAAATCAAGGTTTTGTTGGGAGTTCCGGCCATTAAACACTATGAGAAGTACCTGGGTTTACCATCCTTTGTTGGTAGACAGAAAAAAGTATGCTTCAACCAGATCAAGGAACGAATTTGGTCCAAAATGTAGTGTGGAAAGAAAGGCTACTCTCCCAAGTTGGCAAGGAAGTCATGATAAAAGCAGTTATCCAATCTATCCCCACTTATTCCATGAGTGTGTTCCGCCTACCGGTGGGGTTAGTAAAAGATATTGAGGCTATGATACGTAAATTTTGGTGGGGTAATCAAGGCAATGGGAAGAAGATGCAATGGGTTAAATGGTTTACCTTATGCTCCCCAAAGTCTCTTGGTGGGATGGGATTTCGTGATCTTAGAGATTTTAACGATGCTCTCCTAGGGAAACAGGTGTGGAGGATGTATCATGAGAAGGACACCTTGCTTTATAGGGTTTTCCAACCTAAGTATTTCTCCAATGGAAGCATATTTGATGCGGAACTCACTCCTCGCTGTTCCTTTGCCTGGAAGAGTATTTTTCAGGTTAGAGCAGTGATTTGCAAGGGAACTAGGTGGCAGATAGGTAATGGCACCACAATTGACATTTGGGGTCATAGGTGGATTGATGATACGGGCAGTGGACTTATAGTTTCACCACAGAGAGATCTCTCCTTGAAGTGTGTTCATGACTTGTTTATCCCTGGCACACGGCTCTGGAACGAAGAATTAATAGACAGAAATTTTATTCCATCGGAGGCGAACTGCATCAAGAGTATCCCGATGAGTATTCATGCTTCTGATGATCTGCTTATATGGCCTCAATCCCTAGATGGATCCTATACCGTGAGGAGTGCTTACAGAATGTTAGCCATGGCCTCTCACAATGCACGACCTGGTACCTCCAATCCAGATGCCTCAAAGATGTTATGGAAGGGTATTTGGAAGTTGCAGGTTCCAAATAAGGTTAGGCATTTCAGGTGAGGCTCTACCTACCCGGTCAAACCTTAAGTATAGGCATGTGCTTGTAGATGGTACTTGTAATCTATGTGAAGACCACCCCGAGGATGCCATGCATTGTCTACGGATGTGTGACTACGTCAAATGCATTTGGCTCTCTGACCCCACCTTTAATTTTCCCAGAGTTAAACACTTTAATAATTTCGGTGATCTAGTCTTGTTTGTACTATCAACAGTGACATCGAATACGGCGGCCTTATTTGCCATGGTGGTGTGGTGCATATGGGTCAGACGTAACAAGCTCAGGGAGGGTCAACAGGTATGGGATGTGGGTGTTACCATTTAGAGGGCTCGGGACCTGCTGCAGGAATTCTGAGATGTCAACTCTCATCATCACCGGTTTGTCATCACACGGGTAGCAACGAAGTGGAAGTCACCTCCTCAGGGTCTGTACAAGATCAACTTTGACGGTGTGGTATTTGCCAACTTGGGTTGGGCAGGCCTGGGAGTGGTTATTAGGGACTCCGACGGAAATATACTTGCTACCCTTAGTCAGAGAATCTGCCTTCCAAGCTTAGTAGACATGGTTGAGGCCTTGGCTGCGAGACGTGCTCTCACATTTGCACAAGAAATCAGTATTTTTCGAGCTGAGGTGGAAGGGGACTTCTTGAACATAGTCTCGACAATCAAGAATCCTAGACTGAATAGGTCCCAGTTGGGTCATATTATCTTAGATATACAAAATGTTTGTCAATGTATGCATTTCTGTCATTTTATTCATGTTTGTAGGGGGGAATTAGTTCCATTGAGGTTTGCTTTATGAATTACTTTTGCAACTTTTAATGAAATTTGATGACGGGGCAGTTGCCAACAACATTCATTGGCAAAGAATTAAAGAAAAAGACTAATCTATTATAAAATTTGTGCCTTGTAATACACAAAGTCACAAACCCAAATGAGAATTAAAGAATAAAATTAGAGAGAGAACCAAATCTTGGGGTCCACCTATCTTTTTTTTTTTTTTTTTTTTTTACAAGATAGAATTTCTACTCTAGCTTAATCTAAGTGTATATGTGTGTGAAGCTCTCTCCTGAAGGCCCTTGCCCCACACACCCCACAAGCATTTATATTTGTGGAGTGACTACCACACCAGGGGTGCATAATGGTCACCTATCTTTAATAGCTTATTCATGCTAAAAAGGTAATTATCTTAGGCATTAACATACGTTGCATCTCTTTTATAGAGCATAGGTCCCACATAGTTGTAGGATTTAGTATTTAAACATTACGAGAGAAAATATACATTTATCCATTGTATGAGATAAATACTTTCATGTTGACTCGATGAGCCATGGCTTGAATCACAACTTCTTAGACTTTCCATGGCTTGGAGATGAGCTAGCACTCAGCTAATGACTTGTAGCCTTTCCTCGACTTTCGTATCTCATATATACATCGTCACTCTCATAGTATATGTATCACATAAATGTGTAGGCGTCACATACTATGCAAAAGAAGATGCACATATCTCGCTTCAAAGTGCACATATCTCGCTTCAAAGCCACAACTCAAACACCATATACCAAACACTTCTAAATTTTGGTAAAATAAAAAATTCTGCTTGACAACCATATGGTCCATCATTTTGGTTGAGAAGGATGCAACCATTTTCAGGAAGAGTTTATGTTGCGAGAATTTTATATTATTTTATTTTGGAGAAAAAGGAGAATTTAGTTTAGGGTGCGTAAAATGCGCTTCCCACATTTGCGTCTGGCTAATTTTTTTTTATAAGTCCAGCGCCTTGCACTGTTCATGGGACATGAACAGTGCAATCAGGCATATGCACAATACTTTCAAGCATGAACAGTAATTTTTTATTATTTTTTATTGTTTTCAGTTTTCAGTTTTCAGCAAACTAAGCGGTATCCAAACGCACACTTAGTGGTTTGGTAATATGGCTATTTAGGTGAACTAATTAGTTGGGGTGTTTCCATCATTTTGTTGTAGAATATTCTAGGAAGGAAAAGATTCCATTATGTGTTAACAGTTTAACAAACGGTAATTATTAAAGAGAGAAAGCTCAATTTATAGTTTAGAATGAGAATTATGAACTCTCCCATAAATAAATAGTGAAAAGTGATTTTTATCTAATATTATTACTTTAATACTAATACATTTATTTGTAACTATTAAAAGGGAAACATTATTTACTTCACCTATTTAAAAGATCCATTCTTGAACTTTTTGTCTACAAAAGGTTCATTATGTCTATAGGCAGGAAAAATGTTTTGATATCTCCTAAACTTTTAATTATTGACTAAAACACTTGTTGAACTTTTAAATTGACAAACATACTCTATAAACTATTTACATTCGTCAAATCAATACATAAGTTAGTCTCCTGTTAGAATACTAACAAAACAGTCACGTGGACTTCAAAAAACCAATTCTAATACATGAATCAAATGCTAGAGGAGAGAGAAACCTTGGGGTCAGATTTAGAGAGAGAGAGAGAGGGAGAGAGCATAGAGCCAGACTTGTCTCACTAGAGTTGGAACCCATCGAACCAAACCAAATTTTAGTGCACTCAACTCAAATCACCTTAAATTCCAGCTTTCTTCTGTTGTGTTTATGAAAAACAAGTTCAATTAAAGATGTCTTCTTTATGTTCAAGTTCAAGCTCAGGTGAGATTTTGGTGGTGCCCAAAATTGCGGAAGGCTATCTCTTCCCTTGTATTGAAATCTGCAAACTCCTCCTCTCCCGAAATTACAACATTACCCTTCTTGTTGGTTCTGATATTACTTCTTCTATCCCTTCCTCTCTCCTCCATTCCCCTCTATTCCATTTCCAACCGACCAAAGACATAGATGGTATCTCCAATGTGACCCGGGTGCAACCCGACCCATTTGTGCCATCATTGACCACATCATGAGCAAGACCACCCACCATGTGTTCTCCAAATTTGCCATCCCCACTAGTTTTCATCACATCTGGAGCTTGCTGGGCCACCGTCCACCAACCTTTGTTTGCTTCAATGATAAGCTCTGTTATGGTTTTCTTTCCTTTTATTTACTTTTTTTCACTTTTTATTGGATTTTAATGTTTATGTTTAGAAATATAAATTATTCTCATAAAAAAGAAGAAGAAATATATATTATTTATTTATAAAACTTGTTGTAATGACCTAATGGTACATGAATACTAACCACTATCTAACTATTTTGTTCCCATCACAAACTGCATGTTTGGCTTTAGCTTTCTTGGAACTCATAAATTTGTCAATAGGTTAGGTAAGTTTCCAATATGTTTAGCTTGCATTGTAAATATACACGAGATACATTTACAAATAAGCATAACTAAATGTATATTAAATTTTTACCACAATTATACTTATAAAAAAAAAAAATATATATATATATATATATATATATAATGTTTGTATATTTGAAAATATAAAATAGCTACTAATAAAATAAATATAAGTTTATTTGAAACAAATGAAAAAAAAAATCATTTAAATTGTTATCCATGAAATTCTTAATTTAAGTTTGTCTAACTGTTATTTATATAATAATAATACCATAAAAATGAATCAATGATGGTGACGTTTTTTAAGGTTTATTAATTTTGATTCTATAATTTTCACACTTAATAACTCATTTAACACAAAAGATTAAGAAATTTAAATTAGATTCCTTGATTTTTATAGTGTAGTAAACAGTTGCACCAAAATTAAAAAAAAAAAAACAAAGGATGAGACACCCATAGCATAATATTAGACTCAAATTTGAGATTTAGTTGAATTTTCTTTTAGCTTTGGATTTAAATATATATATATATATATATATATATATATATATACATACATATGTTGAGGTATCTCCCTACTACTTGGATAAGATTATTCAAGGCTTGAAAATTTGGGAGATACCAACATACATACATACATATTTGGGAGATATATACATACAAGAATTTTCACCAGAGTAAGGCTAACATGCTATCTATGGTGGGGCGGAATGTTCTTATTCAAGCCTCTTTGGCTGCTGTTCCTTCGTATGTTATGCAATGCACCCTGTTGCCTGGTAGAATTTTGGATGGTTTAGATAGAGTGAATCGTAATTTCCTGTGGGGTTCTTCGGAGGCAGCCAAGAAGATGCACTGGGTCGGCTGGGATAAGGTGATAAAGTCTAAGGAGGAAGGGGGGCTTGGGTTGCAATCAGCAAAAGGCAAGAATGTAGCTCTCCTGTCTAAGCTTAATTGGAGGTTCCATACTGAGAAGGAGGCCCCTTGGGCTAGAGTTTTGAAGTTGAAATATTGTAATCAGAGAAGAAGAGTTGCTACCAATGCTAATAGGCTTCCTTGTTCTCACATATGGGCTGCGATGAAAAAAGGTATGAATACTTTTAATAAGGGTAGCAGGTGGCTGGTTGGTAGAGATAGTGGGCTGAATGTGTGGCAAAGCAATTGGACTAATGGAGGTTCTCTCAGGGGCTTGATACAGGGTCCTATCACAAGGGAGGCTAGCCATTTAGAAGTTAAAGACTTTATGATGGACACGGGTTGGGATTGGGGGAAGATTCCTTTTGATCTTCCTGTAGAGGTTAAAAGGTTGATTCAAGCAACCCCAGTGACATTGTTGAGTAGAGGTGTTGATAAGTTGGCTTGGTCGGGGTCTCCTAAAGGCACCTTTGATTTGAAGAGTGCTTATAGGATTGCCATGGGGGCTGAATGTACAGAACTTTTCTCAGCGCATTGGATTTGGAAAGTGAATACTCTTCCAAGGATTGGAACTTTTCTTTGGAAATGTGTCCATAATAGCATTGGAGTTAAGGTTTGCCTTGAGAGGAGGGGTGTTAGTCATGATACTACATGCCCTTTATGCCAGGAAGGAGTTGAAAGCATTTTACATGCCCTGAGGGACTGCCCGCTATTAAGATGCCTGTGGAACCAGCTGGGGGTTTTACCCTCTAATCAAGCTTTTTGGAGGAGCAACCTCCAAGATTGGCTGATGTTAAATAGTAAATTTAAGCACAATTTAGGTGCTACTTAACTGCCTTGGAAAGTTGTATTTCCCTTTGCTGTGTGGAATGTTTGGAAGAGTAGAAACAATTTGGTTTTCAATGGCAAAAGCAAGAACCCGAAGCTAGCTTTGGTGATTCTAAATCAAGCCGTAGAATTTTTTCATTGCCTGTCCTCTCCAAGGTTGTTGACCCGGAATGTCATGATGAGGATTAGATAGGAGAAGCCGATCCAAGGCTGGTGGAAACTTAACACAAATGGCTCCTATTGTGGTAACACAGGCTTGGCAGGTTGTGGAGGGGTGGTTAGGGATGATGCAGGTAGGTGGGTTATGGGTTTTAGTAGGAGTATTGGTAGGACAAACAGTTTTGCCGCTGAGCTGTGGGGATTAAGGGATGGCCTTCTGTTATGCAGCAACCTCAACATTAATGCTCTTTGTTAGAAATTTAGACCCTTTAAACCAATCAGATTGCGTAGCCTAGATTAATTAGCCAAGTTGTTACTTAGTCAAATTATGCGATTCTAGGTTAAAGCAATCAAATAATCATATCAAGAATAATAATGCAGCGGAAAATAAATGAACACAAGATATGATCACCCAGGAAACCACACAGTAAAAACCTGGGGAGGATTTGACCCACCGATCCTTAAGGCAAACCTGAATCCACTATGAAAGAATTGAAGTTCATACAAAAGGACTACAAGCTCCTCGCTCGACTTCCTAATGCTACCCACCAGTAGAACTTCCTGACACGACCACGCGCAGGCTTCGAATCCACGGACTACTTCTTTCTTGAATTCCTTAATCAGCTACAAGCTCCCCGCTTGCTTTTCTTTTAAGTTCCAATGGTTGCAACTATGTTGATCATCAAGATATTGACAACCCTAAGCTTTGTGTAAAGGAAAGCTCCTCTAAGATCTCACAAGAGATTTACACAAAACAGAAAATATGAGCAACAAAGACTTAGAGAGGTTTGGATACAAAACCCTAATAAAAAGGAGGCACAAGAGGCACTCTAATCTCTCTCCAAAAGTTCCAAAAACGTTCTAGGGTTTTCCTTATATATAGGAGTGTTTTACTTGAACCCCAAGACGTTTAAATAGAGTTTGGGCTGAGCTGGAACTCTGCAGAAAACGCATCTGACCCGAGATTCGATCGATCGAGCCTAAGCTTCGATCGATCGAGCCAGGCCGAAATGCTCCAGTACATCTGCAGCCACTCGATTCCAACTTTACAATATTTAATCAACTTTGAGCAAGCCTAAACAAGACTAAACATATTGTTTTGATCATGGTTTGCCAATATTACACATTAGAGTTCTAAATACATAAAATCCTAAATCTTTAGAACCTATGACTCTTGAAGTTGAACTTGATGCCAAGTCTATTGTGGATGCCTTAGAGAATCCATCCTATGTGAATAACATCATATCGCCTCTTTTGGATGATTGCAAGATTTTGATCTCTCGCATACCACAAGTTTGTGTTAAGCACTGTTTCCGTCAAGCAAATAGGTGTGCGGATAGTCTTGCTAAAAAGAGTTTTTGTTTAGATGCTGATTTTTCTGCTTTTGATAGTCCGCCTGTGGACTTAATTGATATTGTTGAGGATGACCTCAATGGTGTTTTTTGTAATAGGGTCTGTACTGAGATTGTTGCTGCTGCTTAGTTTGTTATGAATCATATTTTCACCAAAAAAAAAAAAAAAAAAAAAAAAAAGATCTTGAAAGATCAACGTCTCAGCCAAAAAAGAAAAAAAAAAAGAATGATCTTGAAAGGTCAAGGGAGAGTGCAGTCCACCTAAGTAGGTCATATTCACCATCAATTCTATTTACTTTTGGATCACTTGGAGTAAAAGGAGAGTCAATTTATTTTTATATTTCATCTTATTTAGAAATTAAAGAATATTATTGTTACTTTCACAAGGGAGCTGAGCAAACTTGGAGAATTAATTGAAAAATCGAACTAGAAAGGTAGCGGTTGTCTCAATTATTGAATCTTATGATAAAAAACCAAGTTAATGTGTATTTATTTTTAAATAATTTAATAGTTACAATAATGAGAGTGGAATTTCAAACCCTACACGTAATGCCACTGACTAAGGGCATGTTTGATAGGCTGTAATAGACACTGTAATGTAATAGTTATTCCTATAGTTTAGTTATTCTTTAGCTTGGTTATGTTTTTATTATAAGGAATAGTCATTCCTTATGAATAGTTATTCTTCAAAATGAGAAATAATTATTCCTCTTTAAAATGTTGTATTAGCTATTCCTTAGTAAGTACAATAATTTCAAAACTTTATATATTTCCAAATAAACAAACTTTCCATATACATCTAACAATTATAAAAATAAAAAATCATAAAAAATAACATATATTTCTCTTAAATTTAAAAATAAAAATTTTTAAGGAGATATAATTATATCAATAAGATATTTCCTAAAATAAATATTAAATTTCATTCTAATGTTATAACTCACAACCAAACTAATGAATATGTTTAGTTATTACATTACAACATACTTTATTACTAGTAATAAAGATTATAATTCATGTCGTAATCTCCATTCAGTATACCAAACGTACCCTAAGTTAAGAAAAACAGATTATTAATAACAATATAAGTAGTAGTAGTAACAACTGAAGAAAAAAAAAAGTAAAAATTTTAACACTTAAGAATAAAATGAATAAGAAATTACATTTTTTTCATAAATACAAAAAGAGAAAAATTTTAATTTGTCCTAGAAATCCTTATAGAAGCATTTTAGATGCAGCTAACTAGAATCTTTACCTTTAGCGAGCTTCAAATTCGGTGATTGTCACGTCATTTATAGAATAAAACCGCTCACTTGTGATTGATCCCAAATTATTGTTAGGTCTTCTAAAGATGAAAGCAGGTTGTTTTGGAGAAGGAAGAGTTGTTTCACAACTTAGCATGAGAAGAACTGCCAACATTGTTGGTCGGTCCATTGCATCTTCTTGCACACATAAGAGCCCAATTTGAATGCATCTCAAGACTTCATGGGAAACAAATGAGTCATTTATTGATGAATCAACTATATCCAAGACTCTATCTTCTCTCCATAGTTCCCAAACCTATGTGGTTCATAGCATTATCCATAAGGGGCTATATTATAAATGCAAATGGTAAAGATTGTTGTTTTTTATTACTTACATGCCCTATCAAAGTTAGGGAATCGTGCCTTTGATAAGAACTGTTATTCTTCTTGCCACTAACGATCTCCAACAATATGACACCAAAACTAAAGACATCTGATTTTGTTGAAAATTTCCCAAATATTGCATACTCTGGTGACATATAACCACTGCATGTGAACAATATTAAAAATAAAGTTAAAGTTTGCATAGGCCTTCATTTTCCGTAAGGGTGGCAATTGTGCAAGGCTTTGTGCATGCAAGCGTGCATGTGTTTGGGTGATACTTACTATGTTCCGACAACTCTAGTTGTTGTGTCTTGAATTTGGTCCCCATTGAATATACGAGCTATACCGAAATCCGAAATTTTAGGATTCATCTCACCATCTAAGAGAACATTACTGGTTTTAAGATCCCTATGTATGATTTTTAATCTTGAGTCTTGATGAAGATACAAAATCCCACGAGCAATCCCAATGATGATTTCAAAGCGTTTTCCCCAATTAAGCAATGAACTCCTTGTATGATCTACAATAAAATTTAACTCCAGTATACTCAAAATGTGATTAATTAGTGTAAAAATATTTGGTTGTATGCAGTCCAAATATATTCTTTGAACATAAATAATAAAAGAAAATAAAACAAATGAATGCAATCGATTTATAGAAAGAAGACATACCAAAAATGAAGAAGTCTAGGCTTTTGTTGGGCATGTACTCATAAATCAACATCTTTTCTTCCCCCTGAATGCAACAGCCAAAAAGCTTGACAAGATTCCTATGTTGAAGTTTTGCAATCAACAAAACTTCGTTTTTGAATTCGTCTATTCCTTGTGCTGAACTGTTGGATAGCCTTTTAATAGCTACTTCTTGTCCATTAGATAATTGACCCTGAATCCATGATCCAAAATTAAGCTCAGTCATAACAATTACTTCAAAGAAATTGAGATCAATGACACAATCTGATTCTTCAATAACTTATGTCTTAGCTTATGTAAATCATTTTCCTGCATTCACACACACACAATAATGGAATTTGAAAAAGAAAGAAAATATGCAGGATCTCTACGTTAGACGATGTCATTATGAATTGTAACTGTACCTTAAAAACAGGACCAAAGCCACCTTGCCCTAGTTTGTTGATTGGAGAGAAATTGTCAGTGGCAGCAACTATGCAGCCTAGATCAAAGATCAATAAATCTGGATGTCTACTACTCTCCTCTAGCTCATTTCCCTCCAAATAGCCTTTAGTACCGGTAAAATATAATGATTGATTGTGCAATTTTCTTTTCACTGTCCAAAAACATATTGATAAATTGCTCACTATAATTTTGCAGTTGAGCATTTATATAGCTCATGTAGACTACTAAAATGACTCTTGATTTAATATGTACACACACACACACATATATATATATATATTCCTCTGTGTTTGTGTGAACAATACAATGGAAGTGATTTTGTTACCTTTTGTTTTCCTCTTCTTCATTAGGCATATATAGGCTATCAGGCATACCAGAAAAGATGTCACCATAACAGAAATTATTGCAATAGCCAGCTGCCTCTTGTGGCCAAGAAAACCATTGGACTTCTTTGTGTAAATAGCTGAAGGACAAAAAAAAATCAGTCCACGATTTGTAAGGTGAAATAGGCAGAAATGAAAATTTACGAAAAATGCAAGTGGAGAAGGCCACCTAACTCAGTTGCATCTACACGTACATTTAGATCCCACCTTTCATATGAATTCTCCCAAACGTCAATCAATTCACCATACCATGCCAAACAACTCATCCCCTTCCCATCAATATTCATGCTTACAAAAGCTGTGCAAGAGCAATTTCTCAAGCATGCCTGCTCGCACTCTGAGCTACTCATACTTTTGTCCATCCAAACTGCATTAAATGAATCAGGACCCTTCAAAAGCTCCACCTTCACAAACCCTTCTCCATTCCCACACATCGACAACCCCAACTGCTTCCTCACACACCCCCCAGACTTGGGTTCATACCCTGGCAAACACGTACACTCAAACTTATTAAAATTGTCAGCAGACTCGGGACCACATTTACCGTATGCACCGCAGTGTCTATAGTTCTCACAACGGTATTTAGGTGATGACCAGAATTCCTTCCATTGAAGGTCACCGTCAATCCACATAAGGAGCTGGAGCAATCCAGAGTTGTCAACCACTGCTCTAGAAATGATGGAGGGGTCATCAAAAAAGTAGTTGTAAGATACCTCATCTTCGTTGTTAAAAAAATCGTAATTAAAACCCGATGAGAAAGTTGTTGATGATGATGATGTTGGCCACGGCCATGGAGATGACCGATAATATAAAGTCGAACCCTTATACAAGACGATTTGTGGAGAGCCAGTAGGATTCACCTTTTCGAAGTAGTCCCCAGTTCCAAATACCAAGATACCGGTAGCTAGAATTGCCGGGACTGAAGAAGCCCAAGGCGAAATTATTTTTTTTGGAAAGACCAATGCTGGTCAAACTTATTATTGAGGCATTATTAAAGAATGGTCAGAAATATGAATTAAGGAATGGTGTGATTAGGACCCATGGTGACTTTGACAGCAACAGCAATCCCCTCCACACCCTTTAGCATAAGACAGAGCCCAGGCTAAAACCCCAAATTTTATATCTTTGGCTGCATAGTTTCTTCTCCAGCTCAATCTATTACCAATCTAAATCACACACACACAAATAAAACACAAGACACAGAGAGGGGGATCATTACAAACATTAACTAACATAGATAATCCTACAACCACTGATTGATTCTCTCACCTGCTGTTGGGTGCTGTTCTTAGTGACCCATCATTCTTTCTCAAAAATACCACAATGCAAGCTCAAACAGTACACTCTCTCTCTCTCTCTCTCTCAAAGCTCGCATTTTTCTTCAAAAATGGAGTTGAGTTTGGTCACAAAGAACACAAGCTGGTGGGTGTTTACGCTCCCAGCTTATCTTGGCTCCAAAAAAAAACCTTTGTTTTGTTTGCAATTTTTATGGCCTCTTTGTCAGTGTTTTGTGTCATGGGCTTTTCGGTCACCACACAAGACAACATTAATTTATGAGTCATACCGGTATTACAAGTTTTACTATATTGAAATTACAAAAAACCACCGCACACCCTTGGTGCGATGGTCACTCCACAAGTATAAGTGCTCGTGGAGTGTGGGGGGCAAGGGCCAGGGTTCAAGTCTTTAGGAGGGAGCTTCACACACATATACACTTAGATTAGGCTAGAGTAGAATTCTATCTTGTATAAAAAAAAAAAAAAAAAATTACAAAAATAATGTCTCACTAATCATAAAGAGATATTTCAAATATTTATGAGTAAAATATTAATTTGTCTTACAAATCCCTATAGAAGCAATCTAGATGCAGCTAACTAGAATCCTTATGGAAGCAAATTAGATGTAGCTTATCTAGAATCTTTGCCTTTAGCGAGCTTCAAATTTGGTTATTGTCACGTCATTTATAGAATAAAGCTCCCCTCCTATGATTGATTCAAAATCATTGGTAGCACTTCTGAAAATGAAAGCAGGTTGTTTCGGAGAAGGAAGAGCTGTTTCACTACTCAGCATGAGAAGAACTGCCAACATTGTTGGTCGGTCCGTTGCATCTTCTTGCACACATAAGATCCCAATTTGAATGCATCTCAAGATTTCTAGGGAAACAAATGACTCATTTATTGATGAATCAACTATATCCAAGGCTCTATCTTCCCTCCAAAGTTCCCAAACCTGTGTGAGTTGTAGCATTATCCATAAATGGGTTGTATTATAAATGCAAATAGTAAAGATTGTTGTTTTCTATTACTTACATGCCCTATTAAAGTCAAGGAAGGGTGGTTCTGATAAGAATCTGTGTTTTTCTTGCCACTCACGATCTCCAACAATATGACACCAAAACTAAAGACATCAGATTTGGTTGAAAATTTCCCAAATATTACATACTCCGGTGACATATAACCACTGTATGTGAACAATATTAAAGAAAATGTTAAAGTTTGCATAGGCCTTTATTTGCTGTATGTATGGCAAGTGTGCAAGTCTCAATGCACACATGCATGCATGTGTTTGAGTGATACTTACTATGTTCCGACAACTCTAGTTGTCTTGTCTTGAATTTGGTCCCCTTTGATTATACGTGCTATGCCAAAATCTGAAATTTTGGGGTTCATCTCACCATCAAGTAGAACATTGCTGGTTTTAAGATCCCTATGAATAATTCTTAATCTTGAGTCTTGATGAAGATACAAAATCCCTCGAGCAATCCCAATTATGATTTCAAAACGTTTCCTCCAGCTTAGCAATGAACTTCTTGTATGATCTACAACAATAATTCGGTTCAATGTATTCAAAATGTGATATACATAGTGTTGAAATATGCGGTTTTATGCACTTCAAATATATTCATTCAACATATACGACAGAAGAAAGTAAAACATATGCATGCAATAAATTTTTGGAAAGAAAACGTACCAAAAATGAAGGAGTCCAAGCTTTTGTTTGGCATGTACTCATAAATCAACATCTTTTCTTCCTCCTGAATGCAACAGCCAAAAATTTTGACAAGATTCCTATGTTGAAGTTTTGCAATCAACATAACTTCATTTTTGAATTCTTCTATTCCTTGCCCTGAACTTTTGGATAGCCTTTTTACAGCTATATGTTGTCCATTAGATAATTGACCCTGAATTCATGATCGGAAATTAAGCTTAGTCATAACAATTAGTTCAAAGCAATTGAGTTCAATACCACAATCTGATTCTTCAATCACTTATGTCTTGGCTTATGAAACTCATTTACTGTGCATTCACAATAATGGAATATGAAACAGAAAGGAATATAGGCAAGATATCAACATTCAACGTCATTATGAATTGTAACTATACCTTAAAAACAGAACCGAAACCACCTTGCCCAAGTTTGTTGGTCGGAGAGAAATTGTCAGTAGCAGCAACTATGCAGCTTAGATCAAAAATCGATAAATCTGGATGCCTGCTACTGTCCTCAAGCTCATTTCCCTCCAAATAGTCTTTGGTACCAGTAAAATTTAATGATTGATTATGCAATTTTCTCTTCACTGTCCTAACATGTAGAAAGACATTGCTCATTATAGTTTCACTATGGAGCGGTTATACACCTCCATGTGGTGGACTAGTCTAAATGACTCCTGATATATATGAGTGTGTTACTTATCAAAAGATATATATATGTGTGTGAACAATACAATGCAAGTGGTTTTGTTACCTTTCGTTTTCCTCTTCTTCATTACCCACATATACGCTAGCAAGGATGCCAAAAACAATGGCACAGCAACAGATAATATTGTTATAGCTAGTTTCCTCTTCTTTCCAAGAAAACCTTTGGACTTCCTTGTATACTTAGCTGCAGGGAACAAAAATAACTGGAATCCATAGAGTGAAAGGGACAAATGAATATTTATTTAGGAAAATGAGAGCTAGAGAAGAAGACTACCTAACTCAGTCGCATCAACACGAACATTTAGATCCCACCCATCATCTGTAAACTCTAAAATGTCGATCAGTTCACCATAAAATGATAAGCAACCGAATCCCTTACCGTTAGTATTGTAATTGATAAAAGCTGTGCAGGAACAATTCCTCAAGCATGCCTGCTCGCACTCTAAGCTACTCATACTCATGTCCATCCAAGCTGCATCAAATGCATCAGGAATCTTCAAATGTGCCACCTTCACAAACCCTTCTCCATTTCCACACATAGACAACCCCGACTTCTTTCTCACACATCCCTCAGAACCATCTTTGAGAGACTTGCGTTCATACCCTGGCAAGCAGGTACACTCAAACCTGTCAATGCCGTCAAGAATACATATACTGTATGCACCACAGTTTCCATAGTTATCACATGATCTAGGTGCTGACCATACTTGCTTCCATTGACTATCACCATCATTCCACGTAAGTTGTTGGTACAATCCAGAGCTGTCCACCACAAATCTTGTAATGATGGAGGGGTCATCAAGAGAGAAAAAGTAAGATATCTCATCTTCATTGTTAACAAAATTTGAGTTAAAACCGAATGAGGGTTTGAATGCTGGTCTGTTCCATGGCCATGGACTTGCTCGATAACGTGGGGTTGAACCCTCATACAAGAGCAATTGTGGAAAGCCAGTAAGATTCAGCTTAAAGGAGTAGTTCCCAGTTCCAAGGTCATCTTGTGACTTCCAAGATGTCAAGAAACTGTTGATCCCAGTTATCCTGTTCAACCCAATCTTCATTTCTGGAAGCAAAGTATCTGTAGGATAGTCAAAGCTTTGCCATAACAACATTTTGTTGTTGTCCTGGACCAATACCAGGTTTCCTGAATCTTGAAGCTGAGCAACAGAGGAGGTTGTCCCTTGGACAGCCACATTTGTAGACCAAAGAAGATGGTTGTGACTGTCATGGAGAGCAAGGTTTCCAGATTGGTTGATGGAGAGAACTCCAGTGGAATCATTGATAGGATCATTTCTGTTTGCAACCCACACCACAGTTTGTTTTGTCACTTTGACATACCAAATACCAAGATACCGATAGCTAGAGTTGCCGGGGCTGAAGAAGCCTAAGATAAAATTATTTTCTTTGGAAATCAAAGATTGGCCATCCTTGATGGATTGGTCTGATGTTAAGGTGTCAAGGGATATGCATAATGGGAAGAAAAGAATTATCAGAAACATAGACGTGACCAGTTTTTCAGCATCCATGTTTGAGTTTTTTTGGAGGAGGGTGGTGGGTGGGCATGAAGTCTTCCTACATGAAAGGGGGGAGAGAGAGAGAATTATTAAGTCTTCTCTTTCTGATCCCTATCTCTGACTAATTGTTTCTTTTAGGACTACACACCTCTCTTTTTCAAAAAAAGAAGCAGCCTAACCAAAAGGCTTTTGCTTCAAGTCAATAAGCCAAGCATCACAAGTCAACCAGAATTGCGTCTAGGGACCGGAGGCATTCAAGCATCAATATTTCAGTGAAGGCTTTTTTTCTTCCTGAAAATTACTATCAAATTAAATATCCCAATACCTAATCTTAAATATCTTTCTGTTTAGTTTTAGTGCAATTTAATGGATGGCTTGAACAACATGTTAAAATTTCATTTACTTTTTGCACATACTTGAGTGAGTAATTGATATTTTGATGAGGATGGCATTAATGTTGTCCAGAAAATTTGCTGAGATTAGCATATTGGGATCTATATAAAGAGTTCTCAAGGCAGAGTTAACTATCCTGATGCCTGAGCTGGTAATTGGTAATTTATCATCATGACTGATCTTGGGCTAGCATCAGCCAACTTGGCCTAGCTTGATTCCCAGAGCTTTCTGCTATTCTTTGGCTAACCTTATTTCGGAAAATCTCAATGGCTTTCATGAATCAACCTACTACCAGTTGATTATAGCCTTTACAATCTAGTACACACTGCAATCTACCAAATGCTTTGATTGTATCCAAAAAGAAAAGTAAGAAATTCATGTCTTCAAAGGAAATAAAAATGGGACAAATAGGGAAAAATTAATACAGCTTATTGGAAGCACAATTTTAAATTTTAAAAGACTATCTGGATTCCCAACCATGCATAGGAGATCAAAGTATATTCTATCTGGCATGTAAGCCTTAAGTTCAAGGTAGTGAACAAGGTAAACTGTATTGCATAACTAAAACACATGGATTTTATAATTTCTTTTATCCTACTATATCTACCATCCATTGCAAAATTTGTTATATGAAGAAAGCAGATGTAGAGAACTTCAAACAACAGGCATCTTTACTTTAAAAAAAAATTAAAATTTTTTTTTCTCTCCCTTGTTTTTTGGTGGATAAGAAGCATAATATTTACAGTAATTTCCATACACTGTAAAAGGACTTGTAAAGTAATAATTCTAAAACTCTTTCAATCACACTAACAAAAACAGACAAAAAGTAAAATCACAAATATCTTCAGCACTCAAGCAATAAGCAATTTGATTATATAACAAATGATTCATTTTTGGGCCCAAAGTGAGTAGAAACACCAATGCTAATCAAACTTATTTTTAAGATATGAATTGCATAGATAACAATAGTCAGAAATATGAATTAAAGAATGATGTGATTAGGTAGCCATAGAATTCCTTAGCCCTTAGGACCCATGGTGACTTTGACAGCATCAGCAAGCTCCTTCACACCCTTTAGCATTAAGTGATAAGACTAAAAGGACTGGGCCTAAACCCCGAATTTTATATCTTCAGCCGCATAGTTTCTTCTCCAACTCAATCAGTCTACTACTACTGCCAATCTAAAACACACCCACACACAAACACTGAACAAAAACAATTAAATAAATAAATCACATACACACAAATAAAACACAACACAGAAAAATGTCGGACAACAATAGAGAGAGTACTCTAATAAACTCCCTACTGTGTGCCTGAAGTGAAAGTAATCTTAAAAACATGAGTTGAACTTAGAATCACACATTGAGTACCTGACTTTCATGTGAAATCTGATACTTTTTAAATAACGGCGAATCCCCTTTTCCCATTTCTTTTTTTGACCACGATGCCAGAAGAGGAAAAAAATAGGCGAAAAGCCACTTTTAGTCCCTACATTTTCAGGCGATTCCCATTTTACTCCCTACATTTTATTTTTACCGCTTTTAGTCCCTATTCTGAAAAACGCCATCTATTTTAGTCCTTCCCGTCAGTGCCTTAACGGCAAAGTCCTAGGTGGCAGACGGAGTGCATTGCTGGCACACTAAATGCTGACGTCAGCATTAAAATAATAATATAATATATTATTTAGCATTTTAAAAATGCCACGTCATTTTTTAAAAACAAAAAATAATTTATGAATTTTAACTAAATGAAAAAAAAGAAAAAACATAAATAAAAACAAAAAATAATATAAATTGAGATCTAGCTTTATTTTGAGTAAGAACATACAAGAACATAAACTTACTCATTGTTTTGTTTGCAACCAAACACAATATCAGCTGAAAACCTTTATTATCAAAAATATTTTTTTTGATACGGGAAAATAAGTAAATAAACCCAGTCAGTGTTTATAAAAAATTTATTAACCCATTGTTCTTTCCCTGACATCACAAACCCACAAATTAAAAAAAAAAAAAAAAAAAAAAAAAAAAAAAACTGAAGTTGTTCTTCGTGTTCTTCCTAGACCCATAAATTTTCTTCAGAAACAAACACACACACAAAACCCATAAAAACAAACAACTCCACGTTCTCTCCAAAAAAACAAAAACACAAACAAATCCAGAACAAGAGCAAGGATACCCGATGAACAACAAAAACCCAGAAAATCCTAATCTGATCTGAGCAACAACCCAGAAAAATTTAGCCGATGCATTACTGATGGAAGTGATGTCAAGTTGGGGCATGAACGGACTTCAAATCTTTTGAGTGATGTGAGACTTCCAATCCCTTCAGGAAGTGATTTGAGTTTGGGTCAATTGAAAATTCTAAGGTTTTCAAGTACCGTAAGGTTGCCAATCTCTTCGGAAAGTGATATGAGATTGGGGCAATTCAAAATTCGAAGATGTGATGTAAGGTTGAATCAGACAAATTGACAAATTTTCCACCAATACTTGACTTTTTCTATTTTAAACATAATTGGGAAACCAGATAACAAAAATCTCCTTCAGACATAGCCTAGCACAACAATTTGGCTTAATTTAATGTGTTTTTCAAAAAATTTGGAAGACCCATCAAAATATACAACAATAATTGTAAATCGCTAAAAACCCTTCTTTTTAAACAGTATTTCTCAGTAAAAATACAAAGTACAAGAAAAAAACAAGTTTTACCTGGACAAGTCTCCCATGGTGAATGATTAGCACCGCTTCAAACCCAAAATTTCAGTAACACTATGTAAAATTTCAGTAACATCATGGTGGTGAGAGAGAAAGTGAGGTTTTGATAGTTGAGTAGGTTGGTGGGAGTGGGGTTTGCGTTTGGGTTTTAATAAGTGCATTGGGATTTTTAAAAAGAAAAAAAAAATTTGGGGGGAGGCTTGAGGAGTTAGAGAGAGAGAGAGAGAATGGAATGGGAATGGGAATGGGATTTTTCTGGGTTGTTGCTCAGATCAGATTAGGATTTTCTGGGTTTTTGTTGTTCATCGGGTATCCTTGCTCTTGTTCTGGATTTGTTTGTGTTTTTGTTTTTTTGGAGAGAACGTGGAGTTGTTTGTTTTTATGGGTTTTGTGTGTGTGTTTGTTTCTGAAGAAAATTTCTGGGTCTAGGAAGAACACGAAGAACAACTTCAGTTTTTTTTTTTTTTTTTTTTTTTTTTTTTTTTTTTTTTTTTTTTTTAATTTCTGGGTTTCTGATGTCAGGGAAAGAACAATGGGTTACTAAATTTTTGATAAACACTGACTGGGTTTATTTACTTATTTTCCCGTATCAAAAAAAATATTTTTGATAATAAAGGTTTTCAGCTGATATTGTGTTTGGTTGCAAACAAAACAATGAGTAAGTTTATGTTCTTGTATGTTCTTACTCAAAATAAAGCTAGATCTCAATTTATATTATTTTTTGTTTTTATTTCTGTTTTTTTTTTTTCATTTAGTTAAAATTCATAAATTATTTTTGGTTTTTAAAAAATGATGTGGCATTTTTAAAATGCTAAATAATATATTATATTATTATTTTAATGCTGACGTCAGCATTTAGTGTGCCAACGATGCACTCCGTCTGCCACCTAGGACTTTACCGTTACAGCACTGACGGGAAGGACTAAAATAGATGGCGTTTTTCAGAATAGGGACTAAAAGCGGTAAAAATAAAATGTAAGGACTAAAATGGGAATCTCCTGAAAATGTAGGGACTAAAAGTGGCTTTTCGCCAAAAAAAAATGGTGTCATCCCCTTAAGTCAGGCCCCCCTCACTTTCACATTCACGTCTCTCTCTCTCTCTCTCTCTCCATGGTCTTCCGCTAAAAATACTTCAGCCATGAGTATCTTTTCAAGCCGCCACCACCGGTTGTGAAGAAAAGATTTTGGGAAGAGAGGGACCCATTCGGCCAAGCAAGGAATTTGAGGTGAAATTCCTATCTTCCTAACAAAACTAAGTAAAATCTAGCTATGGGGTTTGTGCTGGAGCAAGCTTATTGGGTTTATGCAAGAAATTCTTTTATGGAATGAAAAGTTTGGTTTGGTCTTGAGTGTTCACCCAATCACGATTTTGTCTTTGGGTAATGGGGGTATGGAGGTCTTGGAGTTATGGAGAGGTGGGAATGTGTAACTTTGATGGTATGGGTACTATGAATTTGTTAAAAAAAAAATGAAAGTGTTTTTTGCATATCAAGTATTTGATATTTTCCTTCATTGAGTTATGAGATTGAGTTTATTTGTTTATAGTTATTTATTCAATTCAAAGCTGGACTTTGTGAAATACGTAATGAGTTTTAGAACTTTGAAAGTAATTAGATTAGAACTTTGAAAGTAATTAGATGATGTTATAATTGATTCCTATGTGATGTAATACGTATTGACATTATTAATACATGAGTTAGTGTAACACTTAAAAAAAAAAAAATGGTTGTTTCGTTGTGAGTGCTTGGGAATTTATAAGAATTGTTATAATAGCTTGGTTTTATTAGTTCGTACCCAAAAGAAATTCTTGAGATTAGCTACCTCATTTTTAAAGTGATATGTTATCTAATAAATGCATATTATTTGCGGTAGTGTATTATAATGCTTTGGTTGTATTACGGTCCTTTGGATCATTTGTATGCTTGTTTGGTACTCTTTGGGAATAGGTGCCTTTGGATAATTAAGTTAAGCTCTAGGCCCTCAATTTGATTTTAGGGGACATTTTGGATCCATGGAGACAAGTTTGATTGTACTTTGTGATGGGCATTTGTTATTTATAGGCTTGATCATTTTGTTTCTAGGTTTCGAGATTTTTGATGATGGACCTAGTGATGGGATTAGTTGATTTCATGGTGCCCGATTGAGGTAAAATTGGTTGGCCTTCCAAGGTAAGTAACTTCTTAATGGGATTTTTGAAAAATAATTATTATTGCACTCAAGTATTTCATAGTTAACCCATTTTGGAACATTATTCATAGCTTTCCTAAAACGTACCATGTGTACTATTATTATTAATCATTTATAGAAAATGCATGAAGCATTGAAAGTGTATCATATTTCTTATTGCATATGGGGAAATGCATGATTTGTTAGCATGGGAAAGACTAGCATCTTTGATTAAATTCTAGAGAATGGATTTTATGGATTTATTGCATTATTTGCAAAATTTAAAGATGCTTTTATCTTGACTTGTGATATTTGGGAAAATTGATAGAATATCTTCTTGACAAGAAATGAGTTTGAAGGTTTTGAGAACCTTGTGAATATATTGGGTATGGTATTTCAAAGGTTTTTGTGAAACTACTTGAAATTAAATTGTGTTTTGATTTCATGTAAATTGTGAGCTCTTTATGTTTTTACCCTTGGGCTGTGACATGTGATTACCCGGTGATTACTTGGCTAGATACTATAGTCTATGTGACATTGGTATCTTAGCACCTGTCTTTGTAATGGTTATTGAGTTTCGGCTTTGTGTTGGTGAATCAGTTCCGATTTTGTGTCGGCAATGAGTTCCGGCTGTGTTGGTAGATTAGTTTCAGCTTTGTGTCGACAATGATTTCCAGCTTTGGGTTGGATTTTCTGGTTTTGGAACAGTGTTATTATTGCTCATAGTATATAGTATGTAGTTTTACATGGAGATATTTTAAAAAAGCTTTGTTCTATACGGTTTCAATCATTCTTGTCATTTTATCCATGAAGATTGGTTTTGCAGAAATTAAGTGGAAACTCCCAAAGTGTAACGTGTTTTGTAAAAATGCTAATTATCATGAGACTTACATTTCCCTTACTCCTATTAATTATGCTACTTACTGGGCTTTAACTCATTCCACCCTCCAACAGTTTTACAAATAAACTAGCTATACGTCGAGCATAGAGCTTAGTTAGTTGGTGGTGATTGGAGTACCATGCTAAGTTAGAGATTTGTGCTATAAATTGTTGGTGACTCAACTTACTAAATTATTCGAGGCCATAGCTAATTCTATTGAAGGTTGGGCTCTTGAGGTTTGTTAGACTTAGGCGTGATAGGTCTAGATTTTTTGTTGAGCTTACGTATCTTAGAGAGGATCGTGACTTTGTGTTTATTTATTTGGAGCTTTGGAGTTTCATGTATATTTGGAGACACATGATTTGTAGTTTGTATTGTTTGTAAGTGTGCCATAGAGCTCTAACTTAAATTATGGAGAGATTAGTATATTTATTTATTTTATCAAATGGAAAGAAAACAAAAAAATTCCCTTACAATATCTCTTGAAGGCTCAGTCTTTCATGCTTTGGACCCTTTTGGGTTTAGGGTGTGACAAATGGTGTGGTGGTAACATCGTTTTAGGCCCAACAGAAGCAACATTTTTTTTATATTTTTTAAAGAGTTTGAACTTATGGCTCCTGCTCAAGATGATAGCTTTTTATAATCATACTAAGACACCAATTTGTTATTGGTGTAGGCGAAGATTGAACCTAGATCTCTTGTTCAACCATCTTAGACTTTACCGGTTAAACTAACTGGAACCCGCAAAGCAACATAAATGTACATAAAAATAAATATTAAATAATTTTTAAAAAAAGGGCTAAAATGCTAATTGATCTCAAATTTGGTATTTCAGTTAGGACAAAGTTTAGTTAGAAAATCAGTTGTAGCATTAGACTACAAACTCACTTAATATCTTTTTATTGGAGGTAAATTTTGACAAATCACTATTGGATTACATCTTCTTCTTATATCCTCCATATTTGCAAAATTTCAAAAAAATTAAAAATCAATAGCTATGTCATCAATAAAATTTTAAATTACAAGTTTTTGTAATTTAAAATTATGCATAAAATATAAGTTTATAGATTATATAGTAAATAATATCCAATTGACACAAAATTTGACATGTGTATTAAGAGTGTAAAGAACATGTAATTCAACGGTTAGATTTTCAAAATATGCAGTAATATTTATTTTATTGAGTGAGTTTGTAGCATAAGGCAACAACCAATTTTGTAGCTAAACTTTGTCATTTTAGTTATTTAACTTCACTTTTATTCAATTGAGTCAGTGATTTTCAAATTTATTCAATTTAAGTATTTTATCCAATTTTGTTAAAAAAATGTCATTAAAAAAAATATTGTTATCAAATAAAAAAAATAAAACTATTTATTAATTTTATAGATTTTTTATGTGGTAATTATTTTTCCATTAGTTAATTGTATATTTAATGACATTTTTTTTTACTGAATTGGACAAAATATCTATATTGAATAAATTTTAAATTTAGAAAACTTAATTAAATGAAAGTAAAGTTAGATGATTGAAAACTTAAAAGATGTAATTTGCATTTTAACCTCGACAATAATAATAATAATAATAATAATCAAACTATGGGTTTTCTTATTAGGCCTCACGTGCCGTCATTAAAACAGAGTGGCCTGTCAACGTGATATTACTACTGGTACAAATGATGACGTTTTAACAAAGCCTTTTTAAGTGTAAAGCACCAAACGGTGTCATCTTATGTAGCCGTTACAGTGAGTTCGTTAAAAAAGCTGTTATGAGTTGGTTTAGTTTGCTAGAGTTGATCTCGAGTTAGTTAAGATTTCTTAGTCTCTGTTCAATTTTCTTCTTCGCTTAGTTTCTTCTCTGTCGTAATCTTTGCATCACCAAATCTCAGCAAAGATCACAGATTTTCATCATTAGGTAGCTATTGAATAGCTTGTACAGATAATCAAAACTGAACTTTCAAGTGGGACACTAAAATCCTTCATATTACTATGGGAATCCAATTTTGTGAATTAATAAATAATTTGATATAATTAAAAATTCTGTTTGGCCTAGTGTGAGAGGCATAAGACTTAGCTAAAATTAGACATACCCTTTGAAGAGTATGTGCATTAAGCCATTAAAAAGACATTGTCAAACACTTAAGGGCATTGTACAAACCCATGATTCTGTGTTTATCTCTTCGTTTTCTTTGATAGTTTTTGTGCTAGAATAATCAAATTTATTTTTGGGTTTGTACTAAATTAATACAAACAAACAAGCCACCTCAAAACTAATTTATGAATTCCTTCTCTCTCATTTCTCATGACCCCACCCCAGTTTCAGACCTTTTGGACTCTTCCCTATGAATCCCTTCTCTCCCTTCTCTCACGATCTGCATCTGTGATCACAATTAGACCCTCTAAACGACTCCAAGGACCACCATAACAATTTGTGACTTGAGCTCTTGATCACCTAAATACCAACTCCATTGTTGAATAAAGACTTTTGAATCATAGGTTGATCAAAATGAAGTTTAGGCTCTCTCTCTCTAAACCTCTTGTTGAAGTCATGCTATAATAAGCCTTTTATATGATGTCATGTAGGGAGTGAAAAACAAGGCAGCAATCGACTTAATTAACATAATTAGATTTTGGTTTCACAATTTTCAATGCATCGAGCCACTATCAAATTCAACATCCCTCAAAAATCATCTTTCAATCGATTGAATGGATGTCCAAATTATGAATTACTCATAAACAACAGTCTTCTTTTGAGCTGCATCTTAGGCCTATGAAACCTGGACTTGACATACATTACAAAATCAAAATATCCAAGGGTTTCAGGTGATTAGATTGAATAAGCTATTAATAATTGAGAATAAACAGAAAACACAGTCCTGTCATTTGATTATGACGACGATATTTACTTGAAAAATTAAGAGAACATTGTTCCTACAGTACTATCCACCACAGACTGCATGTTTGCCTTTTAGCTTTCCTAAAAGTTCTTATGCTTGGAGCACAGGAAATTGCCTGTAGGTTACATCATTCTCTAATATGTTTCAATTATTACTTATTAGCATATGAGGCTTACATTGCAGTTAAATATATATTCAGAGGTTAGGGGAAAGTACAGTCCACTGAAGTAGGCTATATTCTTTAACACTTATATTTTACTTTTGGATCACCCGGTACAAAAGGAAAGAAAGAAGAAAAAAGAATAAGAATTATATTTGTTCTTATAAACGGAGTAAAATGTTAATTGTTCCCATAAATCCTTATAGAAGCAATTTAGATGCAGCAATCTTTACCTTTTAGCGAGCTTCAAACGTAGTTAATGTCACGTCATTTATAGAATAAAACCCCTTTCCTGTGACTGATCCCAAATCATTGGTAGGTCTTTTAAAAACAAAAGCAGGTTGTTTTGGAGAAGGAAGAGTTGTTTCACAACTTAGCATGAGAAGAATTGCCAACATTGTTGGTCGATCCGTTGCATCTTCTTGCACGCATAAGAGCCCAATTTGAATGCATCTCAAGACTTCATGAGAAACAAATGACTTAGTAATCGACGAATCAACTATATCCAAGGCTCTATCTTTTGTCCATAGTTCCCAGACCTGTATGGTTTATAGCATTATCCAAAAGAGTTGTATTATAAATGCAAATGGAAAAGACTGTTGTTTTTTTGTTACTTACATGCCCTATCAAAGTTAGGGAAGGGTGTGTTTGATAAGAACTGTTATTCTTCTTGCCACTAATGATCTCCAACAATATGACACCAAAACTAAAGACATCTGATTTTGTTGAAAATTTCCCAAATATTACATACTCTGGTGACATATAACCACTGCATGTGAATAGTATTAAAAATAGAGTTAAAGTTTGCATAGGCCTTCATTTTCTATATGTGTGGAAAGTGTGCAAGGCTTTGTGTGCACATGTGTACTTACTATGTTCCGATAACTCTAGTTGTCTTGTCTTGAATTTGGTCCCCTTTGAATATACGAGCTATCCCGAAATCTGAAATTTTAGGATTCATCTCACCATCTAGGAGAACATTGCTAGTTTTAAGATCCCTATGTATAATTCTTAATCTTGAGTCTTGATGAAGATACAAAATCCCACGAGTGATCCCAATAATAATTTCAAAGCGTTTCCCCCAATTAAGCAATGAACTTCTTGTATGGTCTACAATGAAATTTAACTCCAAAATACTCAAAATGTGATTAAATAGTATAAATATTTGGTTTTATCTAGTCCAAAAATATTCCCTGAATATATATAATAAAAGAAAATAAAACAGATGAATGCAATAGATTAATAGAAAGAAGACGTACCAAAAATGAAGAAATCCAAGCTTTTGTTGGGCATGTACTCATAAATCAACATCTTTTCTTCCCCCTGAATGCAACAACCAAAAAGCTTGACAAGATTCCTATGTTGAAGTTTTGCAATTAACATAACTTCATTTTTGAATTCCTCTATTCCTTGTCCTGAACTGTTGGATAGCCTTTTCACAGCTACTTGTTGTCCATTAGATAATTGACCCTGAATCCATGATCCAAAATTAAGCTTAGTTGTAACAATTAGTTCAAAGCAATTGAGTTCAATGCCACAATTTGATTCTTCAATAACTTATGTCCTAGATCATGTAAATCATTTTCTTGTATTCACACTCACACAATTATGGAAATTGAAAAAGAAAGGAAAATATGCAAGATATCAACATTCAACGATGCCATTATGAATTGTAACTTTACCTTAAAAACAGAACCAAAGCCACCTTGTCCTAGTTTGTTGATTGGAGAGAAATTGTCAGTGGCAGCAACTATGCAGCTTAGATCAAAGATCAATAAATCTGGATGTCTACTATTCTCCTCTAGCTCATTTCCCTCCAAATAGTCCCTGGCACCGGTAAAATATAATGATTGATTGTGCAATTTTCTCTTCACTGTCCTAAAACATATTGATAGATTGATAGACATTGCTGACTATAATTTTGCAATTGAGCATTTATATAGCTCAAGTGGTCTACCAAAATGACTCTTGATATATATATATATATATATATTCCTCTGTGTTTGTGCGAACAATACAGTGGAAGTGATTTTGTTACCTTTTGTTCTCCTCTTTTTTTTTTTTTTTTGAGGGGGATGTTTTCCTCTTCTTCTTCATTAGGCATATATAGCCTATCAAGCATACCAGAAACAATGTCACCATAAGAGAAATTATTGTAATAGCCCGCTGCCTCTTGTGGCCAAGAAAACCATTGGACTTCCTTGTGTAAGTAGCTGAAGGACAAAAAAAAAAAAAAAAAAAAAACCGGGTTCATGATTTGTAAGGTGAAATAGGCAGAAATGAAAATTTACGAAAAATACAAGCAAGTGGAGAAGGCCACCTAACTCAGTTGCATCTACACGTACATTTAGATCCCACCTTTCATATGAACTCTCTAAAATGTCATTCAATTCACCATACCATGCCAAGCAACGGGTCCCCTTCCCATCAATATTTATGCTGACAAAAGCTGTGCAAGAGCAATTTCTCAGGCATGCCTGCTTGCACTCTGAGCTACTCATACTCATGTCCATCCAAACTGCATTATATGAATCAGGACCCCTCAAAAGCTCCACCTTCACAAACCCTTCTCCATTCCCACACATTGACAACCCCAACTGCTTCCTCACACAACCCTCAGAACCATCTCTGTGATACCAATTCTTCGGAGACTTGGGTTCATACCCTGGCAAACAAGTACACTCAAACCTATTAAAACTGGCAGACTCGGGACCACACTTACCATATGTACCACAGTGTCTATAGTTGTCACACCGGTATTTAGGTGCTGACCAGAATTCCTTCCATTGAAGATCACCATCATTCCACATAAGGTGCTGGAGCAATCCAGAGTGGTGAAGCACTAGTCTAGAAATGATGTAGGCGTCATCGTAAAAGTAGGCGTAAGATACCTCATCTTCGTTGTTAACAAAATAATACTTAAAACTCGATGAGGATGTTGCTGCTGATGATGATGTGGGCCACGGCCATGGACCTGACCGCCAATATAAAGTCGAACCCTTATACAAGACGACTTGTGGAGAGCCAGTAGGATTCACCTTATAGAAGTAGTCCCCAGTTCCGGGGTCATCTTGTGACTTCCAAGATGTCAAGAACCTGTCTAACCCAGTTATTCGATTCAACCCAACCTTCATGCCTGGAAGCAGTGTGTCTGTAGGATGATCAAAGCTTTGCCATATCTCCTTTTTGTTATTGCCTTGGACCAATACCAGATTTCCTGAATCTTGAAGCTGTGCAACAGAGGAGGTTGTCCCCTGGACAGACACATTTGTAGACCAAAGATGACGGTTAGAACTGTCATGGAGGACAAGGTTGCCATACTGGTTGATGGAGAGAACTCCGGAGGAATCAATAATAGGATCATTCCTGTTTGCCACCCACACTATAGTTTGATTTTCCACTTTGACAAACCAAATACCAAGATACCGGTAGCTAGAATTGCCGGGACTGAAGAAGCCTAAGGCGAAATTATTTTTGCTGGAAATCAAAAACTGGCCATCCTTGATGGATTGGTCTGGTGTTAAGGTGTCAAGGGAAGTGCAAAATGGGAAGAAAAGCATGATCAGAATCAATGGCATGGCCATGGTTTCAGCATCCATGTTTGTGTACAGTGGTCTTCCACATAAAATAACTTTTTTTTTTTTTTTTGGAGGGGGTGGTGGGTGGGCATGAAGTCTTCCTACAAGAAGGGGGAGAGAGAAAATTCTTAAGTCTTCTCTTTCTGATCCCTATCGCTGACTAATTGTTTCTTTTAGGACTACACACCTCTCTTTCTGATTCCTATCTGTGAAAATTACTATCAAATAAAATATCGCAATATCTAATCTTAAATATCTTTCTGTTTAGTTCTAGTGCAATTTAATGGATGGCTTGAACAACATGTTAAAAGACTACCTGGATTCCCTACCAAGCATATGAGAACAAAGTAAGCCTTAAGTACTGGACAAGGTAACCTTTATCACATAACTAAAACACATGGATTTTGTAATCTATATCTATATTCTATGTATATCTAAAAGCTGAGATGTAGTATTCATTGTTGCTATGCTCCTGTTAAGTTACATCAAAAGTCACATCATACACCAATTTCCAATATTCTCTCTCTTCTTCTTCTTCTTTTTTAACTTTTTTTTTCTCTTATTAGTTTCCCAACTTAATGTTATACTTTCACCAACTTTTCCCCTCCTTTTTATCTTTTCATCTCCCCACTACTATCTATCTATCACTTTTCCTTAATCCCTTTATCTTCCTTTATTTTTAGCTTTTCTTATTCCCCTTACTATAAATTTACAATTCTCTATTTCATTCTATATATAGTTTTCCCGTACACATAAGGTTATTTCTCTCTCTCAAATTTTTTTTTTTAATTTTTTGGTGGATTTTTTAATTATTTTTCTTACATCACTACTTTAAGTTGATAAATTTTTGTATTATTTGAAACTCTACTTTGGGTTGATGTGATTAAGTTATGTTTTTAAGTTGTTATCTTTTTTCTTCTCTTTAATTTCATAGATATTATCCTATTGCATTATATATAAAGATAGTATATAAGGATATAATGTTATTTTATTACATTACATAACATAACATGACTTGGATAATTTGGTGTTTATTACAATATTTTTTATTTTTACTTTTTTTCTTCTCGTACTATTTTCTATAAATTTATTATTCTTCTCTCACATTCTCTCTTAAAACGTGGTTATTCTCTCTCTTCATTTTTTTTTTATTCTTTCTTACAACTCTTCTTTATATTGATGAATTATTGTGATTTTTAAAACTCTATTTTGGGTTTATACGTTTTAGTGTTGTATTTTTTAGTTTCCTATTACAAGTAGCATATTTTTCTCTTCTATAGTTTTGGTTTGATTTTTGTTTGAGTTAATACTTGATTATTTTGGAAGTAAGAATTTGAATTTATATCAAAAAAAAATCTTGGCTATACTAATAACAGATTGGCATTTGGTCCACTTTATCAATTCTGTCTTATTCAGTCTACTTTAGTCCACTTTGGCCAATTTTGGTCCAGTTTGATTTACTTCAGTCCACTTCAATTCAATTAGGTCCATTTAGTCTACTTCAGCCAATTCAATCCAATTCGGTCTATTCGGTCTAGTTCCGTCCATTCAATCCGATTTGGTCCATTCAGTCTAATTTGGTCATTTCGGTCCGTTCTATGCAATCCACTTCGATCTATTCGGTCCAATTTGGTCCATGTGGTCAACCTAGGTCTATTCGGTCCAATTTGGCCAATTCGGTGCATTTAGGTCTATTAGGTACAATTTGGTCCAATTCGGTGCATTTAGGTCTTCTCAAAAAAAAAGGTACAATTTGGTCCATTCTGTCTATTTAGGTCTATTTGGTCCATTCAGTCCACCTTGGTCTATTTGGTCCAATTTGGCCAATTCGGCCTAGTTAGGTCAATTCAATCCATTCTATCTACTGTGGTCAATTTGGACCTGTTCGGTCCATACTTTCCATTCAGCCCACTTTGATCTATTCTGTCCAATTTGGTTCATATGGTCCACCTAGGTCCAGTTATTTCTAATTGTTCCAATTTTGTCCATATGGTCCACTTATGTCTATTCGGTCCAATTTGGTCAATTCAATCCATTTAGGTATATTCGGTCCAATTTGGTCCATTTCAGATCACTTTAGTCTAATTTGGTGTACCTACTTAAGCATGACAAAATACAAGTTTGGGTTGAGAGTATTATTAATTATTTAAGTAATATCAATTGTAGTTATATGATAAGTTTTGATTATCATAATAATCTCCTTAAGAAAATGAGAATTTAAATAATAACTTTGAAACTTAAAAATTTTAATTATACCGAAAGAAATTAGGAAAATATAACGCATAATAACAATAGGTAGAAGAATATGGACCATTTCATAAAAGAATATTATCAATAAAAAAACATAAAAAATGATAAACTTATATATTTGTAAAAATAGAGTAATGGGAATTACTTTTTGAATTTTTTTTAATTTTCAAGGAGAACAAATTATCTACAATAAAATTTAGAGAATAAATTATACATATTCAATATAAGTTTGTTATAAGTTTTGATTATCATAATAATCTATTTTAAGAGAATGAAGAATTTGAATAGTTTATTTAAATAAAAATTACACACACACACGCACACACACACACATATATTTTATTTATTTATTTTATTATTTTTTACTTGAATGTATAATCAACCTCATGCAATTCATTTAAAAGTAATGATGTTAAAATAAATGGGTAAGTAACAGCCATAAATATTAGATTTGTATATTCATAGCCCTAATGTTTAGAAAGACTTTCACTTAAATTTAGTCGGACTGAAGTGGATTGAAATACTATGTTAATATGGCTCAACAAAAGTGTAACAAAAATAAATGCTTTACTTTAGATTTTAGATATTATGAGTTTGAGATATATATATATATATATATATATATATATATAATAAATTTGGATTTAGAATAGGTACTCTGAACCTAAACATGTCTTTGCCATGTATGCAAGTGTCCAAAAATGGACCGAAGTGGACAAAAATGAATCGAAGTGGTCTAAATGGACCAAAGTAAACACAAATGGGCCAAATAGAATAAAGTGGACCGTTTGGACAAAATAGGACCAAATGGGATCAAGGAGGACCAAATAGGATCAAAATAAACTAAATAGGACAGAGTGGACCAATGTGGACTGAGTAGGAACAAATAGGACCGAATAGGACCAATGTTGACTAAATTGGACCAATTGGACAAATTGGACCGAATAGGACCGACATGGACCAAATAATACTTTTGAATATTTATCATTTTTATTGCACTTTTAGGGTTCATATTTCTAATTTCTAATTTTGTTTGTTTGTTTTTGTTTTTGTTTTTTAGTTCAAAACTAAAGAGTTTAGTCCAAATATAATAAAATCTCATACTTTTCAACCCAAAAATTAAGGGGAAAAAAAATGAAATTTTGAGCTAAACTTGAAAAGACAACCTACAAAAGAATCAATTTAAGTCCCAATTTGTCCAAAATGGACTAAAAGTGACCCAGTAGACCAAATTGGACCAAATGGGACCAAAGTGGACTGAAGTAGACCTAATTGGACCAAATAGCAATTGTTTAATTTTTCAGGAGAACAAATTATACAAAATATTACAATTACAATTAAAAAATAATTATTTATTCCCATACATCACGTGGATCTACGACTAGTTTCTTTTATTGACTAGTCAAAAGTGTAACATTATAGTAACCTCATTTATCCTACTATATCTCCCATCCAATGCAAAATTTGTTATATGAAGAAAGTAGATGTAGAGAACTTTGAACAACAGGTATCTTTACTTAAAAAAAAAAAAAAAAAATCTTTCTTTCCCTTTTCTTTTGGTGAAAAAGAAGCATAATATTTTCAGTAATTTCCATATATTGTAAAAGGACTTGTAAAGTCAGAATAATTCAAAAAATCGCTTTTAATCACACAAACACAACTAGACAAAAAGTAAAATCACAAATATCTCTAGCAGTACTCAAGCAATAAGCAATTTGTGTCATTCCTTGGGCCTAAAGTGAGTAGAAACACCAATGCTAATCAAACTTATTTTTAAGATATGAATTGCATAGATAGCAATAGTCAGAAATATTAATTAAAGAATGGTGTGATTAGGTAGCCATAGAATTCCTTAGCCCTTAGGACCCATGGTGACTTTGACAGCATCAGCAAGCTCCTTCCCACCCTTTAGCATAAGTGATAAGACTAAAAGGACTGGGCCTAAACCCCGAATTTTATATCTTAGGCCGCATAGTTTCTTCTCTAACTCAATCTACTACCAATCTAAATCTCACACACACACACACACAAACACTGAACAAAAACAAATAAATAAATAAATCACATGCACACAAATAAAACACAACACACAAAGAACACTGTGGGACAACAATAGAGAAAAACATGAGATGAACTTAGAATCACACACTGAGTACCTAAAATTGTGACTTTCTTGTGAAATCGTTACTTTTAAAATAACGGTGATGTACGTATATATTCCCCTTTCACTACAAGAAAAAGGGCTATTGTGGCGGGCCAGAAGTGCTGCTTAAGCCTAAAAAAGCGCTGCTAAAGGTACATTTGACCTATAGCGGCGGGTGCTATTGCGGCGGGCGTCTTGTCAGTGCTGCAGTGCCACTATAGGTCGATTGCGGTGGTTGCGAAAAGCGCTGCAACAGATCTGCCATTTAACGGCGCTTTTGGTCTATTGCGGCGGGCTAAAAACCGCCGCCATATGAGGTTTGCCATTCGGGTCAAGTGGCCTTTTAACGGCGGGATAGGCCCGACGCTATAGGTTGTCACCTATAGTGGCGGTCAATAAGCGCTGCTATAGGGCTTCATGTACAACGTACCCTATGTACCTTTTAGCGGCAGTTTCGCCCATTGCTATATGTTTGAAGCTTTAGCGGCGGGCGATAAACGCCACTATAGGTCTTCAATTATTTCATAATTTAAGTCCTTAAGCTTTTTTTTTTTTTTTTTTTTTTTTTCCCCCTCCTGGGTTCTAAAACCACATTTCTATTACAAATAACCTGTAATAATTTTAGCTCCACTAAGACATTATCACAAATGTAACTAGATAACACCACAAATGTCTCCAAACTAACATTATATTAACATAGAAATATATTATCAAATGCATAACATTGTCTATAACCATCATCATAAAATTAACAAAAAAAAGATGTGGTCCTCTGTACACAAAAAGTCCTTCAACACTACCATAATCAAATTTTCAAAGTGTTTCAAAGAAAAGAAAAATTTCTTTTCTTTTTTTGACCAAAACTAGGAGAGAGGAAAAAAAAAAGGAATGGTGTGGTAGTAAGGTGTTAAACAAGAAACCCAAGACAACATCGTTAACTTTAGCTCAACAGAAGCAACATAAGTGTACATTAAAAAAAAAGGGTTAAAATGCAAATTGGACCTAAATTTGGTATTTTGGTCTTTAACTTTACTTCTATTCAATTTTGTAAAATTGAGAAAAAATTTAATTTTACTTTTGTTCAAGTTTAGCTACAAAATTGGTTGTAACCTTAGGCTACAACCTTAGACTATAAAATTTGATATGTGTATTAAGAGTGTAAAGAACATGCAATTCACGGAGAATTTTGCATTCTTCTACAAAGTTTAACAGTAAAATTAGTTGTAATCTAAGGCTTACAACATTACTCAATAAATAAACATTACTATATATTTTAAAATCTAACCATTGAATTGCATGTTCTTTATGCTCTTAATACACATGTCAAATTTTGTGTCAATCAGATATTATTTACTATATAATCTATAATCTTATATTTTATGCATAATTTTAAACTACAAAAGTTTGTAATTTATATAATTTAATAATGATATAGCTATCGATCTTTAATTTTCTAGAAATTTCGCAAGCACGTAAGATATAAGAATAAGATATAATCCGATGGTGGATTTGTCAAAATTCACCTCTTATAAAAATATATTGAGTAAGGTTGTAGTCTAAGGCTACAACTAATTTTGTAGTTAAACCTTGTCATTTTTTTAATGGAATTGGACAAAATTCCTGAATTAAATAAATTTGAAACTTAGGGACTCAATTGAATGTGTTAGGACATATGGGTTTTCACTTGTTAAGAACATATGTCACTTATTTATGTAAATTGGCTAATCCTTTGACAAAACGCACTCTACTTGTAATTGGGTAGTTCTAGGTGTTTTTAATACTTCAAGAAACAAGGTTTCAAGATCAAGTGTTGAAGTCATCAAGTCTGTCCAAGAAAAAACAAGCTGAAGTGCAATTTCATTAAAGCTCGACACCTGCTCGATAGCTACCTCGACACCTGCTATCTGTCGAGATTTATAATTTCAGATTTTCTGATCTGATTTTCTTGGGATCCGTGAATATGCTTTTGGGCCTTCTTTTCTTCTAACCCTAAACATATAAAAGGATTGTTTTAAGAGCCGTCATATTGTACACAAGTTGAGAAAGCATTGAGAAATCTCTGTTCAAGCAAATTGTGATCAAAGACGAAGTTCTTGACTTAGTTCATCTTCTCTGAAGAAGTTGCTGTGTATTTGCACCAAAGGGTTTTGTAACCAAGCATCTTCCTGATCTTCATCGTGTATGATGAATTGAAGAACTTTGCAGCCAACCTCTCCTTCTTAGTTGGTGTTTGAAGTCGCGTATTGGGATCCGCGCATTGATTAGTCACGTACTTGGGAGACGTGCATCAAAAGGGGAAATTGTCACTACAGATCAAGTCTAATTGGGTATTGGGGTAAGGGTTCAACTGTAGGTTGGTAAGGTAATTGGGATTCCTTTACTTGTAACCACTTGATTTGATAATAGTGGAGTTTCGGGAGTAGTGACCTGAAAATCACCTGATGGGGTTTTTGCCGCAAGGATTTTCCCCATTCGTAAACAAATCACCGTGTCATTTATTTTCCGCTGCATATTTAGTTGTTTGGTGATTTGTTTGTGCTTCCACGCAATTGCATGATAAATTGATTAATTAATAACTTGGCTAATTAATTAATTGGTTTAATCACAATGGGTCATTCAGTTTGTGGCCTATCAAGTGGTATCAGAGCAGGCACACTCTGATTAGGTTTAATCTTTGCTGTGTTGATCCATTGACCCCTGTTGTCATGGCTGTAACCGGCTTGAAGAGATCTTTGTTTTCAAATACATCTTGTTTTTCTAATCACTATTTGTTTGAGTGTCTCAGAAAATACAAGTCTAAAAGTTATTTGAATTCTCTTATGATGACTATTGGAAAAGATCTCAGTTTGGCTAAGAAGAAACTAGACTGTCTCAGAATGAAAATGTGCAAAGGAGTTCGTCTGAGAAGAGTGAAAGTTATAGGCTTAGCTCATAAAAGGCAGTTGAGAGAAAGAACCATTCCCTTTGATTTGTCATCTAAGCATGAAGTGTGTTTCATGATGAAGTCTGCATTCAAAGTAATGGACACATGTCTATGGTATCTTGACAGTGGTTGCTCATGACACATGACTGGAAACAGATCTCTCTTCAAGGTCTTCGAGTCTAAGAAAGGTGGCAATGTTACCTTTGGTGATGGAAGCAAGTCACAAATTAAAGGGAAAGGAATCATATCTCTGCCAGGACTGCCGGACATTGCAAATGTTCTTTATGTAGAAGGTCTAAGGGTGAACCTATTGAGCATAAGTCAGATATGTGATCAAGACTTCATGGTGCTATTCTCAAAGGGAAAGTGTCTTGTCATGGATGAGTCTGGAAAGAAGCTCATTAGTGGGGTTCGCACTTTGGACAACTGCTATGGATTGGTTCCTGATGCTAATATTGTGTGTAATAGCATTTGGTTGCCTAATGAAGATCTGTGGCATCAACGAATGGGACATGCTAGTTACAAGCATCTATCTATTGTATCTAAGCATGAATCAGTCTTGGGGATACCAAAGCTTAGTAGAATAAGCAATGTGGTGTGTGGACCATGTCAGCTTGAAAAACAGATGAAAGCTAAGCATCCAGGCACTCAGACATCAGCTACATCCAGACCTTTGGAGCTGTTGCATTTAGATCTTATGGGTCCAACCAGAACCGAGTCTCTTGGGGGTAAGAGATACATCATGGTTATGGTAGACGACTTCACTAGATACACTTGGGTCATTCTACTACGATCCAAGTCTGATGCTCCTGAGCACATTGAGGCTTTATGCACAAGACTGCAGAATGAAAAGAGCCTGAAGATTGATCGAATTCGAAGTGACCATGGGAAGGAATTCGAGAACTCATACATGGAGTCTTTCTGCATAAGATCGGGTATATCTCAAGAATTCTCTGCTCCTATTATGCCTTAGCAAAATGGTGTGGTAGAAAGGAAGAATAGGGTTATTCAAGAGATGGCCAGAGCCATGCTGCATAACAAAGATGTGGCTAGAAACTTATGGGGAGAAGCTATAAACACTGCATGTCATACAGTTAATAGGGTATACTTCAGACCCGATACCAAAAAGACTCCCTATGAGTTGTGGAAAGGAAGGAAGCCTAATGTGAAGTACTTCAGAATCTTTGGAAGTACTTGCTTCATTCTCAAGGATAGAGAGAATGTGGGAAAGTTTGACTCTCGGAGCGATGAAGGCATATTTCTGGGCTACTCTTCTACAAGCAAGGCTTATCAGGTGTACAACAAAAGAACTATGAAGGTAATGGAGACAGTAAATGTCGTCATTGATGAGTCTTCAAAGTCCAGTTCTGAGAAAGGCATTGAGGGACTCTCCAAAGAAATTCTTCCTTCTAAGCCTAGGGAAGTTCAAGACATTACTGAACAAGAACCTGCTTCTCCAAGTACTCCCAGTACTCCCAGTATTATGGAAGACCCTGCAGACTTACCCATTTCACCAGAGTCTGAATCTCATGAAAAGAAGGGACCTTCATCTAGAATCAAATTAAATCATCCTCCAGAAGTTATTGTGGGAGACATGAATGAACTCACATTAAGGAAACACACAGTTGATAAATGTGTTGCTAACTTTGTGTCTTATTCCTGCTACTTGTCACAGGTTGAACCTAAGAAAGTTGAGGAAGCATTACAAGATGAGAGTTGGGTCGAAGCAATGCATGATGAATTACTTCAGTTTCAGAGGAATGATGTTTGGACTCTAGTACCTAGACCGGAAGGTGAACACATCATCGGTACAAAGTGGATATTCCGCAACAAGACTGATGAAGAAGGCAATGTGATTCGCAACAAGGCTCGACTTGTGGCTCAAGGATACTCGCAAATGAAAGGAGTAGACTATGATGAAACATTTTCCCCAGTTGCCCGAATGGAGTCAATCAGAATTCTTCTTGCCCTAGCATGTCAGCTGAATTTCAAACTTTATCAGATGGATGTAAAGACTGCTTTCTTGAATGGGTTACTCAAAGAGGATGTCTATGTGGCTCAACCAAAAGGATTCATTGATCCACACTTTTCGGATCATGTGATGTACCTTAAAAAGGCACTTTATGGGTTAAAGCAAGCTTCTAGAGCCTGGTATGATAGACTCACACAATATCTGGTGTCATGCGGGTTCACAAGAGGAAAGGCTGATCAAAATCTCTTCATCAAAAAGGAAGATGGTGAGTTGATAGTTGCTCAAGTCTATGTTGATAATATCATCTTTGGGTCGACTAAGGATGAACTTGCTCATGGCTTCTCAAAACTCATGCAAGCCGAGTTCGAGATGAGCATGATTGGAGAGCTGACTCACTTCCTAGGATTGCAGATTCGCCAACAAGATTCAGGTATATTCCTTTCTCAATCTAAATATGCTAAGAATCTTGTGAAAAAGTTTGGTTTGGATTCTGTTAGTTCTGTTAGAACCCCTATGAGCCCTAATGTTAAACTTACTGTAGACTTGTTAGGTAAGAGTGTTGATCATTCTCTCTATAGAAGCATGATAGGTAGTCTTCTTTACCTTACTGCTAGTAGACCTGACATTAGTTATAGTGTTGGTGTGTGTGCTAGATATCAAGCTAACCCCAAAGAATCTCACATGACTGCTTTAAAAAGAATTATAAAGTATGTCAAAACCACTGCTGAGTTCGGTGTGTGGTATAGCAAGGACACTAATGGTGTCTTAGCTGGGTACTCTGATGCTGATTGGGCTGGAAATGCTGATGATAGAAAGAGTACTTCGGGGGATTTTTTTATGTGGGTAACAATCTTGTCTCTTGGATGAGCAAAAAGCAGAACTCCATCTCCTTATCCACTGCAGAAGCTGAGTACATCGCTGCCGGTAGCTGCTACACCCAACTCCTCTGGATGCAAAAACTCCTTCATGATTATGGTATTTGTCAAGACCATCTCACTATTTACTGTGACAATACTAGTGCCATCAATATCTCTAAGAACCCGGTTCAACATTCTAGAACCAAACACATAGAGATTCGACATCACTTCATTAGGGAGCTTGTCGAAGATGGTACTCTCACTCTCGAGTTTATCCACACTGATGATCAGAAGGCTGACTTGTTCACCAAACCTCTTGACAGCAAACGTTTTGAATTCCTTCATCAAAACATTGGTGTTATCTCCATGGATTGATCTCCTTCTCTTGTTCCTCTTCCTCATGCATTTGCATCTAGTTTTTGCTTTGCTTTGATAACATGTTTTTGTTTGTTTATTTTTAGTTTTGTTTATTTTGTTTTTGATATAAAAATAAAAAAAAAATTTGAAAAATCAGAAAATACAAAAACAGTGTGTGTTTTGTGTACTTTGGTACTTGTGTACCTTGGATGGCCAATGAAACAAAGTTTTCTAAACTTTGTATCTTTTGTAGCTTAGATGAGCATCTCTATGCACAACTAAGCAAGTGAGCTTTGTGGCTCTTGTTTGTGATGAGTAAGATTAAGTTATCTCTTAAAACTTAACACTCATATCACTCTTTTTGACGGGTAGGACTAGAAAATCCTAAGAGAAAGGCATAAATAACCATCTCACCACTGTAACCCGCCAATCATGTATGACACCTGTATGCTTCGACATAGCAAAAGTGCAGTGTCAAAGACATTCGTATGCTTCGGCATAGCAAAAGTGCAATGTCTATGCTTAACATGTTGGGTATTTCTTTTCTCTCTTCTATATGCCCATGCATGATATGCTTAAAAGAAAATATGCAAAGAAACAAAAAGCAAAAAGATTAAAATGCTTTAAATATGATTGCAAGCGTGTTTTCTAGGAGATGTGGGAGTTATAGGATGTACCTTGAAGGTGATAGTCCCCATCAAACAGTTATGATTGTGTGTGAGTTAAAGTTATTTTCTCATATCTCAGATCGTCATAACATGTATACACATATGCAATCTTGCGATGTTTTTCACACACAACACGCAATATTCTTTGCTACTATTGATACATGTGCAGGTACAATGTGATTTGGTCATCACAAGTGTTTACATGTGCTAATGTATGCTCACTAAACTGTCTTGACTTGTTTTTGAAAAATAAAATTGGTTAGACTTGTTTAGTGTGTGTGTGTGTGTTTTTGAGGATCCATGTGCTTAAAATTTTGTTGAGAGATGATTTTGAGAGCTTAAAATGTTGATTGGATCAATGGGTGAGGTGTATGTTGGATTGCATTCATATCTGTGTTTTTCACTTCTCGAAAAACTGCTTTTAACTGATGGCTCGACACCTCCTCGATACCTGGTCATCTGTCGAGCTTCTCTAGCCTTTTCTTATCGCAATCTCGACACTTGTCTCGACACCTTATGGATCGATCGAGAAATCTCCTGTCTCCTCGATACCTTATTGATACCTTGTCGATCAATCGAGCTTATGTTCTTTGAAACTGGTTCTTATACCTCGACACCTCTCGATACCTTCAGCTGTCGACGACCTTTTTCTTGATACCTCCTGGACAGCTTCCTCGATACCTCTCGACACCTCAACTATCGAGATTTACTGAGGTGTCTATATAAGAGCAGTCACAATTTTTTCTCTCATTTCACTCGATCTCTCTCGATCTGTCCAAGGCGGTTCCTCTCCCAAACACCCTTTTCTCACTCAAATCTTCTAACCCTCTTGATTTTCGGTCTTCCCTTGGTTTCAATCACTTGGTAAGTTCACTTTTCCCTTCCTTTCTTATGCATTTCATGTTTTGAAACCTAGGTTTTGGGATTTTTGGAAATTTTTGGGGTTTTTCAAAATTAATGAGTTTTTCTTGAAATTTTGGGTTGGGTTTTCACTTAAATGTTTTCAAAATGTCATACATTGCATTTCATGTGCATTAGAATGGTATTTACATGCATTTAGATGTGTGTTCTATGTTTGTGTGCTGCTAGGATTGGATTGGGCTGAGCCCATGATGTTTTTCAATTTGCATGTCACATGTTCATGCATTCCCATGCATACGTAATTTTTGTTCAATATATTTGATATATGTGAACTGTGTTGGGACTTTTCTGATTGTCTCATTCTCTATCTCTTTCTCATTCTGTTTACGTTAAGTAGTGTCTATGGCACCCAAACGTAAATCCACTTCAGCTCGGAACCCTTTGCGTTCTGGAGCTTCCTCTTCTTCTGATTCCGCTCCTCTTAATCTTCAGTTCCGTGATGGAGATGTCCACAAGGCATTTTCTGAGAACTTTTCTAGACGAGGTGTTCATTCAGAACGCCAAGTCATTTTGGCGGACTTCGCCGACACTGACCTTCCCTCTGTCATTCACAGTAGGGGATGGGAGTCACTGTGTGACGTCCCGGTCACCTGTCCTCTCGTGCTCATTCAGGAGTTTTACTCCAACATGCACGGGATAGATCGTTCAGTACCTCTCTTTTTCACTCGCGTTCGAGGTACGCGTATCCCTGTTACACCGCAGCTAGTTGCGAATGTGCTTAGGGTTCCTAGGATAGATTTTCCTGACTATCCTTCCTGTGAGCGTCTGAGGACTGTGTCCAAAGAAGAGCTCATTTTTGCTTTTTGTCAGCGCCCTGCTGATTGGGGTGAACATCAGTACACATCATGTAGGCCTTTTGCTAAAGGTCCTAGATTCTTAAACATGGTGATGACTTTTGTACTCCATCCACTCTCTCACTACAACTCCATCACAGAGCCTCGTGCTCGATTCTTGTTATCTCTTCTAGAGCATCTTACTATAGATTTTCCTTCTCATTTCATCATTTCTATCATAGATGTTCATCTAGATTCGGCGTCCCGTGATAAGCTCATCTTTCCTTCCGCTATCACGAGGATCTTACGCACATCTGTGACATAGATGCCGCTACCGTAAAACGTAGTGAGGCTCAGTTTAGGTCGCGACAGACGAATTCCACTCCTTCCTCCCATTCGGCTCCATCCAGATCTGCTCCATCTACATCTGCTCCTTCTTCCTCTTCTGGCGATGTATCTCTTGGAAACATCATGGCGCAGCTGCAGCGCATGGATACTTGCCTCGATACACTCACCTCTGAGTTGTATCAGGTGAATGTTCGTGTTGGTCGTATTGCACGACGGCAGGTGACCATGGGTGGTTTTGCTCTTGAGGCTACTCCTTCACCACCTACTCCAGCGGCTTCAGATTCTGAGGATGATGATGATGATGGTGATGATGATGATGCTTCGGATGATGATGATAGAGATGCTAGCTCTACTGATGAGATGTCTACATGACACTCTATCCTTTGTCATTCATGACAAAAAGGGGGAGTAGTTTTGGGTTATGAGAGTAGTCATCTTAGGGGGAGAGTTAGTATAGGATCTTAGGGGGAGAGTTAGTATAGGACATTTTTGATAGGGGGAGTGTTGATATTTTGAGGGATGTAGTGAGGTTTTGATGTATCTTTTCTTTTCTATTCTTTATAGATACATTGTTCTTGTATATGAGGTCTTGTGACCAGTTTTACATACATTGTACTTATTTTCTTTATATATGTGGATGTATGTTTCTTTCACCTCTCTCTTCATGTGTTGTTTCTTCTCTATCTTTATACACATGTTCTTTATACTTGTATGCAATCTATTATTTCTGTTTCACACAAGATGCCTTGATGAGTTTTGTTTAAAGTGTTTCAGAAATACAGGTTGTCAAAGTCTACTTGCCATAAACTCTCTTCTTGCAAAGTTTTTCAAGAGTTTGTGTTAGGATAGATTTTATTGTATTCAACAAGTGAATATGAGTTGAGTGATTTATGACTTCTCTCATATGTTCATTTGTTTGTTGTGGTTTTGTCACGGATTGCCAAAGGGGGAGATTGTTAGGACATATGTGTTTTCACTTGTTAAGAACATATGTCACTTATTTATGTAAATTGGCTAATCCTTTGACAAAACGCACTCTACTTGTAATTGGGTAGTTCTAGGTGTTTTTAATACTTCAAGAAACAAGGTTTCAAGATCAAGTGTTGAAGTCATCAAGTCTGTCTAAGAAAAAACAAGCAGAAGTGCAATTTCATTAAAGCTCGACACCTGCTTGATAGCTACCTCGACACCTGCTATCTGTCGAGATTTATAATTTCAGATTTTCTGATATGATTTTCTTGGGATCCGTGAATATGCTTTTGGGTTTTCTTTTCTTCAAACTCTAAACATATAAAAGGATTGTTTTAAGAGCCGTGAAATTGTACACAAGTTGCAAAAGCATTGAGCAATCTCTGTTTAAGCAAATTGTGATCAAAGATGAAGTTCTTGAACTAGTTCATTTTCTCTGAAGAAGTTACTGTGTATTTGCACCAAAGGGTTTTGTGACCAAGCATCTTCCTGATCTTTATCGTGTAGGATGAACTGAAGAACTTTGCAGCCAACCTCTTCTCCTTAGTTGGTGCTTTGAAGTCACGTACTGGGATCCGCGCATTGGTTAGTCGCGTACTAGGATCCGTGCATTGGTTCAAAAGGGAAATTGTCACTACTGATCAAGTCCAATTGGGTATTGGGGTAAGGGTTCAACTGTAGGTTGGTAAGGTACTTGAGATTCTTTTACTTGTAACCGCTTGATTTGATAATAGTGGAGTTTCGGGAGTGGTGACCTAAAAATCACCCGGTGGGGTTTTTGCCGCAAGGGTTTTCCTCATTCGTAAACAAATCACCATGTTATTTAATTTCCGCTGCATATTTAGTTGTTTGGTGATTTGTTTGTGCTTTCACGAAATTGCATGATAAATTGATTAATTAATAACTTGGCTAATTAATTAATTGATTTAATCACAAGGGGTCATTCAGTTTGTGGCCTATCAGAATGAAAATAAAATTAGAAGACTAAAATGAATTTCAATTAAATTTAGAGAGTGTAATTTGGATTTTAGCCCTAAAAATAAAATCATATGGTAACGTTTCTTATTAGGCCTCCTGTGTCGTCATTAAATGTTTTTTTAACGTTTCTTATTACTACTGGTACAAACGATGACGTTTTAACAAAGCCTTTTAAATGTAAAGCACCAAATGGTGTCATCCTATCGTTATAGTGAGTTCGTTAAAAAAGCTGTTATGAGTCAGTTCAGTTCACTAGAGTTGGTTTCAAGTTAGTTAAGATTTCATAGTCTTTGTTCTATTTTATTCTTCGCTTAGTTTCTTCTCTGTCATAATCTTTGCATTACAAAATCTCAGCAATGATCACAAAATTTCATCATTAGGTAGCTATGGAATAGCTTATACAGATAATCAAAACTGAACTTTTAAGTGAGACACTAAAATAGTAATATCCTTCATATAATACTAGGGGAATCCAATTTTGTGAATCAATAAATAATTTGGTACAGTTGTATTTTGGAGCATGTTGTGTTTGTATTATAATCATGTTATGTTTGATTTTGAATTTTCTGGGTTTGTGCTTGATTTTGAATTTTTTGGGTTTGTGTTTGATTTTCAATTTTCAGGGTGTGTTTGTATTGTGAGTATGTTGTGTTTGATTTTGAATTTTTTGGGTTTGTATTTGATTTTGAATTTTTTGGGTTTGTGTTTCACTTTGAATTTTTTGGGTTTGTGTATGATTTTGATTTAGCTAGGGGGGGGAAAAAAAAAACCTATAGCCGCATTTCAAAAACGCAGCTGTAGGATGCATTAGCCGTATTTTTAAAACGCAGCTAAAACTGTACCTATAGCTGCGGTTTTAAAACGCGGCCCAAACATGGTCTATAGCCTCGTTTAAAAAAACGCAGCTATAGGTTGAGACTTGTAGCCGCGGTTAAAAAAACGCGGCTATAGACCTGCATGAGCTATTGTCGCACAGTATAAGTTGCGTTTACAAATGCGGCTATAGCCTATAAGCTGCGTATAATACCCGGTTCCAAAATAATAAGAATAATAATAAATAAATAAAAAGGAGATATATTTTTAAGGGTAATTTAGTAATTTTCGATATTGAAGTTAGCAATATTTATACCCTAATTATATCATGTAAACCCTAGCCACCCTAAGGATTTTGTTTTTTTATGCCTAAAGATTTTTTAAGAGGAGTTGTTGTCCAACCCCCCCCCCCCCCCCCCCCCCCCCCCCCCCCGGGCGGTCCTCATCTTTTCTCCTATCTAATAACCCAACCAGTATATGTCCAGTTAAGCAAAATTTCACCACTAAAAGCACTTCACTTTTATTCCATGATTCTTATTGAGGGCAACGTAACTAGATGTGTGTTGGCCTCTATGGGCAGTACTGACTTGTCATTAAGGTTCCTTATTGATAGATAAAAGATGAAGCCAGTACCAATTATTTGAAGGTTTCCAAAGACTTAGTCTTTTCATGTGTAAAGCATCTTTGCTTTGTTGTATCTATGGTGTTGGATGGCATTGAGATTTGAGGTCCAAGGACCTAAGTGACAAACTAGTTTGGAGTAAATTCTTTATTTAGTTTGCTAAAAGGTTTACATTGGATTGGTCTTGGGAAACTGCAAGGATTTTTGAATAGGCTTAGGATTGAGGTAAGTAACCTTATCCTAATTGGTTTTATTTTGTGTAATTATAACTACTGAAAATTGTTTACAGTTGTTACAATTTTATTTTTATTGTATTACTGATTTCAAGTAAAGAATTATCACAAATATATCTGATTACTGAATATATGATGTATTTTATTTAATTGTTTTTAGCTATACTGATTCAAAGTAAAGAATAAAGAATTTTCACAAATATATATGAGTATTGAATATAAGATTTATTTTATTTAATTGTTCTTTTTTTTTGGCTATATTGATTTAAAGTAAAGAATATAATATAGATATATCGCAAAAATATTTGAATATTGAATATATGATTATATATATGTATTTGAATAAGATATATTTTTGTTAGAAACTATGATTTCATATATATGATTATGGACAATCTGACTATGAATTGATTCTGATACCCAAACCAATGGGGGTTATTCATTGGTATTCTGATACCCAAACCAATGGGGGTTATTCATTGGTACTCTGATACCCAGCCAATGGGGGTTATTCATTGGTACTCTGATGCCCAGTCATGGGGATATAGCATGACCATAGTCATAAGATTATTAAGAATATGAATTACGTTTGAACATTTGAACTATTTTGAGTCCTTAAAACTACATATGTGATTTTGAAAATGTTTGAATATTTGAACAATTTTGAGTCATTAAAATTGCTTATGTATTTTTAGAACCTATTGTAAGTTATAGCTTTGATATATGAAAAACTGACTACTTTCTAAACCATCTATGATATATTTGTAAGATTAAAGTATGTGATCTATTTGCAACTTATTATTTTAAGACTATGAAACTTCTTTAGTTATTTTTGAAAACCCATAGCATATTATAACTTTTGAAGGCTCATATTACATCTTATTACTTTACAGATCTATTGCTTGATAGAACTTATTAGGATTTTGGTTACTTATTGAGTTGTTAGCTCACCCCCCTTTTTCCCCTTTAATTTCAGATTATGAAGAATAACAAGTTTTGGGAGTTTTGATGTTGTGTTGTGATCGGGAAAAGAAGCTTAGTGATTTTGGGATTGGATGGTCTTCTAAGAGTTTTATATTTTTTTGGCCAATTGGCATTTATGTACATAAGGTTTGGATTTTGTTCCTATTAAATTATTGGAGATCTATTCATAAAGAAATTGTTGAGGTATTTTGGATTTAATTGATTTAATTTTTGAGGATAAATTTTAGTTGCTAAGAAGGCCTTGCACACTTGTAGGGTGCTTACTTTATAAGCGTGCGGCAGTTGTCACGTGCCTATCTTTATAGTTGGGTTCGGGGCGTGACATTGTGTTTTTAGGGTCTATAATCGTGTTTTAGAAACGCAGCTATAGCCCTCGTTTCTTGTAGTGTCTTTTGAGCTGCATCTTTGGCCTTTGAAACCTGGACTTGGCATACATTACAGAATCAAATTATCAATGGGTTTCAGGTGATTAGATTAAACTAGATAATGTTCTGCATGATGTGTGAACAGTTTGCAATTTCTTTGGAAATAATTTTTATGTATTCTATTGTATATAGTATTTATGTTTTCCCAAACTACTGTCGAATGCTTTAGTTCCCTTTTCTTAATTCATATTTATAATTTTTCTTATTCTAGAAGTAGTTCCAAACTATTGATTGGCTTTTGTTTACTAATATTGATATATGAGATTGAAATTGTTAGTTCTTAGGCATTCCTAGGAAACCATATCATATTATAAATTTAATATTAAAAATAATATGTAGAAAAACTAGTACTAGATTGTAGTTCTAGTATACAAATAATATGTAGGAAAACTAGTACTAAATCGTAGTTCTAGTATACAGAATAAGGTATAATGAAAATACTTTGTAACACCCCAGTTATTAAGTGTAATTTGGAAGAAGCTTGAGGGGCGAATTGGAAATTTACTCAGAAGATATTTTTGGGGCAAATTGGTAATTAAGCTTTTCAACTTAAGTCACCTCCCCCCCCCCCCCCCCTCTTCCTTATTTTCATGTTGATCTCTCTCTCCCTCTCTCGTTTTTCTTGTGCTGCCAGCCTCTCCCTTCCTCTCACCCAAATCTCACTCCTTCATCTCTCATGATCAGTGACCACTAGATCGTCCCTCTAGCCACAATGTACTTCTTTATTTGTGCCATTTCCCAACTAGAATTTAAGGTTTCGAGATTCTTGCTGATGGACCTAGTGACAGAATTGGTTGATTTTTTGATGCCCGGTTAAGGTAAATTGGTTGGCTTTCCAAGGTAAGTAGCTTTTTAATAGGTTTTTTTGGAAAATAATCATGTTGCATAAACGTTGTTTTTGGGTCAAACACATTTTGGAAATTTTTTGTAGAACTATGTTTTCTTAAAAGTATTGTGTTGTGACCTTATTATATATGACTATTTATGAATAGTGCATCATATTTGGTAATGTGAATGGGGAAATACATGTTAGCTTGGAAATGATAAGCATCTTTTATAAAATTCTTGGGAATGGATTTTATGGATTTAGTGCATTATATGCAAATTCTAAAGATATTTTATCCTGACTTGTGATATTTGAGAAATTGATAGAAAAAGTTATTGACAAGAAATGATTTTGGAAAATTTGGAAACCTTGTGAATATATTGGGTATTTCAAAGGTTTTTGTGAACCTACTTGAAATTGAGCCGTGTTTTGAATTCTTGTAATCTGTGAGCCCTTTATGTTTTACCTTTGTGCCGTGATGTGTGATTACCTGCTAATTACCTAACTAGATACTATAGTCTGTGTGACATCGGTATCTTAGCACCCGTCTTTGTGACAGCAGATTAGTTTCGTCTTTGTGACGGCATATGAGTTCTGTCTTTGTGACGGCATTGAGTTCCGTCTTTGTGACGACAGATTAGTTCCGGCTGTGTGTCGGCGATGAGTTCCGTCTTTGTGACTGCAGATGAGTTCCATCTTTGTGACGGCATTGTCACGTGGCCTTGGGTTGGATTTTCAGGTTTTAAAAGGATGTTTTGATAGCTCACAGTAAATGGTATGTAGTTTCATGTTGAAATATTTTGAGAAAGCTTGGTGCTACATTCTTTTAATCATTCTTGTCATTTTATTTAGAAAAATGGTTTTGCATGATCCAAATGGAAATTCCCAAATTATGAAATGTTTTGTAAAATGCTCATTATCACGAAACTTGCATTTCCCCCACCCCCATTAATTATGCTACTTACTGGGCTTTAGCTCATCCCACTCTCCAACAGTTTTACAGATAAATTAGCTATATGTCGGGCATGGAGCTTAGTTTATTGGTGGTGATTAAAGTACTATGCTAAGTGGGAGATTTGTACTATAAAGTGTTGGTGACTCAACTTACTAAATTTATCGAGGCCATAGCTAATGCTACTGGAGATTGGGCTCTTGAGGTTTGTTAGCCTTGAGTGTGGTAGGCCTAGATTTTCTGTTGAGGTTGTGTACCTTAGAGAGGATCGTGACTTTGTGTTTATTTTATTTGGAGCTTTGGATTGTTGAGTACATTTGGAGACACATGATTTGTAGTTTGTATTGCTTGTAAATGTGTCATAGAGCTCTGACTTGTATTGTGGAGAGATCAATATATTTATTTACTTTATCAAATGAAAAAAAAAAAAAAAAAATCCCATACAGTCTCTCTTGAAGGCTTGGTTTATCATGCTTTGGACCCATTTGGGTTTAGGGCGTGACAATTATGGTATCAGAGCTTAGGTTATGATTCTGTAGAAATTTGAAGTTAGGCAATGATCCTGATCTAAGTTAGAGCATTATGTATTATGGTAGCTCGTTGGGTAGCTTCAGGGAGAAACTTTTGTGTGTTTTATGATTGATTGAGTAGTAAGTGATTGGAATTGTGTTGTCTTTCTTATTTTGTGATGCTATTGTTAAGTTCTTAATTCTTCGTTTGTGATGTAAACTATTGTGCTTCTTATGCATTGTTCGTGTAAACTGTTGTGCTTGTTATGCTTGTTCTCAAAAAATTTTGAATGTTTTGAGTTAAATTCCTAATTTTGTTTTGAGCAAACACAATATGAATCAAGATTTCAAATTTCATGTTTATAAATTTTGAGAACTTGTTTAAAGACAATTTTCCATTAGCAAGCATTGTTGGTTATGTTGACTTTAGGTGGTGCAATTTGGTCGAACCTCGCTGGCCACGAGTGGCATGACAAGTTCTTGACCATCTTTAGCATAATTCAACAAGTATTTTTTTCTATGGTTGGTTAGAAGATTTATTTGATTCTGTTGAGCTCACGTGGTGTCTAACAAACCACTAACCATCAAGTTTTTTTTTTGCTATCATGTTATTATATATATAAAAGGAGATCATCTTTGTGGTGAATCTACCTTTTTCCTTGCTTTAGTTTTGAAAATTTTCTTTTGATATGAATGTTTTGAATTAAAGTTACTTGGAAGGTGGACTTGTATGGTTCATATGAATTTAGAAAGTCATTTTAAAGCCTTTTATGAAACTTCTGCTCATTGTGAATGTACTTTTGTCTTCATAAGTCATGATTGATGTTATATTTATGATTTGAGGATTCAGTTTTAACTATTGGTACTTTCTTACCCCTTAGAAATTCTTTTAAGTTCAGTGGAACATTTGTGACTTGTATTTGGAAAAAAAAAATTGTGATTTTTACTGTCAATATCGGATTTTTCCGGAAATTGAGAGTTTGGACATGGTTTCGTAATCGCTAATTTCATTTCATTAGTAGCCCTCTTACCTTATCAAAGATTACTTGAAAGGTGAATGGGTATTTTCTTTTTAACATATGAAGTTTTCTTGATCCTCATCAAGTTCACACGTATATAAATTTTTAAAGCTAATGTTTTTGACTAGTGAATGTGTTTCAAAAATTTTATTAATTGCATACAATTTCGAGGATGAAAATTTTTTAAGGGGGGAAGAATGTAACACCCTGGTTATTAACTGTAATTTGGAAGAAGCTTAAGGGGAAAATTAGAAATTTACTCACAAGATATTTTTGGGGCAAATTGGTAATTAAGCTTTTCAACTTAAGTCACCCCCCTCCCCTCCTCATTTTCACGTTGATCTCTCTCTCCCTCTCTCGTTTTTCTTGTGCTGCCAGCCTCTCCCTTTCTCTCACCCAAATCTCACTCCCTCTTCATCTCTCATGATCAGCCACCACTAGATCGTCCCTCTAGCCACCAAGTACTTCTTTATTTGTGCCATTTTCCAACAAGAATTTAAGGTTTCGAGATTCTTGCTGATGGACCTAGTGACGAAATTGGTTGATTTTTTTATGCCCGGTTAAGGTAAATTGGTTGGCTTTCCAAGGTAAGTAGCTTTTTAATGGGTTTTTTGGAAAATAATCATGTTGCGTAAACGTTGTTTTTGGGTCAAACACATTTTGGAAAATTATTTGTGGAATTATGTTTTCTTAAAAGTATTGTGTTGTGACCTTATTATATATGACTATTTATGAATAGTGCATCATATTTGGTAATGTAAATGGGGAAATACATGTTAGCTTGGAAATGATAAGCATCTTTTATAAAATTCTTGGGAATGGATTTTATGGATTTATTGCATTATTTGCAAATTCTAAAGATGTTTTATCTTGACATGTGATAGTTGGGAAATTGATTGAAAATGTTATTGACAAGAAATGATTTTGGAAAATTTGGAAACCTTGTGAATATATTGGGTATTTCAAAGGTTTTTGTGAAACTACTTGAAATTGAAACTGATAGGCCACAAACTGAATGACCCCTTGTGCTTAAACCAATTAATTAATTAGCAAAGTTATTAATTAATCAATTTAACATGCAAACGCGTGGAAGTACAAACAAATCACCAAATAACTAAATATGCAGCGAAAATTAAATGACACGGTGATTTGTTTACGAATGGGGAAAAAACCCTTGCGGCAAAAACCCCACCGGGTGATTTTCAAGTCACCACTCCCGAAACTCTACTATTATCAAATCAAGCGGTTACAAGTAAAGGAATCTCAAGTACCTTACCAACCTACAGTTGAACCCTTACCCCAATACCCAATTGGACTTGATCTGTAGTGACAGTTCTCCCTTTTGATACACGGCTCCCAAGTACGTGACTAACCAATGCGCGGATCCCAGTACGCGACTTCAAACACCAACTTAGAAGGAGAGGTTGGCTGCAAAGTTCTTTAGTTCATCCTACACGATGAAGATCAGGAAGATGCTTGGTTACAAAACCCTTTGGTGCAAATACACAACAACTTCTTCAGAGAAGATGATTTAGGTCAAGAACTTCGTCTTTGATCACAATTTGCTTGAACAGAGATTGCTCAATACTTTTTCAACTTGTGTACAATTTGACGGCTCTTAAAACAATCCTTTTATATGTCTAGGGTTAGGAGAAAAGAAGGCCAAAGACATATTCACGGATCCCAAGAAATCAGATTAGAATTCTGATTTTCTTAAATCTCGACAGATAGCAGGTGTCGAGGAGCTATTGAGCAGGTGTCGAGCTTTAATGATTTTGCACTTCAGCTTGTTTTTCTTGGACAGACTTGATGACTTCAACACTTGATCTTGAAACCTTGTTTCTTGAAGTATTAAAAACACCTAGAACTACCCAATTACAAGTAGAGTGCATTTTGTCAAAAGGATTAGCCAATTTACATAAATAAGTGACATATGTTCTTAACAAGTGAAAACACATATGTCCTAACAATCTCCCCCTTTGGCAATCCGTGACAAAACCACAACAAACAAATGAATATATGAGAGAAGTCATAAATCACTCAACTTATACTCACTTGTTGAATACAATAAAATCCATCCTATCACAAACCCTTGAAAAACTTTGCAAGAAAAGAGTTTATGGCAAGTAGACTTTGACAACCTGTATTTCTGAAACACTTTAAACAAAACTCATCAAGGCATCTTGTGTGAAACAGAAATAAAATAGATTGCATACAAATATAAGAACATGTGTATAAAGATAGAAAAGAAACAACACATGTAGAGATAGGTGAAAGAAACATACATCCACATATAAAGAATATAAGTACAATGTATGTAAAACTGGTCACAAGACCTAATGTACAAGAACAATGTATCTAAAGAAAGAAAAGAAAAGATACATCATATCCTCACTACATCCCTCAAATATCAACACTCCCCCTAACAAAAAAAATGTTCTATACTAACTCTCCCCCTAAGATGACTACTCTTATAACCTAAAACTACTCCCCCTTTTTGTCATGAGTGACAAAGGGTAGAGTGTCATGTAGACATTTCATCAGTAGAGCTAGCATCTCCATCATCATCCGAAGTGTCATCGTCATCACCATCATCATCATCATCCTCAGAGTCAGAAGCTGCTGGAGGAGGTGGTGAAGGAGTAGCCTCAGAAGCAAAACCACCCATGGTCGCCTGCTGTTGTGCAATACGACCAACACGAACATTCACCTGATACAACTCAGTGAAGAGTGTATCGAGCCGAGCATCCATGCGCTGTAGCTGCGCCATGATGTCTCCAAGAGATACATCGCCCATAGAGGAAGAAGGAGCAGATGTAGGTGGAGCAGATCTGGATGGAGCTGAACGGGAGGGAAGAGTGGAATCCGGTTGCCTCGACCTAAATTGAGCTGCACTACGTTTTACGGTAGCGGCATCTATGGCATAAATGTGTGTGAAGTGGTCGGACACAGGAAAAGGGATAGAAAAATGGCGTAAGATCCTCGTGATAGCGGAAGGAAAGATGAGCTTATCACAGGACGCCGAATCTAAATGAATATCTATGATAGAAAGAATGAAATGAGAAGGAAAATCTATAGTCAGATGCTCAAGAAGAGATAGCAAAAATCGAGCACGAGGCTCTGTGATGAAGTTGTAGTGAGAGAGTGGATAGAGTACAAAAGTCATCACCATGTTGAGGAATTTAGGACCTTTAGCAAAAGGTCTACATGATGTATACTGATGTTCACCCCAATCAGCAGGGTGCTCACAAAAAGTAGAGATGAGTTCATCTTTCGACACAGTCCTCAGATGCTCACAAAAAGGATAGTCAGGAAACTCTATCCTAGGAACCCTAAGCACATCCGCAACTAGCTGCGGTGTGACAGGGATGCGCGTACCTCGAACGCGAGTGAAAAAGAGAGGTACTGAACGATCAATCCCGTGCATGTTGGAGTAAAACTCCTGAATGAGCATGAGAGGACAAGTGACCGAGACGTCACACAGTGACTCCCATCCCTTACTGTGAATGACAGAGGGAAGGTCAGTGTCAGCGAAGTCTGCCAAAATGACTTGGCATTCTGAATGAACACCTCGTCTAGAAAAGTTCTCCGAAAATGCCTTGTGGGCATCACCATCACGGAACCGAAGATTGAGAGGAGCAGAATCAGAAGATGAAGAAGCTCCAAAACGCAGAGGGTTTCGAGCTGGAGTGGATTTACGCTTAGGTGCCATAGACACTACTAACGTAAATAGAATGAGAGAGAGAGAAAGAAAGAGACAATCAGAAAAGTCCCAAAACAGTTCACATATATCAAATATATTGAACAATGAGTACGTATGCATGGGGAATGCATGAACATGTGACATGCAAAGTAAAAAGCATCATGGGCTCAGCCCAATCCAATCCTACCAGCATACATCTAAATGCATGTAAATACCATTCTAATGCATATGAAATGCAATGTATGACATTTTGAACACATTTAAGTGAAAAACCAACCGAAAATTTTAAGAAAAACTCATTAATTTTGAAAAACCCCAAAAATTTTCAAAAACCCCAAAACCTAAGATTCAAAACATGAAATGCATGAATAATGAGGGAAAAAGAGATCATACCAAGTGATTTGAAGCAAGGAAGGGCCGAAAATCACGTGGATTGAAGGTTTTGAGTGAGAAAAAGGAGTTTGGGAGATGAACAGACGCGGATAGATCGAGAAAATGAGAACCGGATCGCGACAGAACCTTATATAGGAACTTCAGTAAATCTCAATAGCAAAGGTGTCGAGAGGTGTCGAGACAGGTGTCGAGAGGTGTCGAGATAGCTGTCGAGGAAGGTGTCGAGAAAAAGCATGTCGACAGCTACAGGTGTCGAGAAGGTATCGAGGAATGAACACCAGAACCAAGAACAGAAGCTCGATCGATCGACAAGGTATCGAGAAGGTATCGAGGAGACAGGAGATTTCTCGATCGATCCATCAGGTGTCGAAGAGGTGTCGAGATTGCGATAAGAAAACGGCTTGAGAAGCTCGACAGATACAAGGTATCGAGGAGGTGTCGAGGAGGTGTCGAGCCAACAGTGAAAAGCAGTTTTTCGAGAAGAGAAAAACACAGATATGAATGCAATCCAACATAAACCTCAACCAATGATCCAATCAACATATTAAGCTCTCAAAATCATCTCTCATCAAACAATTTAAGCACATGGATCCTCAGAAACACACACACACACACACTAAACAAGTCTAACCAATTTTATATTTCAAAAACAAGTCAAGACAGTTTAGTGAGCATACATTAGCATATGTAAACACTTGTGATGGCCAAATCACATTGTACCTGCACATGTATCAAGAGTAACAAAGAATATTGCGTGTTGTGTGTGAAAAACATCGCAAGATTGCATATGTGTATACATGTTATGACGATCTGAGATATGAGAAAATAACTTTAACTCACACACAATCATAACTGTTTGATGGGGACTATCACCTTCGAGGTACATCCTATAACTCCCACATCTCCTAGAAAACACGCTTGCAATCATATTTAAAGCATTTTAATCTTTTTGCTTTTTATTTTCTTTGCATATTTTCTTTTAAGCATATCATGCATGAGCATAAAAAGAGAGAAAAGAAATACCCAACATGTTAAGCATAGACATTGCACTTTTGCTATGTCGAAGCATACGGATGTCTTTGACACTGCACTTTTGCTATGCCGAAGCATACAGGTGTCATTCATGATTGGCGGGTAACAGTGGTGAGATGGTTATTTATGCCTTTCTTTTAGGATTTTCTAGTCCTACCCATCAAAAAGAGTGATATGAGTGTTAAGTTCAAGAGATAACTTAATCTTACTCATCACAAACAAGAGCCACAAAGCTCACTTGCTTAGTTGTGCATGGAGATGCTCATCTAAGCTACAAAAGATACAAAGTTTAGAAAACTTTATTTCAATGGCCATCCAAGGTACATAAATACCAAAGTACACAAAACACACACTGTTTTTGTATTTTTTCAATTTTTCAATTTTTTTTTAATATCAAAAACAAAAATAAACAAAACTGAAAATAAACAAACAAAAACATGTTATCAAAGCAAAGCATAAAACTAGACTGACTCAAAAAAAATGCAAAACACACAAGTAATGCAACACACAAAAACAAGAAGATAGAAGAAAGTGATAAAATCACTTAGAGTCCTTTTTCTTCCACACCTTGGAAGAACCTTTCCTTTGATTGAACCCTTGAACCGGCGGTGAGGGGGAAGAATTGAAACCGTTCAAGTTCGAAAGGAACATGAGGGCTTTCAGAAGATCTCCAAGAGGAGCGAGAGAGGATTGAAGCTGATTTTGGCTTCCAGATGCTATCATGCCGTTGCTCTGTTGAGTGGCTAGCCACTTATAGCAATTTGGTCGTGTATGACCGGCAGCTCCACAATGATGACAGAGAAGCTGCTTCTTTTGTTTAGGCTTTTGAGAGCTACCCTTCTTAGCCCTAGAGTTTTTAGCATCTTTCTTATCTTGCTTAAGGGGTGCTCCTAAGATAGATTTACTCTTGTCTAGGTTCTCACTAGCTAATTCAGTTTTAACCTCAGTGTTCTCAATTTCAGTGTTATTAGCAGGAGAAACAAAAACAGTAGTACTAGTAGAAGCAATATTAGAGGAAGAAAGACCATACCCTAAAACTGTTCGATCCGAAGCAGATTTCTGATTGCTAAGCATCTCATCAAGCTTTGCACTTGAAGTCCTCTCCAGTTGAGTTTTAACTTGAAACAGCTCCGCTTCAAGCTTCTTGGTCTTCTTAGCCAAGAAATTGTTCTCAAACCTCAGTGCACCAATAGTTTGATTCGTCTCATCAAACTTTGTGGACAACTCTTCACGATCAAGTTTCACATCACTGAGCTTCTTGGTGGCCAGCTTATACAATTTCTCATGCTTCTCAGAGAGCTTGTAAAGCTTCTCATAGGCTGAATGGATATCGTCTTGATCATCCATCTTCTCGAATTTTGACTCCACCAGTTCTTCTTCTTCGTCCACTTCTTCAACAATCCCTTCAGTAGGATTGACTGTGGCAGTGAAGGCATTTAAGATTTCGTCATCCTCACTATCGGAATCATCTTCAGGCTCAGTGTCACTCAAGGTTGCAGCAAGTGCCTTACTCTTCCCAATGCTCTTGAGATATGTAGGACACTCATGTTTCATGTGTCCAAACCCATGACACCCAAAGCACTTAGGCCCTGCAGGAACAGTGTACTGACCGCCATCCTTAGCATCCTTTTTCCCTTTGTCTTGCCCCTTAGACTGGAAAGAACTGGATTGTCTGCGGTCCTTATCGAAGCTCCTCCCATTGGCATTCTTCATAAACTTCTTGAACTGCCTTGTAATGTAGGATTTAATCTTGGAATCTTCATCATCGGAAGACTCATCTGTATCACTGCTCTTTGCCTTCAAGGCCATGCTCTTGCCTTTACTCGACTTGCCAATCCTAGATAACCCTAGCTCATAGGTCTGCAAGTTTCCAACCAGCTCAGTCAAAGGAATCTTGTCAATATCCTTTGATTCTTCTATCGCCGTGATCTTGGCATGGAATCTCTCGGGTAGAGATCTGAGCACTTTCCTCACAATCTTGGGTTCAGGGATGGTTTCCCCAAGATTGAAGGCTGAGTTTACTATGTCCTTGAGCTTGGCATAGAACTCATCAAACGACTCATCCTCCTCCATCTTAATCTCTTCAAAGCTTGTAGTGAGCCTCTGAAGCTTTGAATCTTTGACAGCCTTTGTTCCTTCATAGGTTGTCTGGAGGATGGTCCACGCCTCCTTAGTAGTTTCAGTTGAGGATATCTTCTTGAACTCCTCATTAGTGATTGCGCTGAATAGGGCATTCAACGCTCTGCTGTTGAAGTTTGCCGCCTTGATCTTGGCTTCATCCCAATCGGCCGGCGCTTCCTCTGGCTTAGTCCAGCCAATCTCCACAGCTTGCCATACTTTTTCATCTAAAGACTGCAAGAAAGCTCTCATGCGTACTTTCCAGCATGCGTAGTTAGTCCCATCAAATAAAGGAGGTATAATTAACGACTGTCCTCTATCCATGACAAATAGGGGTCAATGGATCAAACACAACAAAGATTAAACTCTAATCAGAGTATGCCTGCTCTGATACCACTTGATAGGCCACAAACTGAATGACCCCTTGTGATTAAACCAATTAATTAATTAGCCAAGTTGTTAATTAATCAATTTAACATGCAAATACGTGGAAGCACAAGCAAATCACCAAATAGCTAAATATGCAGCGGAAATTAAATGACACGGTGATTTATTTACGAATGGGGAAAACCCTCGCGGCAAAAACCCCATCGAGTGATTTTCAGGTCACCACTCCCGAAACTCCACTATTATCAAATCAAGCGGTTACAAGTAAAGGAATCCCAAGTACCTTACTAACCTACAGTTGAACCTTTACTCCAATACCCAATTGGACTTGATCTGTAGTGACAGTTCCCCCTTTTGATGCATGGCTCCCAAGTACGTGACTAACCAATGCGCGAATCTCAGTACGCGACTTCAAACACCAACTTAGAAGGAGAGGTTGGCTGCAAAATTCTTCAGTTCATCCTACACGATGAAGATCAGGAAGATGATTGGTCACAAAACCCTTTGGTGCAAATACACAGCAACTTCTTCAGAGAAGATGAACTAGGTCAAGAACTTCGTCTTTGATCACAAATTGCTTGAACAGAGTTTGCTTAATGCTTGTGCAACTTGTGTATATTTTGACGGCTCTCAAAATAGTCCTTTTATATGTCTAGGGTTAGGAGAAAAGAAGGCCTAAAGACATATTTACGGATCCCAAGAAATCATATCAGAATTCTGATTTTCTTAAATCTCGACAGATAGCAGGTGTCGAGGAGCTATCAAGCAGGTGTCAAGCTTTAATGATTTTGCACTTCAGCTTGTTTTTCTTGGACAGACTTGGTGACTTCAACACTTGATCTTGAAACCTTGTTTCTTGAAGTATTAAAAACACCTAGAACTACCCAATTACAAGTAGAGTGCGTTTTGTCAAAAAGATTAGCCAATTTACATAAATAAGTGACATATGTTCTTAACAAGTGAAAACACATATGTCCTAACAGAAACATGTTTTGAATTCTTGTAATCTGTGAGCTTTTTATGTTTTACCCTTGTGTTGTGACATGTGATTACCTGGTGACTACCTAGCTAGATACTATAGTCTGTGTGACATTGGTATCTTAGCACCCGTCCTTGTGATGACGATGAGTTCCGTCTTTGTGACGGCAGATTAGTTCCGTCTTTGTGACGGCAGTTAGGTCTGGCTGTGTGTCGAGGATGAGTTCCGTCTTTGTGATGGCAGATGAGTTCCGTCTTTGTGACGGTGTTGTCACGTGGCCTTGGATTGTTGGATTTTCAGGTTTTAAAAGGATGTTTTGGTAGCTCACAGTAAATAATATGTAGTTTCAAGCTGAAATATTTTGAGAAAGCTTGGTGCTACATTCTTTTAATCATTTTTGTCATTTTATTAAGAAAAATGGCTTTGCATGATCCAAATGGATATTCCCAAATTATGAAACGTTTTGTAAAATGCTTATTATCACGAAACTTGCATTTCTCCCACCCCCATTAATTCGCTACTTACTGGGCTTTAGCTCATCCCACTCTTCAACAATTTTATAGATAAATTAGCCATATGTCAGGCATGGAGCTTAGTTTATTGGTGGTGATTAAAGTACTACACTAAGTGGGAGATTTGTGCTATAAAGTGTTGGTGACTCAACTTACTAAATTTATCGAGGCCATAGCTAATGCTAATGGAGATTGGGCTCTTAAGGTTTGTTAGTGTTGAGTGTGGTAGGCCTAGATTTTCTGTTAAGGTTGTGTACCTTAGAGAGGATCGTGACTTTGTGTTTATTTTATTTGGAGCATTGGTTTGTTGAGTACATTTGTAGATGCATGATTTGTAGTTCGTATTGCTTGTAAATGTGTCATAGAGCTCTGACTTGTATTGTGGAGAGATCAATATATTTATTTACTTTATCAAATGAAAAAAAAAAAAAATCCCATATAGTCTCTCTCGAAGGCTTGGTTTATCATGCTTTAGACCCATTTGGGTTTGGGGCATGACATACTTTCCAAACTGATGGTATGCCCTTTTTCTTTAATTAGCTTTGTCTGAGTATCCGTGCAATTATCCTCAATGTTCATATTCAAAATATTTTTAGTATTTAATATATTTGTGATGCAAGCTCCCAAGTATTCAAATATAGTATAAGGAAATTCAGCATATATATACATAGTATAAGGAAAGTTGCCAAAAAAAAAATCTAAAAGATTTCGTGCGATTTTTTAAATTCATATAAAACAACTTCATGTTAACTATTAACAAATTTTCTTAAATCTATTAAATTATAAACCTCATTCATAATTTTAAATACAATTCTAATAGTTCACACTAATAAGGGGAAAAATTATTTCATTTATGCATGTGCATTACAATACATTAGAATCAAAGTAAAAGTTAAAAAAAAAAAAAAAATACAAAATGACTATTGTAGAGAATAAGTAAAAAAATACAAAAAGACTAACGTAGATGTTTGTTTTTAGACCCCTTAAAACACAACTGGATTAACCTAGTTAACAAGCCAAGTTATTACTTAGTCCAAATTCCAGATCTAGGTTAACACAATCATATATCATATCAATGTAAAGTGCGGAATATAAAAAACACAAAAATATGATGACCCAGGAAAACCAAACCGGTAAAAAACCTGGGGAGGATTTAACCTAGCTATCCTCAAGGTAAAACTGAATCCACTATGAAAGAATCGAAGTTTTACAATAGCGACTTAGACCACTAACATCCTATTGCTACCTCATGTAGAAAACTTACTGACATGACCACGTGCAAGCTCCGAGACCATGGACTCCTTCTTTCTTGGATTCTCCAGCAAGTACAAGCACTCCCGCTTGTGTATCTTTAAGCTCTTTTGTGCAGCAACTGAATGATCATCAAGCTCTCAATGAAATCTCCTTCTTGATAATCCTAAGCATGTGTGAAGGCAACCACCTCTCAGATCTCACAAGAGATTCACACACACAACAAATAGAGCAACCTCTAAAACGTGGCTAGGGTTTCCCTTTTATACCTAAGGCAAAACATAAAACCCTACACGTCATATGGGCTTAGGGCTGAGTTGGAAATTCTGCAGAAAAAACATTCTGCCCGACTTTCGATCGGTCGAGTCTAATTCTCGATCGATCGAGCCAGACTGAATTGCACAATGAATTCTGCAGCAGCTCAATTCCAACTTTACATAAAACACATACTTTGAGCAAGTCTAAAACAAGACTAAAAACATGTTTTGACCATGGTTTGCTAACAATACAAATTAGAGTTCTAATACATTAGTTCCTAAGTACTTAGAACCTAACAAACTCCTCCTTTGGCAATCTGTGACAAAACACAAACACAATACTCAAAGTTACAAGTAAAAAGTCCTTTACAAAAATAATGCCCATTACAAAATAATCTACGTAGCTACTATCCATCAGTTGCAAGTGTAGACAGTAGCATGACTGAATTAACTTGTATATTTCCTGAAATACTTAACAAACACATAAACGCATGTGTGGAAAATACAAGTAAAACAAAAATAAATTCTTGACTTCACAAAACACAAAACAAAGATATATATCATGAATAACTCATAAATATAAATCAATGAGCAGTGAAACAAGAATATAGATAACAAAGTATCTCCCCCTAACATGAATAGCCAAAAATAATACATCAAGAGCCAAAAAGGATACATACACAGTGAAGCACCTAGATACAATCTAAACTCCACAATCTCCAACAAATAAAAACTCTCCCCCTAACTACAAAAAATAAATCCTCTACAAGTGTTCCAAAACTACTCCCCATTTTTGTAACGGAATGCCAAAGGGTAATCAGAATCCATCATCAAAAGGAGTTGCCGAAGGCAAATGTCGAAGATGTGCCAAATCTGCTCGCAAAGCACGAAGCTCATCAAGCATGTCCACCAAAATCTAACTATAAGCCGCCTGAACGGTCATGACAGTCTCCAAAGTATGACGAATGTCAAAGTCATCCGAAGTAGATGGTGGAGGAACAGCAGCAGCACCACCAACAGGATCAGCAGATGCCTCACCAGAAGTAGTACCTGTAGAAGAAGGAAGGGGTGCGGTACTAGAAGGCTTAACGCGAGGGCGTTTAGAGGTCTCTCTCACCTAAGCAGCCCTCTACCTAAGAAAAGTGGCACCTATGGGAGCAATAATGTGTACAGGCTCAGAAGCGGGGAAGTTATCTAAACCTAAAAACAACAAAATCCTATGAATGAAAACAAGATGAAAAAGAGCATGAGCGGTTGAGGAACTCCCATAAACTTCGTTCAAAGAACGACTAAACAGATGAGGAAAACTAATAAGAGCATCTGTAATAAGAGTGTACAAAAATGCACATTGCTCCAGTGCAGATGAGTGATAGGCCACAAGGAATGACACACTATCTTAAAGAAAAGGTAGTGTAACTCAGTGAGCTCAGCAGTGGTGATCCGAGAATCAGAACCCCACTGGATAGAAGACCCAGTGATGTAAGACATGATGTCGTCCAAGGAAGGAGACTCATCATAGGGATAAACAGGGTGCTGGACCATAGGTACCCTAAGAGCATCATCCACCACTTTAGGAGTAATGGTGTACTCTACACCTTGTATCCAACTCTTTACTAAAGTGTTAAAATCATAGACGTAGATAGAGAGGTTCGAGTAGAACTCTCTAATCAGGGTAGCTGGAGAAGGATAATCAATATCCAAAAGTGGCAACCAGCCCCGACGCTTAAAGTTTGCCCTAATGGCAGGATCAAGCTCATCTAACAACACCTTACGCTCAGCCCAAATCTTTCTCTTAAGGTTTAGAGTCTCATAAAGCTCATGGTTTTTCTCACTCCTAAACAAGGTGCCCACAGAGGAAGGAGCAGAAGAAGAGGAGGGTGTCCTATGGGCTCTAGTCTTCCTAGGTATGGTGTTCGGGTAAGGACAAAGACACAAGAGAAAAAACAAAAAGAACAAAAAGAAAAACCAAAGGCAGACTGCAAGTTAGCACAAAAAAAAAAAAAATAGAAATAACAATCTATATGATGCATGAACAGATAAATGTCATGATGCATGCTCTAATGCAGTGATAACAAGTTCAATTTAAGTTTAGAATCACAAAATTGACTTGAGCATAGAGTTTATAACAAAAACCTCAAAATTTTGAAAAAAGCACTTGTTCAATTTGTACTAAATTGACCAATTGATCATCACACAAGTTAGAAAAAAATTTATAATGATCAAATTAATCAATCCAACAAGCCAGTTTCATCAATTAAACTCAATTTGAACAAAATCCCCAAATCGGGTAGTTTCAAGCCCTAGAAATTTCAAGATCTCACAATATATCAAATTGATCAAATTAAACACCATAGATCATGTTTATAACATCCCCCAACAAAAACCCATTGATCAATTTCAAGAAATACGGCTTGAATGATCAAAAACCCCAATTATGCATAAGTTCGAAAATTCCCAAAGAAATGCATGAAAAATGCATGAAACTTGAAAATAAATGAAAAAGGAAGGGTAAAATGGTCTTACCGGCCTTGGGAGAGAAAAACCTTGCGAAAAGATCGGAGGAAAACAACAAAAAACTTGATTGGTAGCCTTGACCGATCGGATAGAGAAAGAAAAGCTTTTGAAAAAGTTGAAATAGTGATGAACACGTGAAAAGCTAAAGGTTTTTAAAAAAACTCTCCATACGATTTTCAATCGATCAAAAATTAGGTTCGATCGGTCGAAACAGACAAAAGCTGACCAAAAATTTAATCGCATTTTTGATCGGTCAAAAAACAGGTTCGATCAATCAAAAATCTGGAAAACACTATTTTTTGAAAAACAAAGCAATTTTCTGCAACAACTCCTCAAAGCATTGAATATAATGAATAAAATGCATGAGTATGAGATGAAATGCTTTTCAAAAAACACTTGTTTTGAACCCAGATTTCCCAAAATTAAAATTTTCAATCAATTTTCCTTAGATTCTCAAGCAACAAACATGTTTTGCATAAAACTCAAGGAATTTTCAAACTTGGTTGGCGAAACCAAAATCACACACCATAACATGTATAAAGTTTAGCAAAGAGTAACTTGTGTAGTGTGTGCAACTAGTAAAAACTTGAGATACATGTGAGGTGATATGTAAATAGAAATCAAGTACAAGTCTACAAAATTCATCACATAGAATTTGAGAGAGACTATCACTTAAAGAGTTACATCATATAACTCCCACATCTCCTAGAATAAAAGCTTGCAATAATGTAAGTTTCTTGATTTGCCTCATAATGTACACACCAATTTTAGCATTTAGACTGAGGCTACACCTTATGTTCTTTTTGTGCATGTGCTACACTTTTGCGAGCACAAAATCTTACGATATGCACTAAGGTGTTCATGATTGGCTAATAAACAGTGGTGAGATGATTATTTATGTCTTTCTCAAAAGGATCAAGTCCAACAAACAAAAGCATGTGACTTCAAGATCAAGGCAAAGTGATCAAAAACTATAAACATCTTTCCCACACAATATGCACTACAAAGCTCAAACTAGTAAAATGCAAGAAATAAGTTCATCAAAACTAAACAAGGTACATAAACATGTTATGCAAAAATAAATTGGCCAACCTTGATTTCAAATCCAAGAAAATAATGCAAAACACAATTTGCTTTCCTTTTGAAAAGAAGAAACAAAAGCAGTCCTAGAATGAAATGCATGAATGTTATGCAATGCAAGTCCTAGAAACAAAAAAAAAAAAAAAGCAACAAATAACAATGGTCACAAAGGGTAGAGCAATGAAGCACAAGGACCATGTTAGAAAGACTTAATTAGATTGAGCCTATTGCATCCAAAACTTTTTAGATGCACCTCGAGCATTGGAATTCTTATTCACATTAGAGTGATTTCCAACTCCAGGATTGGAATAAGGTTGAGAGTCTTTACGAATTCACCAATAAGTACCATAGGATCTTGTGCTTGAGGCACATGCACTTTTGGCTTATTTGCTCGCTTAGTAACTTGCAACTTGAAATAGTTTGGACGAATGTGCCCAGACTTTCCTAAAAAATGACAAACCCAAGCAGGCTTACCATGCATCTTGTCTTTAGAAAGGGTAGACTCCTTAGGTTTAGACTCTTTCAGATCAACCCTAATCTTTCTAGGAGGTGTGACCTCTACAGGTTTAACAGTCTCACTCACAGGGGGTTCGGAGGAGGAAGAAGGAACAAAGTTTGTGGAATGGAGTGCAGACACAGAGATACTTTCTACAAAACTTAAGCTAGTTTTGTCAGAGGGAGACTTTTGAACAATTAGCATGTGATTAAGTTTGGAGCTTGCAGACTTAATAGATTGTTCTCTAGCAACAGATAGTTCAAGTTCCAAATTCTTAACTTTATCAAGCAAAAGCATATTCTCAGTTTTCACATTGTTCAAAAGTTCATTAGCATCAGTTTCACAAGCAAATTTTTCTTATCAAGCTCAAGAGATGCAATTTTCTTCAAGCCAAGATCAATATTCATAGCATCCTTTGCAGCAACTTTGCAAAGTTTATTGTAGGCTTCTTGAAGATCTACATCCTCAGAGAATTCCCCATCAGAAAGGTTCTCTTCAACAGACACATTTTCATTGACTACAGCAGTAGTAGTGAAAGCAATAAAGTTTTCATCCTCATCAGAACTAGACTCATCATTGGAAACTTCAATATCACTAAGGGTTATAGTCATATTCTTACCCTTAGACCTCAAGTATGTAGGACATTTAGATTTCATGTGACAATACCCTTGACATCCAAAACATTAGGGACCTATAGAATTATTAGAAGATTGACCTACTTTTTCTCTAGGTTTTTCAGTGTTGTTAACCTTAGTGGGATCATTCTTCCTAAAATTTCTAGGTTCAGCAGTGTTCTTACCTCTTGCCCTTCTGTTGTTGTTTCTAAGGAAATTCCTAAAGTTCTTGGCAAGGTAAGCAATCGCTGTAGCAGAGAGCTCATCATCAAATTCACCAACATCAACATCATCAACTGACTTAAGAGCCATTGATTTGGATTTGCTAGTTTTGGGTAGGTCCAACTCATAGGACTTAAGAGATCCTACAAGTTCATCAACAGGGATGGAGTCCACATCCTTGCTCTCAGTGATGGCAGTCACTTTGGGTTTAAAATCTTCAGTTAAAGATCTAAGAATCTTCCTAACAATTTTAGGCTGATTATAGATTTCACCCAAGTTGTATATAGAATTAACAATGTCATTAAGTTTAGCATAAAATTCATCATCAGACATCCTAATGCTCTCAAATCTAGAAGTTAATTGCTGCAACTTATTAATTTTGACAGCCTTTGTGCCTTCCTGCACAGTCTGGAGGATATTCCAAGCAGTGTGAGCAACCTCAACATTAGAGATTCTCTTAAATTCCTCCATAAGAACAGCGTTAAAGATAACATTCATAAATTTACTATTGAACACGACTGCTTCTTTTTGAGAAGTTTGCCACTCACTAACAGGAGTAGTGGGCTTCTCCCATCCGTATTCAACGGAGTTCCAGACTCTCTCATCAATTGATTTCAGGAATGCTTTCATCCTTACTTTCCAATAAGCATAATTATTCCCATCAAAGTGAGGTGGAATAACAAGAGAGTGTCCGTGTTCCATGACAACAGGGGTCAAGGATCAGCTCAGAGATCAAAAGATCTACAACAAGAGAGCTACCCGCTCTGATACCACTTGTTTGTTTTTAGACCCCTTAAAACACAACTGGATTAACCTAGTTAATAAGTCAAGTTATTACTTAGTCCAAATTCCAGATCTAGGTTAACACAATCATATAATCATATCAATGTAAAGTGTGGAATATAAAAAACACAAAGATATGATGACCTAGGAAAACCAAACCGGTAAAAAACCTGGGGAGGATTTAACCTAGCTATCCTCAAGGTAAAACTGAATCCACTATGAAAGAATCGAAGTTTTACAATAGCGACTTAGACCACTAACATCCTATTGCTACCTCATGTAGAAAACTTACTGACACGACCACGTGCAAGCTCCGAGACCATGGACTCCTTCTTTCTTGGATTCTCCAGCAAGTACAAGCATTCCCGCTTGTGTATCTTTAAGCTCTTTAGTGCAGCAACTGAATGATCATCAAGCTCTCAATGAAATCTCCTTCTTGATAATCCTAAGCATGTGTGAAGGCAACCACCTCTCAGATCTCACAAGAGATTCACACACACAGCAAATAGAGCAACCTCTAAAACGTGGCTAGGGTTTCCCTTTTATACCTAGGGCAAAACATAAAACCCTACACGTCATATGGGCTTAAGGCTGAGTTGGAAATTCTGCAGAAAAAACATTCTGCCCGACTTTCGATAGGTCGAGTCTAATTCTCGATCGATTGAGCCAGACCGAATTGCACAATGAATTCTGCAACAGCTCGATTCCAACTTTACATAAAACACATACTTTGAGCAAGTCTAAAACAAGACTAAAAACCTGTTTTGATCATGGTTTGCCAACAATACAAATTAGAGTTCTAATACATTAGTTCCTAAGTACTTAGAACCTAACAATAGAGAATAAGTAAAAAAAAAAAGTGAAATAAGGGATAAAGGTTGACAGGATAGTGTACAGTGACATATATATCTATCAAATCAAAAGTCTCAAAACCCATAAAAGGTTCTTCATGGCTTCAGCTTGTTGGCGAAAATCCAGTCACACATCATTGTAAACCCAACACAAAAGCTCCAAATCCAAAAATCTCAAACAACCAAAGGCTTATATCCAATCACAACCCTCAAAAAACCCACAATGACCTCTGACCTCTACATCAAAACCCACAATGACCTTTGACCTCTACATCAAAACCCACAATGACCTCTGACCTCTGACCTCTACATCAAAACTACAAGTTGTTTACATCCTTCCTAGTTTGGAAAATCTCATAGTTGCATTTGAGTTTGGATGATGTAAAAGACTACGGGTAGGGACATATAAAGGAGTAGAAGTACAAGAGGTGAAAACCTAAAGAGGAAAAAATAGTCTTGAAATGATGTACCTAAAAAAATAAAGAGTCATTATCTTTTAATTGGTGTTTATTTAGTAAACAAAGAGTACTTATCTTGGTGAAAGATAGATGAATAGTCTTGAAATGATGAACCAAAGAAAAAAAAAAGTCCATATATTTTTTTGCAAAAGAATCCTCAAGGAGAACGCCACTCGGCAAAACCTCATGCTCTCTCAAATGTGGTCTCTCCTTTATATATACTAGTGTTTAACCCGCGCAATGCGCGGGGTCATTTTACATATTAATGAACTTTGCATCCAACATAAACTTAGTTATCATACTTCTACTACATATATTCAAACTTTAATAATGTAGTATATTTAAGCATATAGTGTCCAATATCTCCTAAAAATTTTAAAAATTAGTTTCTTCAAATCACTTCTTGTGTGTACTTTCCAGCTGTGAGAGACTTAAATAAAGAATCCGACTTTAAGCAATTAAAATTTACATGACAACTCCTAGGAACCACAATGAATCACACCGAACTAAAACTTCCAAGACAATTTCAAATACCAAATCTACCACAATGAATTAAACCATGAGATTAGAGAAAAATTTTACAACCAAAATGTTTAAAAGAAAATAATGGCTACAGGTTTATGAAAGCCATTTTCCAAAACTAATGTCTGGTGCGAAGTATCAATACCATAACCAGATAATGATATTCTCTTTATTCTGCTTATTCTTGTAAGATTCAATTGTGTAGAGTAGTATTGATGCCACAGCCAGCTGATGACGTAAAGGGTAATTTCATAATGTTGTTGGTCTTGACCAAGAGAAAACTCACGGATTTACATCTAAGAATAAATTGTGGCAAGGCAAAGTGTTTAGTTCCGGAGAGTTCAAGTTGAATTCTTTGTACGCCTGAATTTATTGTATGACACAACCATGCGTCGACTATGTGTGCCTTGTTTGCAAGGAGTAGTTCGAAACACCAATAAGAATAAAGGTGTGTAACTTAGCACTATTACAATTGCAGCGAGACATGAACCCATTGACAAATTTATTAAAGTCGGTTGGATTTATTTTAAACCTTCAGTTTACCCTGATCTAGTGGCTATCTCACCAGAGGTTGACTCTGTTCTATTTTTTTTTTTTATCAAATTGATACTGTTTTTGATTGGTGTATGTTTCTTGTTTTAAATTTTGTGTTGTGCTTCAAGAATGTGTGTGTGTGTGTGTATATATGTATATGCTTTTTATTGGGTCCAATTTACTTGGATATGGAAAGCCCAGTTTTGAAACCGTTGAGTTTAATTATTTATTGGGTGATAATGACCACGCCTGAGATCAATTTAGGGGATAAGGTCAATGTGCAAAATGTAATTTTGGTAATAAGGTCAACCAATGATTCTTTCTTTAGCATTTGGTTTCCTGTTGTCATAGACTACCATCAGACAATGTGATGTTTTTGTTTGCCATTGAACTATGGGCTGGATGAGCAGGAATACTGTGAGCAGTTATATTTTAAAAGATTGCATCTAGAATCCTAGTAGTTGGCTCAATGGGTGATACAATAGGAATTAATGTACGTAATATATGTGTTTCAATTCCTAGGAGTTGACATTATATATTATAAAAGATTGCATATAGAATCCCAGGAGTTAGCTCAATGGGTGATACTGTAGAAAAATGTAAATAAATAAATAAATATATGATGCAAGTTTAACAGAAAATAATGGCTACAGGTTTATGAAACAGGAAGTCTGAAAAATATTAGTCAAATAATAATGCATAATTAATAGTACATGGGAATCTCAAATTTTAAAGCCAAACCAATACATAACCCTTCTATAACCCTTAAAAGGGACATTGAATCCAAATTTTTAATTGCAAAAGAAAAAAGAAAAAGCTGTAGTGCATCCCGAATCCACAATTCCAAAAGAGCTGCAATGATAGACATAAAATCTAAAAACAAAACAACAACCCTCAACCCACAGTATATAATCAATATAGAATTCCACCTGTCACCTATAAAATGCATTATCAATTAGATGGGAATCTCAAATTCTAAAACCAAACCAATTCATAACCCTTCACTAAAATTCATGGCAATATGTACAAAGAAGATGACATACAATAACTTAACAATACACTATCACAACCTTACTAAGTGCCCGTTTGGTTGAACTTTCTAAGCCTAAAAGTTGGCTTTTATAAAATGCTGGCTCTATATTTGCGTTTGGTGAGAGTAAAGCCAACTTTTTCTGAAAGTTGGCTTTTACATTCCTTCACATCTTGCGCGTTTTGGAAATGAATGCCTTTTGCTCCATAATTGAAAAGCTGGGACTCAGCTTTTATTTTTATATCCGTTGGGCTCGTGGAGTTACAAAACTGCCCTTGACTAAAGGGCAAGGGTTACACTTCAGAATCTTCACACACGCAGCCCACACATCTGTCTTACCCTTCAGAGAAATTGCTCTCTCATCTTCATCTCTCTCTGCGCAGCTCCCTCACGAAGAAGCTCGAATCCTCAAAACCTCACGTAAGTCTCTCTTTTCTTTTGTCTTGAAAATCTTCTTCCTCTTCTTCTTCTTTCTTCGTCTTCTTCAGCGGCTTCCTCTGTAATTTTTTTTTTTTTTTTTATAATTTAATTTGTGTAATCTGATCTGAGAAATATGTTTTGAAGGGAGAGTTTTGATCAACAAAAAACGAAGCAAGGCCGATCTGCTACCAAAAACCGCCAGGTACCAACACTATCTGAATTTTTTTTTTTACATATCTGCTCCCAAAAAAACCTCCGATCTGTACCAAAAAAAATTTCGGATCTTGCATGCTTTTGTTCTTGCTAAAGATGTATTTGTTCTGTTGCTGGGTACTGAAAAAAATTTGTAGGTAGATTTACTCGTAATTTTTTTTTTTTTTTTTTTTTTTGTGGATGCTCTGTTTTTAAGTCCTCTGTCTTTATTTTGTGGATGCTCTGTCTTTAGGTAGAGGACTAATGCTCTGATTTCGGATCTCAACTCTCATCTCAACTCAACACCCCCTCCCTTTTCTTTATCTTTCAGTTCTCTCTCTCAAAACTCTCTCTCTCACTGTGCGTGTTCGTGTTTGTGTTTGTGTGTGTCACTGTGTTCGTGCTTGAAGATGGGTTTGTTTTTGTTTTGGGTTTTACAGATTTTTTTAAAAATTTATTATTATTATTATTAATTTTTTTGTGTGTGGTTCTTGATGCCATCATTGATTCAATAATAGAATGTTAACTTTAATTAACTCAGAATGAATGTTTGTTGAGTTATTACTCTGCATTAGTTTTTGGAGATGGGTTTGTTTTTGTTTTAGGTTTTACGGATTTTTTTTTCTTTCTTTTGTGGTTCATGATGCCATCATTGATTCATATTTGCTGAATGTTAGCTTAATTACTCATAATGAATGTTTGCTGAATGATCATAACGATTATTGGGCTTGTTTGGTTGCTGCATGGTGAGGTGCTGCAGGGTGTGCGTGCTCTGCTGATGTGGGGTGCGTCTGCTGCTGATGGGGCATGCGTGTGCAGCTGCACACGCATGCCCCATCAGCAGCAGACGCACCCCACATCAGTAGAGCACGCACACCTCATCAGCACCCCACATAACCAAAAGTTTTTGTGTTTTGGGAAGCTGAAACAGATAAAAAAAAAATGTATTTTTAAAGTATTGGGGTGCTTCAAATTTTTTGTTTTTAGTTGTGTTTGATTTGTTTTCTCGGTAACCCAGAAGAGAGTTGTTGTTATAGATTAATGGGTATTGTTCCTTTACTTGTTTAGTTATTTGTTTTTGTTGATTGGAATTTACAGTGGTTTGAATCTTGCTATGAATGGTTTGTAGACTTGTAGCTCATAATTCTAATAGTGACAGTGACAAAAGTTTGGGTTTGGGGTCTAAAAATTAGAGGAGAAAAAAGGTAACGAGGAATGTTGTGTTCGATTTACCATATAAATTTTTAAATATGAGGATTATTGTTGATGGCAAAGCTAAGTATTGATGTGGGGGTCTCTATTGATGTAAAAACATGTTGATAAATGCTTTATTAGTTTATGTTCCTTAATGAATAGTTTACATATGATATAATTTTGTTCTATCACAAATGAAATTTAATTACTGAGATTAAGAAATGAGAATTGCGTGTGGTGCTAATGAGAAGTGCATGTGTTGCTGCATGGTGAGGTGTTGCAGGGTGTGCATGGGCTGCTGATGTGGGGTGAGTTTGCAACTGATGGGGCAGGGTGTTGCAGACGCACCCCACATCAGCAGCCCATGCACACCCCATCAGCACCCCACACAAGTTTTTGTGTTTTAATGTTGATTATTAGTTATTTAATTATCTGAGTGGTAGCTTGAGTTTTTTGGGTTGGTTTTTGTGGTTTTTGTTGAGTATTAGTTATGTGATTTTCTGGGTTTTGAATGCTTTGGTGTAAGAATTTGTTGCTTAGTTTAAGAATTGAGGTTTAAGCTATACATTTTCAGTTGGTGTGTCAAAGTTGATCCATTTATTGTGTCTTATGGTTGCTTAACTCTATAGATGGGTAAAAACACCACTTCCAACTCCGAGGCAAACAAAACAAGAGCATTATGGGGAGATCCAAGTTGGACAACTACTTTTTGTAACCTTTGTGTGGAAGAGATTGAAGCTGGGAATAAAGGATTCTTTGCTGCCTTAAGTGCCAAAGGTTGGAGCAATTTGATAATCAAATTCTGTGATGAGACCGGTCTAAACTATGATAAGAAACAATTAAAATGTAGGTGAGATGTATTAAAAGCAGATTGGAGAGTGTGGGAAAAATTGAAGGGTCTTGACACAAATTTAGGTTGGGATGCAGTGAAGGGAACAATTGATGCTAGTGATGATTGGTGGGACATGAGGTTGAAGGTGAGTTGAGCATTTTATTAATATGTAGTTAGTTTGAAATAGTTATGTATATTATTGTAATATGAGTGAAATGACAATTACATTTTGTAGGAAATATCCAAAACTTCAAAATTTCGACATAAACATCCACAGAATCTACAACAACTTGATAGAATGTTTAGGGATGTTACAGCAACTGGAGCAGAATTCATGTAGTACAATTTTTTACATTTTTATGTAGTACAATTTAAACTTGGATTATTGGTATGTATTTTATTATCTTTTTACATTTTCATTTTGTGCTTCATGATGATGAAAATTATTTAGATTTAATTAATATTGATAAGAAGTCATTAATGATAATAACAAATAATTATGACACTAAAAAAGAAAAATTGCCCAAACATTATTAAAATAATACCAATAATATATATTTATTATTATTATTATTATTTAGTAAGTATATGAAGTAGTTGATTTAAGTATGAAATAAACTCACATCCAAAAATAAAAATAAAAAAATAAAAGTATGAAATAAACTCCCTTATATATACATTGTCATTTTTGGTAATTTACCCCTCAAACTGCCACTTTTATAAGTGCTAGCCAAACACTCAGTTTTAAAAAAAAACACTTTTTAATAGTTTTTACCAAACACTCAATTTTTTAAAAATGCACTTTTCCATTATGTACTTTTTGAAAACTCAACTTTTTCATTATTCACTTTTAAAAAAAACTGAACCAAACTCACCCTAAAGTAAACAATGCTGCCCTACAAATATTTATAAACTCAAAATTTTAAGTGATGCCATACAGCCAAAAGAAGCAAGAAGCTTCTGAGATTTTGCAATATAGGAATAATATAAATGATCAAGGTAAAGAATTTGAGAGACCATTGTAATAATTTGAACATATGTAGAAGCTGAAATTTAGGTAAATAAGTGAAGAAAATTTAAAAGACGTGAAGAAAATTGAAAAGACATACAAACAAAAGCTTATTGTAGGTGTGTTATTATTATTATTATTTTCATATCTAAAGTTTGTTTGAAATCAAATCAGATAAACATGATAGAAAATCAACACAAACAACAAACACCAGTATCTAAAACCTAACCAAAAAAAAAAAAAAAAAAACAGAGCAAGCAAGAAACTAAATAAAAGCTGTAACTAAACTTACAAAGAATCAAACTAAAACCCTCAATTATGAGAAACTCAACTGAGGCCTTAATGGCTGAATGCCTCCTCATACTTGACATTATTGCAGAATAAATAATGAAAAATAATAGAGTCAACAGACACAGGAATACCCCCAATATCAGCATAAATTTCAAAATCACAAATAGTAATAAAAAATTCCAACCAAATTCAGAATTATAACCCGGTTATAATAGAATTTTTTTTTCCCCAAAGCCAAAACTTATCAACAAAAATAAATGTACTTATGTTGGGGGTATTGGTCTCTCTTTTTTTTTTTCCTTAAACTAATCAAAGATAACTTGTAGTAAATACTATTCATATTCATTACATCAGTGTTTACCAATCAATAAGCAAGCCAGACCAATACATATGCATGCTGATTCGCCTCTCACCTAGAATAGCTTACCTTCCATGGCTTGAACAGATTCATTCTTAGTATTGCTTCCTCCACCACAGCTCCTAGCATGAATCATCTTCCTACAAACAAATGACCTCTTGATATGCTTCACCTAATACCTACAAACATAAAAAATAATGAATAAACTTGGACTTTTAAAAATAATCCCTTTGCATGGTTTTAATTTTGGGAACAAAGTTCTGAGAATGAAAAAAAAAAAAAATGAAGTAATAGATGACAGTGCACGACACTTTGCATCAAGCATATGAAATTCTAATTCTACTTTAAATAACATATAAATTTTTAAGCAACTTTTGGAGTTCCATTCAAGCAAATTTATTATAATTTACACCAAGGACCGTTCATCGTATATTTATGATGGGTTATATTATTTTTTTATGATCAAATTGGTCCCACTAATACACCAAGGGTCATTCATCATATTATAAATTATCTATGAAGACAGGTGGTTGTCCCATTGAATATAAATCTAACAAAATCATTGCTGTGAAATAATTTTCATTAGAGACCTAGAGAGAATTCTAATACTATTTTGTCTCACTGAAATTTGATAAATGCTAAGTAAAGGCTCAATTCCCCAATTCACTCTATAATTGTTAGAAATTTAGACCCCTTAAACCAACCAGATTAACTTAGTTAATTAGTCAAGTGATTAACTTAGTCAATTTATGCAAATCTAGGTTATCACAATCACACAATCATATCAAGAATATAAAGCAGCGGAAATATAAATAATACAATGATATGATCACCTAGGAAACCACACGGTAAAAACCTGAGGAGGATTTGACCTAGCTATCCTCAAGGTAAACTGAATCCACTATGCTGAAAGAATCGAAGTTCATACAAAAGGACTTACAAGCTCCCCGCTCGACTTCCTAATGCCACCTACCAGTAGAACTTACTGACATGACCACGTGCAAGCTCCGAATCCACGGACTCCTTCTTTCTTGGATTCTCCAATCAGCTACAAGCACCCACGCTTGTTATTCTTTAAGCTCCAATGGCAGCAACCGAGTTGATCATCAAGATGTTGAAGTAATCTCTACCTTGAAAACCCTAAGCTTTGTGTAAAGGAAAGCTCCTCTAGATCTCACAAGAGATTTACACAAAACAGAAAAGTATGAGCAACAATACAACAGGAGCAACTCTAAAAACGTGGCTAGGGTTTTGCCTTATATACCTAGGGCAAAAACATAAAACCCTAAACGTTTAATGAGTTAGGGCTGAGTTGGAAATTCTGCAGAAAACGCATCTGACCCGAGATTCGATCGATCGAGTCTATCCTTCGATCAATCGAGCCAGGCCGAAATGCACCAATGCATCTGCAGCCTCTCGATTCCAACTTTACAATAATTAATCAACTTTGAGCAAGCCTAAACAAGACTAAACATATTGTTTTGATCATGGTTTGCCAATATTACACATTAGAGTTCTAAATACATAAATTCCTAAATCTTTAGAACCTAACAAACTCCCCCTTTGGCAATCAGTGACAAAACACAAACACAAAGCTCAAAGTTTACAAGTGCAAGCCCTTTACAAAAACAATGCTCATAAAAACTCAAATTCAATCCTAACTACTATCCATTAGTTGCAAGTGTAGACAGTAGCTCAATTGAATCAACTTGTATACTCTTGAAACACTCAACAAACGCATAAATGCATGTGTGACAGAAAAGAGTAAAATAACAGGTATAACATTCTTGTAAGATTCACACACCACATAATAAAGACATATATCAATGAACAACTCATAAATATAAATCAATAAGCAGTGAATCACAAAGCAACAAGAATCAAGTATATATCATGTATATCAAAACAATGTTACTCCCCCCTAACATGAATATCCCCAAAAATGATATACAAAGTGAAGCACCTAGATACAATCTAAAAACTCCACAAGCTCCTCAAAACAAAAAAAATACTCCCCCTAACTACAAAAATCCCTCTACAAGTCAAAACTTTACTCCCCCTTTTTGTGACGGAATGCCAAAGTGCAATCACAAGCCATCATCAAAAGGAGGTGGTGAGGGTGAATGAAGATGCGCGAAGTTGGCTCACAGAGCACGAATCTCATCAAGCAAGTCCACCAAAATCTGACCATGAGCCGCCTGAACGGTCATGACAGTCTCCAAGGTACGGCGTACATCAAAGTCGTCCGAAGGAGGTGGAGGAACAGCAGCAGCATCACCAACAGGATCAAGAACATCCTCACTAGCAGGACCTGTAGAAGAAGAAGGAGGAGGTGCGCTACTAGAAGGCTTAGACCTAGGGTGTTTAGAACCAGCTTTAAGATGAGCAGCCCTTTGTCTAAGGAAAGACGCACCTATGGGAGCAATCACATGAACGGGCTCAGAGGAAGGGAAACCACCAAGATCAAGATATAACAAAATCCTATGAATGAAAATAAGATGAACAAGGGCATGAGAAGAAGATGAACTCCTATAAACTTCGTTCAAAGAATGAAGAAACAGATGAGGAAAACTGATAGGAGCATCAGTAATAAGAGCGTACAAAAATACACACCGCTCGAGAGGGATGGTGTGAACATGTGATATGGGCCAGATAGAATGACAGGCTATCCTAAAGAAGAGATAGTGCAACTTAGAAAGCTCAGCAGAGGTGATCCTAGGATCAGAACCCCACTGGATAGATGACCCAGTGATGTAAGACAAGACATCACTCAACTCGGGAGACTCATCATAAGGATAGATAGGATTCTGGACCAAAGGTACCCCTAGAGCATCAGCCACTACTTGAGGAGTAATGGTGTACTCTTCGCCTCATATCCAACTCTTTACCAAAGTGTTGGAATCATAGATACAGATAGAAATGTTCGAAAAGAACTTTCTAATCAAGGTAGTAGGTGGAGGAGGATCAGAAATATCCACCAAGGGTAACCAGCCCCGACGCTCAAAGTTTGCCCTAATGGCAGGATCAAGTTCATCTAAGAGAACAGAACACTCAGCCCAAATCTTTCTCCTAAGGTTTAGCTTCTCAAAAATCTCTTGGTTTTTCTCACTCGGAAACTTCTCACGGTCAAAAGAAGGAGGGGGTAGAGAAGATGAGGAAACAGTCCTACGAGCCCTAGTCTTCCTAGGCATAGTGCTAAGGAAAGGACAAAGACACATAAAGAAAACCAAAAGAACAAAATAAAAACAAAACCAAGGACAGACTGCAAGTTAGCACAAAAACAATATAGAACAAAAATCTATATGATGCATGAACAATAACAATGTTGTGATGCATGAACTAATGCAGTAAACAAAGTTCAAATTAAGTTCAATTACACAAAATTGGCTTGAACATAGAGTTTCTAACAAAAACCCTAAAAATTTGAAAAACCACTTGATAATTTTGAAACAAATTGATGAATTGATCATCACACAAGGTTGAAAACAGATTAGAATAACCAATTTCATCAAAACAACAAGCCAATTTCATCAATTAAACCCAATTGAACAAAAATCCCCAATTCGGATCAATTACAAGCCCTAGAAATTTCAATTTTTCACAAAACCCAAAATTGATCAAATTAAACCACCAAGAACAAGTTTATATCATGTCCCAACAAAAACCCATTGATCAATTGCATAAAATAGAGCTTGAATCAACAAAAACCCCAATTTCCTTAGGTTCAAAAATCCCAAAATAGAATGCATGAAAAATGCATGAAAATTGAAAATAAACACAAAAGGAAGGGTAAAATAGTCTTACCGGCTTGAGGAAAGAGAAACCTTGCAAACAATTCCGAGGAAAACGACAAAAATTTGGACTTTTAGCCTTGCCGAGTCGGAGAGAGAAAGAAAAGTTTGAAAAACCTTTTTGAAAAAGTGTTTGAATCAGTCAAGAACAGTGTTTTAAAAAACCTGATTCACGACTCTCGATTGATCGAAAATTACATTCGATCGATCGAGTCACTCCGAAATTTTTTAAACAAATTGAAGCACATTTTCGATCGATCGAAAAATAAAATGGATCGATCGAACTAGGCAGAGGCTCACAAAATTTTTGAGAAAAATCACAGTTTTGAAAATCACAAACCATATTTTGAAAACAACACCTCAAAGCATTAAAATTATTGAAACAAAATGCATGAGTATGAGATGGAATGCTTTTTCAAAAAACCCTTAATCCTAGTTTCTCCAAAGAAAATTTCAGCCATTCTTCCTTTAAATTCTCAAGCAAAAAAAATGTTTTGCATAATACTCAAGGTATTTTCAAACTTGGTTGGTCAAACCAAAAACACACACAATAACATGTATAATGTTTAGCAAAGAGTAACTTGTATAGTGTGTGCAACTAGCAAAAGCTTGAGATACATGTGAGGTGATATGTGAATAGCAATCAATCACAAAGTCTACAAAATCCATCATATAGAATTCAAAAGAGACTATCACCTAAAGAGTTACATCATATAACTCCCACATCTCCTAGAACATAAGCTTGCAATCATGTAAGTTTCTTGAATTTTGCCCCATAATTAAATGAAATCTGGCATCAAGCCTAATAGTACACACCAGTTTTAAATATGTGAATTGGCATCAAGCCTAATAGTACACACCAATTTTAAGCATTAAGCAATTAACAGAGGCTACACCTTATGTTCTTTTTGTGCATGTGCTACACTTTCTCGAGCACAAAATCTTATGATATGCACTAAGGTGTTCATGATTGGCTAGTGAACAGTGGTGAGATGGTTATTTATGCCTTTCTCAAAAGGATCAAGTCCGACAGTCAAAAAACATGTGACTTCAAGATTAAGACAAAGTGATAAACACCATAAACATCTTCCCCACACAACATGCACTACAAAGCTTTAACTAGTAAAGTGCAATAAAGTAAGCTCATCCAAGCTAAACAAGGTACATAAACTAGTTATGTAAAGATAAGGTGGCCAACCTTGATTATAAATCCAAGATCTATAATACAAAACACAAAAATCTTTTTGGTTTTAACAAACTTTATGACCAAAAACAAAAAGCACATATTATGCTAAATGAACAATGCAAATGCAATGCATGACAGTGCTTAACTAAGCTATAAAGGGTACACAAAAAAGAAATATAAATTTCTTAATTAACCCTTGAGTACATGTACAAACTAGTATATACTCACACAAAATCAAAAATAGCTTAGTACAAACTATTCAAGTATCTCCACAACGTCAAGCATATTCTAAATCAAGAGAGAGATATCATAACTCATGTAATCCTCAAGAAAAATAAAACAAGACACAAAACAAAATATTTTTGCCTTTTTGAAATTTTTCAATGTTTTTGGATTTTTTTTTTTAAAAAAAAAAACAACCTAAAAAAACAAAAACAAAACATGTCCACAAATAATTGAAAGAATTAAATCAAGGACAAGTTAACAACACTCACCTTGGAGAATCTTTTCTCACCCATTTAGCACGAGTATTCGGCTTTGTGGGTGAAAATCCATGAGAAGCAGAGTGTATTTGAGGGATTACACCAATCTTCTGAGAGAGACTGAAATCCTGCAAATTCCTTTCACAAGCCAACAAGCTTAAACTTTTCAAAAGCATATGAAACAATTTATTTGGACTTATGGCAGGAGAAATATCATCACATATCCTAGATTGAAACACAGAATGTGACCATATTTGGACTTAAGCATTCTGTGTTTCAATCTAGGATATGTGATGATATTTCTCCTGCCATAAGTCCAAATAAATTGTTTCATATGCTTTTGAAAAGTTTAAGCTTGTTGGCTTGTGAAAGGAATTTGAAGGATTTCAGTCTCTCTCAGAAGATTGGTGTAATCCCTCAAATACACTCTGCTTCTCATGGATTTTCACCCACAAAGCCGAATATTGATGTTCCTAAATTTGTTCCTGTTTGTCACTTTTGTGGTGTTCGTGGTCACATTTATCCTAACAGCAAACCTATTCTCAGATTTTGGTTTTTGCCTCAACAAAGAGCAATTTGGTCTAATATGACCAACAACACCACAAAGGTGACAAGTAGGCACAAAAACAGATTTATTATGCTCTCTAACAGTAGGTTTAAACTTAGGTGTAGGAACTTCAGCGTCTACATCAGAACTTTTACCTTTGTCTAACCTAGCAAAATAAGCCTTTTCTTTATTATTCCTTTTAAAATGAGGGATATAAACTTTCTCAGTTTTAGGCTTAAGAAAAACAAAAACACTTCTGTTATCATTAATAAGTTTGGAATTAGACAAATTTTCCAATTTAGCTTCAACCTCAGCTAACTTTTGTTCCAAACTTTTCATCTTCTCATCTTGAGAGGAAATTTGATTTCTCAAAAATTCATTCTTTTTATTAAACTCATCTAATCTCACAATCAAATCCTTTTTTTCAAGATTAGCCAATTTTAACTCTTCTTTAAATTTCTTAGAAATTTTCAAAGATTTAGATAATTCCTTACGAAGAGTTTCAAAAGCATAAAAAAAAATCAACAGAAACAATAGTGTCCTTTTTATTCAAAACATCACAGGCATCAATAAAATCAGCAGAAACATGATCAGAAAGACACTTCTGTTAGGTTCTAAAGATTTAGGATTTTATGTATTTAGAACTCTAATGTGTAATGTTGGCAAACCATGATCAAAACAATGTGCTTAGTCTTGTTTAGGCTTGTTCAAAGTTGATAAAATATTGTAAAGTTGGAATCGAGTGACTGTAGATGCATTGGGGCATTTCGGTCTGGCTCGATCGATCGAAGGAAAGACTCGATCGATCGAATCACGGACCAAATGCGTTTTCTACAGTTTTTCCAACTCAGCCCTAACTTATTAAACGTTTTGGGTTTTCTGTTTTTACCCTAAGTATATAAAGAAAAACCCTAGCCACGTTTTTAGAGTTGCTCCAGTTTAGTTGTTGCTCATACATTGCTGTTTTGTGTAAATCTCTTGTGAGATCTAGAGGAGCTTTCCTTTACACAAAGCTTAGGGTTTTCGAGATAGAGATAGTATCAACATCTTGATGATCAACTCGGTTGCTACCATTGAAGCTTAAAGAATATCAAGCGTGGGTGCTTGTAGCTGATTGAAGAATTCAAGAAAGAAGGAGTCCGTGGATTCGGAGCTTGCACGTGGTCGTGTCAGTAAGTTCTACTGGTGGGTAGCATTAGGAAGTCAAGCGGGGAGCTTGTAGTCCTTTTGTATGAACTTCGATTCTTTCATAGTGGATTCAGGTTTGCCTTGAGGATCGGTGGGTCAAATCCTCCCCAGGTTTTTACCGTGTGGTTTCCTGGGTGATCATATCTTGTGTTATTTATTATTCCGCTGCTTTATATGCTTGATATGATTATTTGATTGTTTTAACCTAGAATTGCATAATTTGACTAAGTAACAACTTGGCTAATTAACTAGGCTAACCAATCTGGTTGTTTTTAAGGGGTCTAAATTTCCTTATTATCCATGACAACAGGGGTCAAGGATCAGCTCTTAGATCAAAAGATCTAAAACAGAAGAGCTACCCGCTCTGATACCACTTGTTAGAAATTTAGACCCTTTAAACCAACCAGATTAATCTAGTTAATTAGTCAAGTGATTAACTTAGTCAATTTATGCAAATCTAGGTTATCACAATCAGCGGAAATATAAATAACACAATGATATGATCACCTAGGAAACCACACGGTAAAAACCTGGGGAGGATTTGACCTAGCTATCCTCAAGGTAAACTGAATCCACTATGCTGAAAGAATCGAAGTTCATACAAAAGGACTTACAAGCTCCCCGCTCGACTTCCTAATGCTACCTACCAGTAGAACTTACTGACACGACCACGTACAAGCTCCGAATCCACGGACTTCTTCTTTCTTGGATTCTCCAATCAGCTACAAGCACCCACGCTTGTTATTCTTTAAGCTCCAATGGCAGCAACTGAGTTGATCATCAAGATGTTGAAGTAATCTCTACCTTGAAAACCCTAAGCTTTGTGTAAAGGAAAGCTCCTCTAGATCTCACAAGAGATTTACACAAAACAGAAAAGTATGAGCAACAATACAACAGGAGCAACTCTAAAAACGTGGCTAGGGTTTTGCCTTATATACCTAGGGCAAAAACATAAAACCCTAAACGTTTAATGAGTTAGGGCTGAGTTGGAAATTCTGCAGAAAACGCATCTGACCCGAGATTCGATCGATCGAGTCTATCCTTCGATCGATCGAGCCAGGCCGAAATGCACCAATGCATCTGCAGCCTCTCGATTCCAACTTTACAATAATTAATCAACTTTGAGCAAGCCTAAACAAGACTAAACATATTGTTTTGATCATGGTTTGCCAATATTACACATTAGAGTTCTAAATACATAAATTCCTAAATCTTTAGAACCTAACAATAATAATATTGAACCAATCAATATAGGGGAAATTATAATAAATTAAGTAGGATGTAGTGGGAACCTGTAGGTAAACCACTTTCTGAAATATAAAACCACAAAGGAAATTTCAAACAATAAAGAGTAGCCCCTTTGATCAAGCTTGCAAAGGACAGAGATGGTCTTAGTAGATCACTTCTTTGCTGAGTTACCATTATCTATCAAATCATAAAAGAGAAAAAAAATCAGAGGAAATTAACATGGACAAAATTACACATATTTGTTCCATCTTTTAATTAGTCATGGATAAAAGCAATCCGATTTCTTTTCTCCACCATGCTTTCCTCTTCTAGCTTTGATTTTGAACAAAAAACAGATGCACTTAATTTGACATGTACTGATGTCCAATACCCAACAATAAGTAGAAAATTTTCAACCCAAAAATAGATTCGCTACATCTTCCATATACAATATCAAAGGAATATTTCCACAGAATTTGCTGTACTTTTTGATTTCTCACACAAAATTTGGGTGATGGAGAAGAATACACCAGATTATGTATGTTAGGTTCTAAATGTTTAGAACAATTGACAAATCGTGAACACAAGCTTGTCTAGATATAGATCTTAGAGTCTATAGGTATTATTAGACAATGCTCAAGGTGATTCAAGTCAAGATTCAAGAACATACAAGCTGCAGGAAGAAGACTTGATATTCTGCCTGGTTCGATCGATCGAAGAACAGGCTCGATCAATCGAAAATCGTATCTGCAGAATTTTAAGTCGGCCCAAACAGCAGCTTAAGCCCATTAAGGATTAGGGTTTCAGATCTACTTCTCCTGAGACTCCTAAAAAGGATTTTAAGCAATTTTCGATCGATCGAAAAACAGAATGGATCGATCGAAACAGGCAGAGGCTCACAAAATTTTTGAGGGAAAACACAGTTTTGAAAAACAACAACCATATTTTGGGCACAACTCCTTAAAGCATTAAAATTGATGAATCAAAATGCATGAGTATGAGATGAAATGCTTTTTCAAAAAACCCAAGTTTTAAGCCCAGTTTTTCAAAGAAAATTTCAGCCATTCTCCCTTTAAATTCTCAAGAAAAAAAATTGTTTTGCATAGTAATCAAAGTATTTTCAAACTTGGTTGGTCAGACCAAAAACACACACAATAACATGTACAGTGTTTAGCAATGAGTAACTTGTGTAGTGTGTGCAACTAGCAAAAACTTGAGATACATGTGAGGTGATATGTGAATAGCAATCAATCACAAAGTCTACAGAATCCATCACATAGAAATCAAAAGAGACTATCACCCAAAGAGTTACATCATATAACTCTCACATCTCCTAGAACAAAAGCTTGCAATCATGTAAGTTTCTTGATTTTGTCTCATAGTATACATACCAATTTTAATTTAATCAGAAACTTATTAAGAAGCCAGGATAATATACACACCAATTTTAATTATGTGATTTGGCATCAAGCCTAATAGTACACACCAATTTTAAGTATTAAGCATTTAAACCGAGACTTCACCTTATGTTCTTTTTGTGAATGTGCTACATTTTCTCGAGCACAAAATCTTATGATATGCACTAAGGTGTTCATGATTGGCTAGTGAACAGTGGTGAGATGGTTATTTATGCCTTTCTCAAAAAGGATCAAGTCCGACAGTCAAATAACATGTGACTTCAAGATTAAGACAAAGTGATAAACACCATAAACATCTTTCCCACACAACATGCACTACAAAGCTTCAACTAGTCAAGTGCAGTAAATAAGCTCATCAAAGCTAAACAAGGTACAAAGACATGTTATGTGTAAATAAATTGACCAACCTTGTTTTCAAAAACCAAGAAAAATAATGCCAAACACAATTTGCTTTTTCTCCTTTTTTATTTATTTATTTTATTTAAAAGAGAAAACAAAAATAAATCCTAGAATGAAAATGCTTGAATGTTATGCAATGCAAGTCCTAGAAACAAAACAACACAAAAACCAAAGAACAATGGTCACAAAAGAGTAGAGCAATGAAGCATAAGGACCATGTCAGAGAGACTCAATTGGATTGAGTCTTTTGCATCCAAAATCTTTTAGATGCACCACAAGCATTGGGGTTCCTATTCACGTTCGAGTGATTTCCAACTCCAGAATTGGAATAAAGGTTTAAAACCTTTACCAATTCACCAATGAGTGTCATAGGATCTTGTGCTTGAGGCACATGCACTTTTGGTTTGTTTGCTCTCTTAGCAGCTTGAAACTTGTAACAGTTAGGATGAATATGTCTAGACTTTCCACAAAAATGACAAACCCAAGCAGGTTTACCATGCATCTTGTCATTAGAAAGGATAGACTCCTTAGGTTTAGACACTTTCAGATTAACCCTAATCTTCCTAGATGGTGAAACTTCTATAGGTTTGACAACCTCACTCACAGGGGGTTTAACAGTTTCACTCACAACCTCACTTACTAAAGGTTCAGAAGAAGATGAAGGAACAAAGTTCGTGGAATTAGGTGTAGACACAAAGATGCTTTCAACAAAACCTAATCCAGATTTGTCAGAAGGAGCCTTTTGAACATTCAGCATTTGATCAAGTTTAGAACTAGCAGATCTAGCAACAGATAAATCATGTTCCAAAGTTTTAACTTTATCAAGCAAGAGCATGTTCTCAGATTTCACATGGTTCAAAAGGTCATTAGCATCAAATAATTTAACAAGCAAATTCTTCTTATCAAGCTCAAGAGATTCAATTTTCTTCAGGCCAAGTTCAACATTCATAGCATCCTTTGCAGCAACTTTGCAAAGTTTATTATAGGCCTCTTGAAGATATGCATCCTCAGAGAGTTTCCCATCAGAAGGGTTCTCTTCAACAGATACGCTTTCATTGACTACAGCAGTAGCAGTGAAAGCAATGAAGTTTCCATCCTCGTCACACCCAGACTCATCATCAGAAACCTCATTATCACTAAGGGTTACAGCCATAGCTTTACCCTTAGACCTCAAGAATGTAGGATATTCAGATTTAACATGACCATACCCTTGACATCCAAAACACTGAGGACCCAAAGAATTGTTTGAAGATTGACCAACTTTTTCTCTAGGTTTTTCAAAGTTATTAACCTTAGTAGGATCATTCTTCCTAAAGTTTCTAGGTTCAGCAGTGTTTGTACCTCTCGCCTTTCTGTTGTTATTCCTAAGAAAGTTTCTAAAGTTCTTGGCGAGGTACGCAATCTCTGTAGCAGAGAGCTCATCATCAAATCCACCAACCTCAGCATCATCAAATGACTTAAGAGCCATTGATTTGGATTTGTTTGCTTTGGGTAGGTCTAACTCATAGGACTGAAGAGATCCTACAAGTTCATCAACAGGGATGGAATCCACATCCTTACTCTCAGTAATGGCAGTCACTTTGGGTCTAAAGTCCTCAGTCAAGGATCTAAGAATCTTCCTAACAATTTTAGCTTGATCATAGATTTCACCCAGATTAAAAGCAGAATTAACAATATCATTCAATTTAGCATAGAATTCATCAAAAAATTCATCATCAGACATCCTAATGCTTTCAAATCTAGAAGTTAATTGCTGCGGTTTACTAATCTTAACTGCCTTTGTGCCTTCATGCACAGTCTGGAGGATTTTCCAAGCAATGTGAGCAACCTCAACATTTGATATTCTCTTAAATTCCTCCATAGAAACAGCATTAAAGATGACATTCATAGTTTTGCTATTGAAACCAGCTGCTTCTTTTTGAGAAGTTTGCCACTCACTCACAGGAGTAGTGGGCTTCTCCCATCCGTACTCAACGGAATTCCAAACCCTCTTATCAATAGATTTCAGGAAAGCTTTCATCCTTACTTTCCAATAAGCATAGTTATTCCCATCAAAGTAAGGAGGAATAACCAGAGAGTGTCCGTGTTCCATGACAACAGGGGTCAAGGATCAGCTCAGAGATCAAAAGATCAACAACAAGAGAGCTACCTGCTCTGATACCACTTGAACGATTTTTAGACCCCTTAACCCAACCAGATTAGCCTAGTTAATTAGCCAAGTGATTAACTTAGTCAAATTATGCCAATCCAGGTTAACACAATCAAATAATCATATCAAGATATAAAGCAGCGAAAATATAAAGAACACAAAGATATGATGACCCAGGAAACCACACGGTAAAAACCTGAGGAGGATTTGACCTAGCTATCCTCAAGGTAAACTTGAATCCACTATATGAAAGAATCGAAGTTCATACAAAAGGACTTACAAGCGCCCACGCTCGACTTCCTAATGCTACCCACCAGTAGAACTTACTGACACGACCACGTGCAAGCTTCGAATCCACGGACTCCTTCTTTCTTGGATTCTCCACAAGATACAAGCACCCCCGCTTATTTTTCTTTAAGCTTCAATGGCAGCAACTGAGTTGATCATCAAGGTTTTGATAATATCTCTACCTTGAAAACCCTAAGTTTATGTGAAGGAAAGCTCATCAACGATTTCACAAGAGATTCACACAAACAGCAAAAATATGAGCAACAATACAACCAGAGCAACTCACTAAAACGTGGCTAGGGTTTTGCCTTATATACCTAGGGCAAAAACATAAAACCCAAAATGTTTAATGAGATAGGGCTGAGTTGGAAATTCTGCAGAAAAACATTCGGCCGACTTTCGATCAATCGAGTCTAACTTTCGATCGATCAAGCCAGGCCGAAATGCACCAATGCATCTGCAGCCTCTCGATTCCAACTTTACATGAATTACACAACTTTGAGCAAGCCTAAACAAGACTAAATATATTGTTTTGATCATGGTTTGCCAACATTACACATTAGAGTTCTAAATACATAAATTCCTAAATCTTTAGAACCTAACATATCGCTTTTTAACTTAAATGTGGCCGAATTTTAGATGGCCATTTTTCCTACATGGCAGCACCTCCTTAATGTAGGAAAGACTTCTGCTTTTATATATAGTATTAGATATATATATATATATATATATATATATATATATATTGATTGATGAGCTTTTAATAAGTGAGAATAAACAGCAAACACATTCCTATCAGTTGATTATGACGAGGATATTTACTTGAAAAATTAATAGAACATTGTTACTACAGTACTATCCATCACAGACTACATGTGCCTTTTAGCTTTCCTTAAAGTTCTTATGTTTGGAGCTCAGGAAATTGTCTATAGGTTACATCACTCTCTAATATGTTTCAATTATTACATATTAGCATATGAGGCTTGCACTGTAGTTATACATCTTCAAAGGTTAGGGGAAAGTACAGTCCACTGAAGCCAACACTTATATTTTACTTTTGGATCACCTGGTAGAAAATGAAAGAAAGAAGAAAAAAAGAATAAGAATTATATTTGTTCTTATAAACTGAGTAAAATGTTATTCGCCCATAAATCCTTATAGAATCAATTTAGATGTAGCAATCTTTACCTTTTAGCAAGCTTCAAACATAGTCATTGTCATGTCATTTATAGAATAAAAACCCTTTCCTGTGACTGATCCCAAATCATTGGTAGGTTTTCTGAAAACGAAAACAGGTTGTGTAGGAGAAGGAAGAGTTGTTTCACAACTTAGCATGAGAAGAATAGCCAACATGGTTGGTCGATCCATTGCATCTTCTTGCACACATAAAAGCCCAATTTGAATGCATCTCAAGACTTCATGAGAAACAAATGACCCAGTAATCGATGAATCAACTATATCCAAGGCTCTATCTTCTCTCCATAGTTCCCAGACCTGTATGGTTTATAGCATTATCCAAAAGGGGTTGTATTATAAATGCAAAAGGTAAAGATTGTTGTTTTTTGTTTACTTACATGCCCTATCAAAGTTATGGAAGGGTATGTTTGATAAAAATTGTTATTCTTCTTGCCACTAATGATCTCCAACAATATGACACCAAAACTAAAAACATTTGATTTTGTTGAAAATTTCCCAAATATTACGTATTCTAGTGACATATAACCACTGCATGTGAATAGTATTAAAAAAAAAATCACAATACCTAATCTTAAATATCTTTCTCTTTATTTTAGAGCAAATAAGCAATGGCTAAAGCAACATGTTAAATATCATTAACTTTTATCACATACTCCTTATTTAATTTGAGATATAAAGAGTTATCAAGGCATATGGCCAAATATGTGATAACCTTGAAGTCTTGAATTCCCGAGCTTTGTGCTGTCCTGTAGCTAACCTCAGTCCAGAAAAAACTCTGCAGCTTTCATAAATCAACCTATTACTAGTTGACTATGGCATTTACAAATTAGTACAGAATATGTAATCCACTAAATGCTTTGCTTTTATCCAGAAAGAAAAGATTGAAACCCATGTCTTGAAGGAATTTAAAATATGACAAATAGGGAAAAGCCACATGGGTCATAAATTTTAAATTTTAAAGGACTATATGAATTCTCAACCAAGCATATGAGATCACTGTATATTCTCCCAAGCATTTAAGACTTAAGTACAAGGTAGTGGACAAGGTAAACTGTATTGCACAACCAAAACTCACAGACTTATAATGTCTTTTGTTTACATAACAGTTCAAAACCCCCCTCGTTGTTGTAGCTAATGAATTATAAATAAAAAAAGAAAGGAAAAAAAAAGTGTATAATCACCTCATTTGTTGTACAATATCTCACATCCAATGCAAATTCTGCTATCTGAAGAAAGCAGATATAGAGAACTACAGGCATTTTTTTTTTTATAATTTTTATCAACCTATAATTCAAAATTCTTTATTCAACAATGGAGCTGGCATTTTGGTGATCAAGAGCTGAAGTAAGAGTCTATTAAAAAAAAATCAAAATAATTCAAAAAAATAAAAAATGGCAATCACACTAACACAAACAGCAAAAAAGGAAAATCACAAATTTCTCGAGCAATAAACAATAGTTAGAAATATGAATTAAAGAATAGTGTGATGAGGTAGCCATAGAATTCCTTAGCTCTTTCACACCCTTTAGCACAAGTGATAAGACTAAATCACACACACACACACAAACAAAAACAAATAAATATATAAATCACATACCCACAAATAAAACACAACACACAGAGAAAAGTGTCGGACAACAAAAGAGAGAGTACTCTCTAATAGACTCTCTACTGTGTGTCTGAAGTGAAAGTAATCTTAAAAACATGAGTTGAACTTAGAATCACACATTGAGTACCCTATTTAAACAACTGTGAATCCCCTTTTCCCATTTAGGAATGGTGTGGTTAGAAGGTGGTAAACAAGAAAACCAAGGCGTTTTGTCTGGTTTCCAAAAAAAAAAAGAAAAAGAAAAAAAAAAGAAAAAAAGAAGACAACGTCGTTTTAGGCCCAACAGAAGCATCATAATAAATGTACATAAAAGAAATAAAGTATATATAAAATAAAAAGGCTAAAATGCTAATTCAACCGAAAGTTGGTATTTCTGTTTTTTAAGTTTGCTTTCGTTCAATTGAGTCTATTTTTTTAAATTTATTCAATTCAAGAATTTTGTCCAATTTTATTTAAAAAAATTGTTATTAAAAAAAATATTATTTTCACATGGAAAAAAATCTATAAAATTATTTATAAATTTTCTATGTGATATTTTTTTTTCAAAAAATTTTTTTTCGTTAGTTAATTGTATATTTAATGAAATTTTTTCTTACAAAATTGGACAAAATGTCTACATTGAATAAATTTCAAATTTAGAGAACTCGATTAAATGAAAGCAAAGTTAGATGACTGAATTTCAGTCATACTTAAAAAATACAATTTGCATTTTAGTTTAATAATAATAATAATAATAAATCAAATAGTAATGTTTTTATTAGGCCTCACGTGCCGTCATTAAAACAGAGAGACCTGTCCACATAATATTACTAATGGTACAGACAATGACGTTTTAACAAAGCTTTTTAAATATAAAGCACCAAACGGTGTCATCTAATGTAGCCATTATAGTAAGTTCGTTAAAAAAGCTGTTATGAGTTGGTTCAATTTGTTAGAGTTGGTCTCAAAGTTAGTTAAGATTTCATAGTTTCTGTTCAATTTTCTTCTTCGCTTAGTTTCTTCTGTTGAAATCTTTGCATCAACAAATCTTAGCAAAGATCACAAATTTTCATCATTAGGTAGCTATTGAATAGCTTGTAAAGATAATCAAAACTAAACTTTCAAGTGGGACACTAAAATCCTTCATATTATAATAAGGGAATCAAATTTTGTGAATAAATAAATAATTTGGTAAAATTAAAAATTCTGTTTGACCAAATGTGAGAACCATAATACTTATCTAAAATTAGATATACCCATTGAAAAGTATGTGCATTAAGCCATTAAAGATGAATAGCAATTTAACCATATACTGTCATATAGTATTCAAGGTTTTCAGACCCGGACCGTTCATTGAACCGTAAAAGAGAGAGGTTCAAGGTTTTTGAGGTCGAACCGAGGTTGAACCGGGGTCGAACCGTGATGACGTCATAATTAATTTAATAATTAATTAAAGCCTAAATATAGATATTAAATTTATAAAACTAGTAAAATTGACTAATATATCTATATATGTGAGGGAAATTTAATGATTTTCAAGCATATATTTAATAATTAAATAAGAAAGTTAATAAAATAAAATAATAACCATGAAAACATTAAAATTTATGATTAATTTTTGAAGTAAAGTTGAATATCTTTGAAAGATTTTAATTATAATTTTTTTTATTCCTTGTAAGAGATGGATAATTTAATTAAGTAGAATAAAATTGTGTTAAGTTGTTTTTTTTTAAAAAAAAAAATTGCTAAGGGGTTGGACCGCACGGTTCTTGACCGGTTCGTACGGTCCAACCCCGGTTTTAGGGGTTCACGGAATTGCCACATATGCCCGGTTCTTTATGCTTAAAAAACCGGTTTTCATCACGGTTCACGGTTTTCACGGTCCGACCTCCCGGTCCGGTCCGGTTCTGAGAACTATGATAATATTTAAAAGGACATAACCCTGATGAAAGATTCGTATATTGGGCTGTACAGATTCAGAATAGCTAGGGTCATTAACTTAATCACCTTGAGAATGTTATGCCGTCTTTGGAGCCAACTTTTGTTTGTAACATCAACTAATTGATTGCTTAAGCAAACCAAGAAATTGAATTTATTCTTGCACCCAAATGTCCATTATTTTGAGAATGTTGTACAGAAATAGAGCTTTAAAAAAATCTAGGGCAAAGTACAATTAAGTTGCTGGGGTCCGAGCTACAAATTTTCTATTAATTTCTATAGTCCTTAGATTCAACTCAACAAATTTTTTCTCGATCTTGTTAAACTGTTAAATCAAGTAATTTCATTAAAATAATACTTTCATCCATTTATCTTTCAAATTCTTTTGAAAAAAAATTTGACTCCATGTTTTATCTTTCTTTCATTTCACACCTTTTTTGCCAACTAAAATACTGAGCTTTCACACAAATACACCATTAATAGTTATATTAATAAGTTAGTGACAAAAATATAGTAAATAAGAAATATAATTTTAAATCAAAGATAAAAATACAATTAAAATAATTTAAAAATTACTATTCAAATATCATTAAATTTTTCTTCATAAATTTTTGTATATAATTATTTAAACTTTATTTATTAAAATACATACGAACTCATATTGCTGTTTTTCTCTAATAAATTATTAAATTGCGGTATTTGGTAAGTGAGTTTGTGTTTATGCTTATGTTAATGTTTGCTTGTGAGAAATATATATACACTTTTGGCACTGACCTTTATTTTTAAAATGAAGCAAACTTATCACTCACATGACAATCACATTGAGAACACTGGGCAACAAAAGTACTTCCCAAGCGTATTTAAGAGAGGCATGGCCAAGTAAATGTTCCAAAATAGTCCCTAAAGGGAAAAATTCAGCAACTATATTAACCATATTAGTGAATACTTATATCCCTTAAGAAACCAATTAAATTTTAATATTTTCCAATATGATTTTTTTTTAATAAAAATTATGTCCAAAATAACTTTCTAAGTGATATTAACTAAGAACTTAATTCCCAAAAAAAATAAAACACTAAGGGCATGTTTGGTATACTATTATGGTTATTACAATGTAATAGGAACCAGGATAACAAGGAATGAAAGAAGTTGTAATGGAATAAGCATTCTTATTCACCGGTTTGGTTACAATAACTTCGTAAGATGATGGAATGATATTATTTTTAGCCAAATTTCCTAAATTTCCCTTTTTGAAAATTATATATTTAGCATTTGTCATTATATAATTTGATCAATTGATTAATATTTTCATAAATAGTTAATATGTATGTAAAAAATTGATTACATATTATATAGGTTAAAAAAATAATATGGATATTAGTTTTTAGTATATGAATATAGATATAAGGAACAATTTTTCTTTTAAAAGAAAATTTAAATCAAATTGCAAATATGAAATACATGACATCTAGCATGCAAGTGACGTCTTTTCAATAATGTTCACTGTCATTTTATTGTGCAATCTTTGAAGAAAGAACTAAGAAGAGTAAAAAACAATGGAGGAAGAAAAAAATGGATTAAAGAAAAAAAAGACAAAAAGTATGTGAGAGGACAAAGCCATATTTTGTTAGGGAAAAACCACCCGGGTCATTAACTTTAAAGTTTGAAAGACTATCTGAATTCCCAACCAAGCATATATATGAGATCAATGTATATTTTATCTGGAATTAGGCATAAGTACAAGGTAGTGGACAAGGTAAACTGTATTGCACAACCAATACACATGAATTTATAATGTTTTTTGTTGACCCTTTAATAGTGTAATAGTCGCCAAAAGCTTTGTAATTTAGTGGCATAACAATTCAAAACCTTATTGTTGTATCTAGTGAATTATCAAAAAAATATTTATGTATAGTCACCTCATTTGTTGTACCATACTCGAATCCAATGAAAAATCTGCTATATGAAATTATGAAGAAAGCAGATATAGAGAACTTTATACAACTGGCGTTTTTACTTTTTTATTTGTTTTTTATTTTTTTATTTTATAACTTTCTTTCCCTAGTATTTTGGTGGATAAGAATTAAGAAGCATAATATTTGCAGTAATTTCCATACATTGTAAAGGACTTGTATGTCCGAATAATTCAAAAAATCTCTTTCAATCACACAAACGCAAACAGACAAAAAGTAAAATCACCAACACTCAAACAATAAACAATAGTAAGAAATATGAATTAAAGAATGGCATGATTAAGTAGCTATAGAATACCTTACGACAATTTGTCTTGAGCAGGTACACTAATAGGACTAAACCTTCTGGCCGATTCCAATGACCTCCTAGATTTGTGCTCTGCATTAACATACTAGGATTATAGACTCTGTGCCTTCAGCTCTTGTTTACCAAATGACCAACTTCGTTCTTGAATAAAGATTTATGAGACATAAGTTGAATATCATTAACTTTTAACAGATATTCATGGTAAGAAATTGAGTAATTCTTAGGTACTCCTGGAATACCTAAGAATTTACTCTAGAAATTTGGCTAAGATTGGCATATTGGGGTATAAAGAGTTATCAAGGCATATGACCAAATACTTTGGCTTTCGCTAGTAATTGGTAATTTAGCATCATGACTGATGTCATTGATCTTGATTCCTCGAGCTTTGTGTTGTTATGCAGCTAATAAGCTCATTCCGGAAAAGAGTCAATGGCTTTCATAAGTCAACCTATTACTAGTTGTCTATGGGTCTGTTTGGGAACGACTTATTTAGCTGAAATTGAAAACTTTTTGTTGAAAGTGTAGAAGAAAAAAAAGTTAAAAGTTAGCTGAATAGTATAATGAGACCTATGAATAGCATTAAAAAGAGGCTAAAAACTAAATAAGCTGAAAGGAAATAAGCTCATCCCAAAGTCATCGTATGTCATTTACAAATTAGCACAGACTATGGCTTTCACTAAATGCTTTGCTTTTATCAAAATAGAAAAGGTTGAAACCCATGTCTTGAAGTAATTTAAAATAGGACAAATAGGGGAAACCCACACGGGTCATTAATTTTAAAGTTTAAAAGACTATATGAATTCTCAACCAAGCATATATATATATGAGATCAATGAATATTTTATCTGGCATTTAAGGCTTAAGTACAAGGTAAACTGTATTGCACAACCAAAACATGTGGATTTATAATGTTTTTTGTTGACCCTTTAATAGTGTTATAGCATTTCAAATCTCTCTCGTTGTTGTAGCCAGTGAATTATCCAAAATAAAATGTGTATAGTCACCTCATTTGTTGTACAATATCTCACATCCAATGCAAAATCTGCTATATGAAGAAAAAAAGCAGATATAGAGAAATTCATAAAACATGCGTTTTTACTTTTCTTTTTCTTTTTTTTTTCTTTTTTCTTTTTTTAAGAATTTCTTTCCCTGGTGATAAAGTGCAGATGTGCCTTGTCAGTATGTTCCTCGTCTATGTTGATGGACGAACTTGATGTAATGCACAAGCTCGATTTCCTATTGAAAATAGAGAGAATGAAAGTGAAAGACACCGGGTCGGTGCCAGCCAAGGACCCTCTGATGCTTAAATTAGATAATCTCCCCGGAAATCTATAGCATGTATTGTAATATGATATGTGTGTCCACTTACTTGCTTTCCATGGCTTTATATAGCCACCTGATGAGCTTATTGCAAGGTCTGTTGTCTCCCCAAAACGTTGTGATCTCAACTGGCGATTAATTCCAAGCGGCTCATTAAGTTGTCTGCAACTGACATGAGGCGGCCCATGAAGTTGCCAATTAATGGATTTGTAACCGTTGGTTTGAATAGGAGGGTAACACTTTGCTTGAATGAGAGAGTTAAGTCTAACCTAAATGCGCTTAAGGTCGTCCATTCAATGGATAACCATTTTGATCAGTATTTGTCACTTGGTATTTTGGTGGATAAGAAGCATAATATTTGCAGTAATTTCCATACATTGTAGACAGACATGTAAAGTAAGAATAAGTAAAAAAAAAAATGGCAATCACACTCACTATTAGGGCTATCCACAGGTTGGTCTGGGTTGGGTTTGTGCCCAACCCGAAACCGACCCGACGGAATCGGGTTTTGGAAAATCTCACCCGCCGCCAACTGCCGAAGTAAACGGGTCGGACGGATTAGACTTCTACGGGTGGCGGGCAGGTCGGTCGGCGTCTGGGTTCTGAGAAAACGGGGAGAAAACGGCGAGAGAACTCGAGAAAATGGTGAGAAAACTCGAGATCCGAGAAAATCTCATCGGAATCTATGAGATATCGCCAGATCCGGCCATAATCTCATTGAATTTGATGAGATTTCGCCAGATCCAGTCAAAATCTAGCCAAATCTACTTGAAATATCGCCTGAATCTGGGTTTTTTGGCCGAGATTTGGGTTTTTTTCCCTGGATTCTGGAATTTTTCTCGCCAGGATCTGGGTTTCTCGCCGGAATCTGGGTTTTTTGCCAGAATCTGGGTTTTTCTCCAGTTAGTTCGGGTTTTTCGGGTTTTGGGGGATAAAAACCGAAACTGACCCGCCAGAGTTGATTTCTGGGGGAGAAGACCTGCCGCCGACCGCCGGAATAGTTGAGTCGGCTGGTTTCGGATCGGTTCCGGTCGGGTCCTCCGGGTGGGGCGGGTCTCAAATGGGTTTGGACAGGCCTACTCACTATCACAAACAGACAAAAAAGGAAAATCACAAATATCTCCAGCAGCTCTCAAGCAATAAAAAATAGTAAGAAAATATAAGAATGGAGTGAAGACGTGGCAAAACGGGCGGGTTGGGTCGGGTTCGAGTCGAGTCAATCTAGTTTGCGGGTCAATCGGGTTGTGGGTCAAAACGGGTCAATCGGGTCGTAGGTCGAGTCAGGTCGCGAGCCGGGTCGAGTTGACTCGTATTTTTCAAACAAGTTTTTTTTTTTTTTTTTTGAAATAGATGCAATCTGTCAATTATTTATGAGTTCCTTAACTGTGATTAGATTCTCACTGATAATACTGTTACCAATTACCACTAAACACTTGATAGCCAAATTTGGTGCAACTCTTGTTCTAGCTTTCTAGAAGCTAATCTTGGTATAATCTTCGATCTGTTTAAAGTAGGAAGAGAAAATGAAGGTGGCAAGTAAAGAATGACAAACTATAATGGAATACATAACATATTAAGTAAAGAAGAATAAATAAATATTTTATAAGAATTACACCTCAATCTCAATCTACTCAACGTTGGTAGACGTGGCAAAACGGGCGGGTCAAGTCGGGTCAGGTTAATCGGGTCACAGGTCAAAACAAGTCATTTTTAAACGGGTCAATCGGGTCGGGTCAAAAAATTCTAACCCATTTTGCCCTGTCTAGGCGTGATTAAGTAGCTATAGAATAACTTAGGACCCATGCTGACTTTCACAGCATCAAGGCTCTCAGAACAACGGTGATGAGTGAGAGAGATGGAGAAGGTGAGACTGTGAGAGCGTGTGGTCTGTCCCATTTGGTCTAGTTCGGTCCTAATTTATTTTCAAATGAAATAGTGATGTGCCTACAATCCACATGATATTAACCCATACAAACAATGCTGTTTAATAAAAGCCATTTTAAAAAAAAAAAAATGTTTTGTACCAAAAACGATGTCGTCTTCTTATGTAGCTATTAGATTCTAGAGCCTCATTATCTTTTTTTTTTTTGGTTAATCAGGTACTTGTATAAACAACAAAAGGCAATTACAAAATGGCCACAGAGGCCAAAGTATTGGCAACACACCTATAGTAATACAACCCATTCCTATCAGCTTCAAGCAAAACATTTAAATCATCAGAGGGAGAGATATCAAACACAACAAAATTCTCCATCAAGGAACAACCCCTCTTAGCCAAAAAGTCAGCACATTTATTCGCCTCTCTAAACACATGCCCCACCCGAACCTGCCTGAACCTGGCCATGAGAAACCTGCAATCACACAGTAAAGTAGCAAAGCTTCTGTTAGGAAAGTTTGTGCTTTTGAGCATCTCCACAATCACCTTGGCATCAAGCTCTACTTCTAGCTGGTTTATTCCCAATTGAATGGCCAAATTCAGACCATCACGCAATGCCCACCACTCAGCCATGACACTAGTAATGTGTCCAATTGATCTTGAAAACCCCTTAACCCAACCTCCATGGCAGTCCCTAATAACTCCTTCACCACCGGCCTTACCTGGGTTCCCACATGATGCTCCATCCGTGTTAAGCTTATACCAACCACCTAATGGCTTAGTCCATCTGACAGGGAAAGCAAGTCTAGAAGAGACTTGGTGGCTTTTACTCACGCAGAAAAAATATTCCCTTGCTTGAACAATACAGTCTTTATCCAACCTGGAATTCAGAATGGTGTTTTCAAACACCACTTTATTCCTATTCTTCCACAAACACCAAACCGCAAAAACAAACAAAGTGCTCCAAGGAATAGATGTGTTGTGCCTAACTGTGCTTAAACAATTTATTTTAAGCCAAGTCTCAAAGTTTTCATTGAAGGAGTTTATGTGTGAGGCAGGTACCCCCAACCTAAACCACAGGTCACGAGCAACTTCACAATCTCGAAGAAGATGAATAATGGTTTCCTCATGCCGACTACACAATGGACAAGTCTTACCACAATTAATACCCCTAGCTGCCAGCACACTTTTAATAGGAATACTACCATGAACACATAGCCAAAGGAAGCTTATAATCTTTGGAAGAACATCAAGTTTCCAAAGCCATCTTCATTAGCTAGCTGGTAGGCCGAGTTTGTGGAGAAATCTCCATCTTTGGAGTACTTCCACATAATAGAATCAGTCCTATTTCCAAACAACTGAATTGGAACAGCTTTAACCTTGTTTTTTTATTGAATTCGGCAACTCAAAGGAAAGGAGATCCCATCTCCATTCGTGATCATGGTACAAGTCAGCCACTGTTAGCCCTTGATCTCCTTGCCTTAAGGGTCCTTCAATCATGCCTCGGAGAGAATCACCATTAATCCAATTATCCAACCAAGCCTTGACCCCGTGACCATTACCTATTCCCCAACAAATCCCTTTCATGAAAATGGGAAACCCCAAGCTGATAGCTTTCCAATTAGGTGATAAAGGTAGAGTTTCTGGGTTCCTCGACCTCCTTCTCGAAGAGGAGCAATACTTTTTAAGTAACACCTTAGCCTACGGAGCATTTTGTTCATGGTACATCCTCCAATTCAATTTTGAGAGCAAAGCTATATTTTTTTTCCCTTGCACTTGTATCCCTAAACCCCTTTCTTCTTTGGACCTCACAATTTTGCTCCAACTCACCATGTGCATCCTCTTTTTTTCATTTGTGGAGCCCCATAGAAAATCCTGATTAACTTTATCTAATTTTTCACATATATGGATTGGCAAAGCCACCCCTTGCATCACATAATTTGGGATGGCAGACATCACACACTTAATCAACACTGTCCAACCAGCAAAGGAGAGGTATTTAGCCTTCCACCCCGCCAATTTGCTCATGACCTTCTCCACTATAAATTTGTAAGGATTCCTCGTAGCCCCTTTATGTCTTATTGGGAAGCCAAGGTACTTCCCAATGTCATAAGTCTCCCAAAGGCCCAATTTATCACAAGCTTCCTCCTTCAAGCTTTCATTAACATTTGGAGAAAAATATATACGAGACTTTTCCGAGCTAATTTTTTGCCCGGATTCTGCACAAAATTTCTCAAGCACTTCCAAGATTGCTTCACAGGTAGCAAAATCAACCTTGCAAAATAAAATGATATCATCCGCGAAAAGAAGGTGTGAGAAGCCCAAGTTTTCCTTAGAGGCCTTCAAAGGGGTCCAAGATCCATCCACACATTTCTGCTCAATAAGGTGGCCTAAGTACTCCATACACAAGATAAAAATGTACGGGGATAAGGGGTCTCCCTGTCTAATGCCCCTCGTTGGCTCAAAAGGCTCTAAAGCACCCCCATTCACCAAGATGGCTGTTTTAGGAGATGTAATGCAGCTCATTATGATCTTAAGAATTTTTGGGGGAAACTGAAAAGCTTGCAAAACTCTATGGATGAAGCTCCATTCTAATCTATCATAGGCTTTTTCTAAATCCAACTTTATAGCCATAAAGCCTGCTCTTCCCCTTTTTTTTATCCAAAGCATGGAAAAGTTCTTGAGCAATAAGAACATTATCCGTACCTCTTCGGCCAGGCACAAAGGCAGTTTGCACAGGTGAGATCAAGTTGCTAAGATAAGGTCTGATACATGCCACAATGATCTTCGAAACCACTTTGTAAACTGAATTACATAAGCTGATGGGCCTGTAATTACTCAAAGATTCCAGATTTTGACATTTAGGAATCAATGATATCAGTGTCTCATTTAGATAACTCGGCACCACTCCACGTTCAAAAATTCTTTTAATTTCCTCACAAACAGAGCTTCTAATCTCTAACCAAAAATGTTGGTAGAACCCCGCATGAAGGCCATCGGGTCCTGGAGCCTTAAAAGGCTTAAAAGCCCAAAGTCCAAATCTAATCTCCTCAACAGTGACTTCACAATCTATCTTGGCTCTATCCTCCAATGTTAGAAAACAACAAGAGAAGGTAGAGACATCTGAGGTCCTAGCTGAAAGCGTCAATTCCGTGGTATACAAGCTTTTAAACCCATTCCTGATATACCCCTTTATCTCATTTTCCTCCGTAAGCCAATTCCCTACAGTGTCCTTGATACATCTTATTTTATTTCTATGACGCCTCATGATTGTGGAAACATGAAAAAAGGACGTGTTTCGGTCCCCAAATGTGGCTGAATTAAGTCTAGACTTAAGAGCCCAAAATTCCTCTTCTTGCATCAGAATCAGGGAATACTCTGACACAAGCTGATTTTCTACGTCCATCAAAACATCACAGGGGTTATTAGCAAGGGCTTTCTGCACACCATTCAGTCTTGCCAACACTCTCCTTTTTTTTGCAAAGAGATTCCCAAAAACTTCCACATTCCATTTTTTTGCTTTATCTATAAAATCTGATGTTGCTATTTGTAATGCTCTATCCTCAGCCCAGGCTTGCTGCACTACTCTTGGGAAATCCGGATGAAGTAGCCACATCGTTTGGAATCGGAAAGGCTTGTTTCGATGATTGGCACTAGAGCCTCATTATCGAAGGTATAGGAGTTGATCCACCGCAGGCAGCAGATTTTGAAATAAGAGCAAAAGCAACATTACTTGCGTAGAGCATCTTGGCTTCCTAGTATGTGTGCTCAATTTCCACGCTAGGAAAAGTTTTCAAAAGGTTCCCGCAATAAGTGAGTAAAGGTTGTAATAAATAATTTATTTTGAAGTATTATGTAAGGTAAACTACAGCTAAAGCATTAGGTGGGAACTTTTGTTATAAAAATATTTTCCTTTTAATTTTATCTTCTCTCTGAAATTTGAGAAAAAAGAACACATTTCGTCTTCCTAAATAGGGAGGAGGTTGTGCAAACTTGTTAATTTGTAAATTGTTTTACCAAAAATTTGACAAAGGATTTTCTAGTCAACCTAAAAATATTTTAAAATGAAACAAATATTGAAAAATACAGAAAATATTTTCTTGAAAAGCAAACAAAGTGAGGGCAACCCTTCAACCAAATGACATCTCTCTTGGTGAGGTTTTTTAAAAGGGTTGGATCTACTACAGGCTTGAGCCATGAATTGGGCCACCATTATGAGTCGTTTGAGGGGGCCAATTGGGTCCCTCCTCCTCAAGGAGATTTACACTCTAGGCCCTTTGTTGTCATATTAATTCAGCCGCAATAGGCCCTCTTTGCTTGCAATGAAGTTTGCGTCACTGATGGCCAATTTTGTGTGCCCAAGAACTTCGATCTTTCCCTAGTACGTGGTCTTGAAGGCCATTAAAGATAATAATAATAATAATAATAATAAGTTCGTGTATGTGTATATGTTGATGTTAATGTTTATGTTTGTCTCTGTGTTTCTTTTGAGAGAGAGAGAGAGAGAGAGAGAGAGAGAATTTATGGTTTCTACTTTTGGCACTACCTTTCTTTTAACCTAGAAGCAGAACAACCATGCATCTGACAACCACCTTGAGAATGTTGCGCCATTTTTGGAGCCAACTTTTGTTTGTAGCATCAACTAATTGATTGCTTAAGTAAACCAAAGAAATAGAATTTATTCTTGCACCCAGATGTCCATTAACTTGTGAATGTTGTATGAAAATAGAGTTTCAAAAAATGTAAGGCAAAGTACAGTGAATGTACTAGGGTCTTGGTTGAAAAGTTTTCGAAAGTTTTATCGATTTTGTAGAATTTTCAAATCAAGTAATTTCATTAAATAATACTTTCATCCATTTGTCTTTCAAATTATTTTGAAAACATTTGACTCCATGTTTTATCTTTCTTTCATTGCACAACTTTTTTTGCCAACTAAAATAGTGAGCTTGCACACAAATACACCATTTATAGTTATATTAATAAGTTTGTGAGAAAAGTATAGTATATACAAAATAGAATTTTAAATCAAAGATAAAAATACGATAAAAATAATTTAAAAATTACTATTCAAATATCATTAAATTTTTATTCATAAATTATTGTATATAAATATTTAAAATTTAGTTATTAAAATATATACGAACTCATATTGTTGTTTTTCTCTAACAAATTACTAAATTGGGTATTTAGTATGTGAGTTTGTGTTTATGCTTATGTTAATGTTTGCTTGTAAGAAATATATATACACTTTTGCCATATTTTGTTAGAGAGGAAGAGGTTGTGGCTGTGGGACTAGGAGCCAGGGACAAATAGGGAAAAACACCCGGGCTCATTAACTTTTTTTTTCGAAGGAGAACCAATTAATCATTCATTGATATGTAAAGAATCATAATACAAAGCATTCGCCACAGGCGGTGGAGTATCTTCAATCCAATACAAATCATCAAATAAATTCCTAGCATGTTTTGCTAAAGCATGAGCAACCATGTTTCCACCTCTCTTTACCCAATTAATGGATAGGACCTCCATTCCTCTAAGATTGAACTTGATGCCGTCATAGATGTGGCCAAGCAATGAGCTGTTCTCTATAGAGACAGATAGAGCCCTCATCACATTTAGGTAGTCCCCTTCAATAATCAACCGAGAAAACCCAACTTCCCTTGAGAATTCCACAGCTCTTCGACATGCCATAACCTCAGCCTCCTCACTGCTATTCACATAAGGATCCTTTACTGACATACCCGCCATAACCTCACCTAAAGAGGTCCTGATAATAGCACCAAAACCCGAGCAATGTTGATCTGAAAAAACAGCAGCATCAAAGTTCAGTTTGAACTCCTCTGCTGGTGGAGCACGCCAAACACAGCTACCAGAAATCCCATTTGAAGGAGTGAGAACCACCTGTGCTTCCTATACTCATCAAGGAATTCTACAGCCCTCTTGTTCAGCCAACCTGGTTCCCTCAATTGTCCACCATGTATCACAGCATTCCTTTGGTTCCATATCAGCCACGCCTACTCTAGAAAAATTTCTAATTCTTCCTTCGGTAATCTCTCCATCAAGGACTCAAATAGGCACCTGAATGAAAGCTCGTGGACCATTTTGCAATGAAGTAATGCTCCCAACCCAAACATCTTGTGCAGCTCCACAATCCCACACGGCATGTAATGCAGTCTCAGCAAATCTTTTGCAGCAATGGCACATCACATCTTCTAATATTTTTCGCTTTGCAAGGTTCACTCTAGTCGGCAGAATTTCATGACAAGCTCTCCATCCAAATACCTTCAATTTACTAGGAATCTTCAAGCCCCACAACACCTTCCATATCTGCTGTCCCTCCGCACTTCTTGAACTCTCTGCCCAAGACTCGTTCATCATCACCTTCCTAGCCTTATGATAACCTGACTGGACTGAATATAAACCATTTTTTGTATGCAACCAAACCACAGAATCTAGTAGCCTTCTTCGGCTTAATGGGATTTTACAGATTGCATTTGCATCATTTAGCTGAAATGTCTCCATTATAAAATCACGCCTCCAACAGTGTAAATCCGGGTCTATGAGATCAGAGATCAGACCATACATTCCTCTCCTTCATCAGCCACCGGGTGCAGCACCATATTAGAAGGATAATTAGGGATCATTAACTTTAAAGTTTAGTAGACTATCTGAATTCTCAACCAAGCATTTAAGGCTTAAGTACAAGGTAGCGGACAAGGTAAAATGTATTGCACAACCAATACAACTAAAATATTATTAATAAATCAAATGGTGACATTTCTTATTACCCTCACGTGCCGTCATTAAACGATGACGTTTAAACAAAGCCTTTAAAATGTAAAGCATCAAACGATGTCATCTTATGTAGCTGTTATAGCAAATTCGTTAAAAAAGCTGTTATGAGTCGGTTCAGTTTGCTAGAGTTGGTTTCAAGTTAGTTAAGATTTCATAGTCTCTGTTCTATTTTATTCTTTGCTTAGTTTCTTCTTTGTCATAATCTTTGCATCACAAAATCTTGGCAAGGATCACAAAATTTCATCATTAGGTAGCTGTGGAATAGCTTATACAGATAATCAAAACTGAACTTTCAAGGGAGACGCTAAAATAGTAATATCCTTCATATAATACTAGGGGGATCCAATTTTGTGAATCAATAAATAATTTGTTACAGTTAAAAATTCTGTTTGACCAAATGTGAGAAACATAATACTAAGCTAAAATTAGACATACCCTTTGAAGAGTAGGTGCATTAAGCCATTAAGAAGACATTGTCAAACACTTGAGGGCATTGTACAAACCCATGATTCTGTGTTAATCTCTTCGTTTTCTCTGATAGATTTTGTGCTAGATTAATACAATTTATTTTTGGGTTTGTGCTAAATTAATACAAACAAACGAGCCACCTCAAAACCCAATTTATGAATTCATTATCTACATCTGTGATGACAATTAGACCCTCTAAATGAATCCAAGGACCACCTTAAAAATTTGTTCTCTATAGCAACGTATTGAGATAATAGACTCTGTGACTTCAGCTCTAGATCACCAAAATACCAACCCCATTGTTGAATAAAGATTTTCAAATCATAGGTTGATCAAAATGAAGTTTAGGCTTTCTCTCTCTTTGGCACATGAAAATATTCTCTAAACCTCTTGTTCGAGTCATGCTATAATAAGCCTTTTATATGATGTCGTGTAAGGCCTGAAAAACAAGGTAGCAATCGACCTAATTAACATAATTAGATTTTGGTTTCACAATTCTTAATCTAGTAAAACATTGCTAGTTTTAAGATCCCTGTGAATAATTCTTAATCTAGAGTCTTGATGAAGATACAAAATACCATGAGCAATCCCAATGATAATTTCAAAGTGTTTGCTCCAATTTAGCAATGAACTTCTTGTAGGATCTACAACAAAATTTGTCTCTAGTGTACTAAATATTTGATTTCAATAATGTTGAAAAAAGTGGTTTTATGTACTTCAAATATATTCTTTGGACATATATAATAAAAGAAAATAAAACAAATGAGGGGAATATTTAAAAAAAAAAGAAGAGATACCAAAAATGAAGGTGTCCAAGCTTCTGTTGGGCATGTAGTCATAAATCAGCATTTTTTCTTCCTCCTCAATGCAACAACCAAAAATTTTGACAAGATTCCTATGTTGAAGTTTTGCAATCAAGAATACTTCATTTTTGAACTTGTCCTGAACTCCTTGATAGCCTTTTTACAGCTATTTGTTGTCCATCAGATAATTGACCCTGAATTCATGATCCACCCTGAATTCATGATCCAAAATTAAGCATACTCATAACTATTAATTTTAAGAAATTGATTTTAATGCCTCTATCAGCTACTTCAGTAACGCATGTCTTAGCTTATGAAACTCATTTTCCACCATTCACACCCGCACAATAATGGAATATGAAATAGAAAGAAATACGTGCAAGATATCAACAATGTCATTATGAATTGTAACTGTACCTTAAAAACAGGGCCAAAACCACCTTGCCCAAGTTTGTTGGTTGGAGAGAAATTGTCAGTTGAAGCAACTATGCTACTTAGATTGAAAATCGATAATGAGGATTTCTACTACTGCCCTCAAGCTCGTACACCCCCAAAGAGCCTTTGCTACTGGTAAAGTTTAATGATTGATTGTGCAATTTTCTCTTCACTGTTCTACAGCATATTGATAGACATTGCTCACTATAATTTCGCAACTGAGGATTTATATAGCGGGGAGGACTAATCTAATGACTGTGCATGCGTGCTTGTGCGTGTCAACAATACAAAGCAAGCGTTTATGTTACCTTTTGTTTTTTCTCTTCTTCATTAGCCACATATAGGCTATCAAGGATACCAGAATTAATGGCACAGCAAAAGACAATATTTTAGTACCCAGCTGCCTCTTGTTGCCAGGAAAACCCTTGGGACTTCCTCGTGTAAGTAGCTGGTGGAAAAAACCAAAAACAAAACAAAAATATAAACAAACAAACCAACCGTGAGTATACATGAAAGAAAAGAAATCCTTATTGGCATAAAGCACCGATGGGACAATTACCCTGAACATTAGTGAAGAGAACCCTTAGCAAGAGGGACAAATACCTTGATGAACAAGGACTCTATTTCCTTTTCCTTCTAATTTGAGAGGATAAGTTTTGGTAGGCCCATACTCACCATTTTCCATCCACCTAAATTTCAACCTAACCAAATTATGGAAAACTCCCACAAACCTGCCATTTTCCTTTCATAGTTTTCCATCCTCTCCTTTTCCACCCAACCAAATGGACCAAAAAAGTGAAATAGGAAGAAATGAAAATTTACAAAAAATGCAAGCGGGCAGAGAAGGCTACCTAACTCAGTTGCATCCACACGTATATTTAGATCCTTCCATTCAATTGAATTCTCTAAAATGTCCATCAATTCACCATACCATGCCAAGCAACGGGTCCCCTTCCCTTCAATATCCATGCTGATAAAAGCTGTGCAAGAACAATTACTCAAGCAAACCTGCTGGCACTCTGAGCTACTCATACTCGTCTCCATCCAAGCTGCATTAGATGAATCAGGACCCTTCACACTTTCTAACTTCACAAACCCTTCGCCATTCCCACACATTGACAAACCCAAGTTCTTCTTCACACATCCCTCAGAACCATCTCTGTGATATTAACCCTTCGGAGACTTGGGTTCATACCCTGGTAAACACGTACACTCAAACCCATTATATTTGTCAGGATACTCCTGACCACATTTACTATATGCACCACAGTGTCCATAGTTGTCACACCTGTATTTAGGTGCTGACCAGAGTTCCTTCCATTGATAGGATCATTCCTGTTTGCAACCCACACAACAGTTTGTTTTGTCACTTCGACAAACCAAATACCAAGATACTGATAGCTGGAGTTGCCAGGGCTGAAGAAGCCTAAGGCAAAATTATTTCCTTTGGAAACCAAAGATTGGTCATCCTTGATGAATTGGTCTGGTGTTAAGGTGTCAAGTGAAGTGCAAAATGGGAAGAAAAGAATGCTCAGAATCAAAGACATGACCATTTTTTTTGGGGTATATGTGGTTTGATTGAGGATTATGAAGTCTCCCTACCAAAAGGGAAAAGAGAGAGAGAGTTATGAAGTCTACCTGAAAATGACGCATTCAATTGGAAATTGCATCGTGTCAATAAGTCAGCTTACACAGTCATTAAGCATCACAATTCTACCTGAAAATGAAGGCATTTTTCAGAGAAGGTATTTTCCAGTGAAGCCATTTTTCTACCTGAAAATGACTATCATATTAAATATCACAATACCTAATCTTAAATATCTTTCTCTTTATTTTAGTGCAAATAAGTAATGAATATTCAGCAAAAACAAAAAAAAAGTAATGAGTAGAGCAACATTTTAAATGTCATTGACTTTTAACACATATTCCTTACTTAATTTGAGATACAAATATGTAATCCACTAAACGCTTTGCTTTTATCCAAAAAGAAAAGATTGAAACCCATGTCTTGAAGGAATTTAAAATATGACAAATAGGGAAAAGCCACACGGGTCATAAATTTTAAAATTTAGTCAGAAATATGAATTAAAGAATAGTGTGATTAGGTAGCCATAGAAAGCCTTAGCCCGTAGGATCCATGGTGACTTTCACCCCCTTTAGCACAAGCAATAAGACTAAAAGGACTGGGCCTAAACCCCGAATTTTATATCTTGGGCTGCATAGTTTCTTCTCCAACTGTGAATCCCCTCTTCCCATTTAGGAATGGTGTGGTAGTAAGGTGTTAAACAAGAAGACCAAGACGTTTTGTCTGGTTTCTCACCCAAAAAAAAAAAAAAGACCAAGACAACATCGTTTTAGGCCCAACAGAAGCAACATAATAAATGTACATAGAAAATTAAAATATATATAAAATAAAAAGGCTAAAATGCTAATTGAATCCAAATTTGTTATTTCAGTTTTTTAAGTTTACTTTGTTTAATTGAGTCTATTAATTTTTAAATTTATTCAATTCAAGTATTTTTTCCAATTTTATTAAAAAAATTGTTATTAAAAAAATATTATTTTCACATGAAAAAATCTATAAAATCATTTATTAATTTTATAAATTTTTTATGTGATATTCTTTTTTTCAATTTTTTCCCATTAGCGAATTGTATATTTAATGACTTTTTTTTTTACAAAATGTCTACTTTAAATAAATTTCAAATTTAGAGAATTCGATTAAATGAAAGTAAAGTTAGATGACTAAATTTAAGTATAACTTGCATTTTAGTTTAATAATAATAATAATAATAATAAAACATTAAAACAAAGAGACCTGTCCTCATGATATTACTACTGGTACAAACGATGACGTTTTAACAATGCTTTTTAAATATAAAGCACCAAACAGTGTCATCTTATGTAGCCGTTATAGTGAGTTCGTTAAAAAAACTGTTATGACTCAGTTCAATTTGCTAGAGTTGGTCTCAAAGTTAGTTAAGATTTCATAGTTTCTGTTCAATTTTCTTCTTTGCTTAGTTTCTTCTTTGTCGTAATCTTTGCATCAGCAAATCCTAGCAAAGATCACAAATTTTCATCATTAGGTAGCTATTGAATAGCTTGTAAAGATAATCAAAACTGAACTTTCAAGTAGGACACTAAAATCCTTCATATTATAATAAGGGAATCAAATTTTGTGAATAAATAAATAATTTGTTAAATTAAAATTTCTGTTTGACCAAATGTGAGAAGCATAATACTAATCTAAAATTAGACATACCCTTTGAGAAGTATGTGCATTAAGCCATTAAAGATGAATAGCAATTCAACCATATACTGTCATACAGTATTTAAAAGGACATTGTCAAACACTTGAGGTTCATTAATTGATCACAAGTGACCAGATTTCATAATTGACATATAAACCCACAGGACCACTGGCAACTTCCCATGGCAGACCCGCCGCTGCCATTGCCTCCTCCACTTCCAAGACTGCAAACATAATTTAGCAGCAGACAAACAAGCCTCCTCAAAACCAATTTATGAATTCCTTCTCTATCATTTCTCATGACCCCACCCCAATTTCAGACCGTTTGGACTCTTCCCTATGAATCCCTTCTTTCCCTTCTCTCACGATCTGCATCTGTGATCACAATTAGACCCTCTAAACGACTCCAAGGACCACCCTAAAAATTTGTTCTCTGCTGCAACGTATTGAGATAATAGACTCTGTGACTTTAGCTCTTGATCACCAAAATACCAACTCCATTGTTGAAGAAAGACTTTTGAATCATTGGTTGATCAAAATGACGTTTAGGATTTCTCTCTCTCTAAACCTCTTTTTGAAGTCATGCTATAATAAGCATTTTATATGATGTCATGTAGGGACTCAAAACAGAATTAGATTTTGATTTCACAATTTTCAATGCATTGAGCCACTATCAAAGTCAACATCCCTCAAACATCATCTTTCAATCGATTGAATGGATGTCAAAATTATGGATTACTCATAAAGAACTGCCTTCTTTTGAGATGCATCTTAGGCCTATGAAACTTGGACTTGACATGCATTACAAAATCAAAATATCCAAGGGTTTCAGGTGATTAGATTAAATAAGCTACTAATAAGTGAGAATAAACAGCAAACACAATCCTGTCATTTGATTTATGACGAGGATATTTACTTTGAAAAATTAAAAGAACATTGTTCCTACAGTACTATCCATCACAGACTGTATGTTTGCCTTTTAGCTTTCCTAAAAGTTCTTATGCTTGGAGCACAGGAAATTGTCTGTAGGTTACATGCTCTATTATGTTTCAATTATTACTTATTAGCATATGAGGCTTGCGCTGCAATTATATATCTTCAAAGGTTAGGGGAAAGTGCAGTCCACTTTTGGACCTAGTACAAAAGGAAAGAAAGAAGAAAAAAAGAATAAGAATTATATTTGTACTTATAAACAGAGTAAAATGTTAATTGTTCCCATAAATCATTATAGAAGCAATTTAGATGTAGCAATCTTTACCTTTTAGCGAGCTTCAAACATAGTTATTGTCACGTCATTTATAGAATAAAACTCCTTTCTTGTGACTGATCCCAAATCATTGGTAGGTCTTCTAAAAACGAAAGCAGGTTGTTTAGGAGAAGGAAGAGTTGTTTCACAACTTAGCATGAGAAGAATTGCAAACATTGTTGGTCGATCCGTTGCATCTTCTTGCACACATAAGAGCCCAATTTGAATGCATCTCAAGACTTCATGAGAAACAAATGACCCAGTAATCGATGAATCAACTATATCCAAGGCTCTATCTTCTCTCCATAGTTCCCAGACTTGTACGGTTTATAGCATTATCCAAAAGGGGTTGTATTATAAATGCAAATGGAGAAGGCTGTTAATTTTTTGTTACTTACACGCCCTATCAAAGTTAGGGAAGGGTGTGTTTGATAAGAACTATTATTCCTCTTGCCACTAATGATCTCCAACAATATGACACCAAAACTAAAGACATCTGATTTTGTGGAAAATTTTCCAAATATTGCATACTCTGGTGACATATAACCACTGCATGTGAATAGTATTAAAAATAAAGTTAAATTTCACATAGGCCTTCATTTTCTGTATGCGTGGAAAGTGTGCAAGGCTATGTGTGCATATGCGTACTTACTATGTTCCAATAATTCTAGTTGTCTTGTCTTGAAATTGGTCCCCTTTGAATATACGAGCTGTCCCGAAATCCGAAATTTTAGGATTCATCTCACCATCTAGGAGAACATTGCTAGTTTTAAGATCCCTATGAATAATTCTTAATCTTGAGTCTTGATGAAGATACAAAATCCCACGAGCAATCCCAATAATGATTTCAAAGTTTCCCCCAATTAAGCAATGAACTTCTTGTATGGTCTACAATAACATTTAACTCCAGAATACTCAAAATATGATTAAATAGTGTAAAAATATTTGGTTGTATATAGTCCAAATATATTCTCTGAACATATATAATAAAAGAAAATAAAACAGATGAATGCAATAGATTTATAGGAAGAAGATGTACTAAAAATGAAGAAGTCCAAGCTTTTGTTGGGCATGTACTCATAAATCAACATTTTTCTTCCCCCTGAATGCAACAACCAAAAAGCTTGACAAGATTCCTATGTTGAAGTTTTGCAATTAACATAACTTCATTTTTGAATTACTCTATTCCTTTTCTTGAACTGTTGGATAGCCTTTTAACAGCTACTTGTTGTCCATTAGATAATTGACCCCGAATCCATGATCCAAAATTAAGCTTAGTCATAACAATTACTTCAAAGCAATTGAGTTAATGCCACAATCTAATTCTTCAATAACTTATGTTTTAGCTTATGTAAATCATTTTCCTGCATTCACACTCACACAATAATGGAAATTGAAAAAGAAAGGAAAATATGCAAGATATCAACATTCAACGATGCCATTATGAATTGTAACTTTACCTTAAAAACAGAACCAAAGCCACCTTGTCCTAGTTTGTTGATTGGAGAGAAATTGTCAGTGGCAGCAACTATGCAGCTTAGATCAAAGATCAATAAATCTGGATGTCTACTATTCTCCTCTAGCTCATTTCCCTCCAAATAGCCCATGGTACCGGTAAAATATAATGATTGATTGTGCAATTTTCTCTTCACTGTCCTAAAACATATTGATAGACATTGCTGACTATAATTTTGCAATTGAGCATTTATATAGCTCAAGTGGTCTACTAAAATGACTCTTGATATATATATACGTATATATATTCCTTTGTGTTTGTGTGAACAATACAATGGAAGTGATGTTGTTACCTTTTGTTATCCTCATCTTTTTTTTTTTTTGAGGAGGATGTTTTCCTCTTCTTCATTAGGCATATATGGGCTATCAAGCATACCAGAAACAATGTCACCATAACAGAAATTATTGTAATAACCAGCTTCCTCTTGTGGCCAAGAAAACCATTGGACTTCCTTGTGTAAGTAGCTGAAGGACAAAAAAAAAAAAAAAATCAGTCCACGATTTGTAAGGTGAAATAGGTAGAAATGAAAATTTACTAAAAGCAAGTGGAGAAGGCCACCTAACTCAGTTGCATCTACACGTACATTTAGATCCCACCTTTCATATGAATTCTCTGAAACGTCAATCAATTCACCATACCATGCCAAATAACTCGTCCCCTTCCCATCAATATTCATGCTTACAAAAGCTGTGCAAGAGCTATTTCTCAAGCATGCTTGCTTGCACTCTAAGCTACTCATACTCATGTCCATCCAAACTGCATTAAATGAATCAGGAGCCTTCAAAAGCTCCACCTTCACAAACCTTTCTCCATTCCCACACATCGATAACCCCAACTGCTTCCTCACACACCCCTCAGAGCCATCTATGTGGTACCAATTTTTCGGAGACTTGGGTTCATACCCTGGCAAACACGTACACTCAAACCTATTAAAACTGTTAGCAAACTCGAGACCACACTTACCATATGCACCACATTGTCTATAGTTGTCACACCGGTATTTAGGTGCTGACCAGAATTCCTTCCATTGAAGATCACCATCATTCCACATAAGGTGCTGGAGCAATCCAGAGTGGTGAAGCACTAGTCTAGAAATGATGTAGGCGTCATCGTAAAAGTAGGCGTAAGATACCTCATCTTCGTTGTTAACAAAATAATACTTAAAACTCGATGAGGATGTTGCTGCTGATGATGATGTGGGCCACGGCCATGGACCTGACCGCCAATATAAAGTCGAACCCTTATACAAGACGACTTGTGGAGAGCCAGTAGGATTCACCTTATAGAAGTAGTCCCCAGTTCCGGGGTCATCTTGTGACTTCCAAGATGTCAAGAACCTGTCTAACCCAGTTATCCGATTCAACCCAAGCCTCATGCGTGGAAGCAGTGTGTCTGTAGGATGATCAAAGCTTTGCCATATAACCTTTTCGTTATTGCCTTGGACCAATACCAAATTTCCTGAATCTTGAAGCTGTGCAACAGAGGAGGTTGTCCCATGGACAGACACATTTGTAGACCAAAGAAGACGGTTAGAACTGTCATGGAGGACAAGGTTTCCATAGTGGTTGATGGAGAGAACACCGGAGGAATCAATAATAGGATCATTCCTGTTTGCCACCCACACTATAGTTTGATTTGGCACTTTGACAAACCAAATACCAAGATACCGGTAGCTAGAATTGCCGGGACTAAAGAAGCCTAAGGCGAAATTATTTTTGTTGGAAATCAAAGGTTGGCCATCCTTGATGAATTGGTCTGGTGTTATGGTGTCAACGGAAGTGCAAAATGGGAAGAAAAGCACGATCAGAATCAATGGCATGACCATGGTTTCAGGGTCCATGTTTGTGTGCAGTGGTCTTTCACTTAAAATAACATTTTTTTTTTGGAGGGGGTGGTTGGTGGGTGGGCATGAAGTCTTCTTACTAGAAAAGAGAGAATATTCTGACGTCTTCTCTTTCTGATACCTATCGCTGACTAATTGTTTCTTTTAGGACTACTCGCCTCTCTTTTTTCAAACAAAGAAGCAGCCTATCAAAAAGGATTTTGCTCCAACTCAATAAGCCAAGCATCACAAGTCAACCAGAATTGCGTCTAGGGACCGGAGGCATTCAAGCATCAATTTTATAAAACACATGGATTTTGTAATTTCTTATATTGATCAGTCAAACTCAACAGTGTAACATAATTGACTACATGAGTTGAACTTAGAATCACACATTGAGTACCTAAAATCCTGACTTTCATGTGTGATAAGGAATAAATAATAGCAGCACTGTAGTCTTAATCCGTCAACATGTACTAAGGCTGACGGTTTGACATCGCCTTAGGCTTAACCCGTCAGCATACGTCAGGCTGACGGTTGTACAGCCCCACATGCTTAACCCGTCAGCATACACTTATGCTGACGGTTCATGTGGCGAAGGATAACTCTGGAAGCTGACGAGAATGACACCCCTGTTCAGGCTGACGGATCATGAGGCCGACGGTTAAATAAAATCCTTTTACTTGGACACCACGCCTAGTGATAGAATCCTATAAGGAATGGGTTCCGTAATTTACGCTCACGTGAATCCCTATATGGAAAAGACTTCTACTCCAAGGAAGAGAGGTCAACCCTCTACTACTATAAAAGCCCCAATACCCTCACAAATCAAGGTACGCATAATTAACCCCTCTCTAGCACTCTAGAGTTGAGACAAGTTCTAACTTGACCTTCGGAGGGTATTTGGCCGGCACCACACCGGTGCTCTCTGTTAGGTCCTCTCCTTTTTATTGTGCAGGTGTCGTTTCGAGCGTACAAGCATCGTGCAACTCACTGGTGAGATTTTCGGCATCATCAGTTGGCGCCGTCTGTGGGAAAGACAACGCTGTAAGCCATACTACCGTTTCCCGGACTAAAGAGTTGCATGGTACTCACTCGCTCAATGGCAACTACTAACGACGTTCAAGAAGAGGAGCAACCCACGACTGCCCTCGAGAGACAAGTACGGACTCTTGGTGCCGCCGTGGAGCGCCTCACCAAACAAAACCATGACTTGGAGGAGCAGCTGCGCCAGAAGAATGCAGCACTGAACGACCAACAAGGGGATCAGGAGGGGAACAGCACTCCCAAGAAAAATCAGGAGAAACCGGAAGGCAGCCACGCCCCAAGCAAACCAGAGAGGCAGAACTTGAGCATGCCATCCCTCACGGATGCAACTCCACCACATGTTGTCGCAGAGATGCAGGCAATGAGGGAACAGATGGAGGTTATGATGAACGCACTTAAAGGACGGGTGTCCAGCGATCTTGACGACCTAGTCAACCGCACTGACTCGCCCTTCACTGTGGCTGTGAACTCTTTCCCCTTACCCCACAAATTTCGCATGCCGCATATCGACAGCTATGATGGAGTAAAGGATCCTCTAGACCATCTAGAAACCTTCAAAACCCTAATGCATCTTCAGGGTGTAGCAGACGAGATCATGTGCAGGGCCTTCCCTACAACACTCAAAGGCTCCGCGAGGGTATGGTTCAGCCGGCTGACTCCCAACTCCATCAACACCTTCAAGGAACTAAGCGCTCAGTTCACCACACACTTCATTGGAGGCCACAGGTATAAGAAGTCCACGGCATGCCTAATGAGTATCAAGCAGCGAGACGACGAGACACTGAGATCCTACATCACACGCTTCAACAAGGAAGCGCTATCAATTGACGAAGCCGACGACAAAATACTTGTAGCAGCCTTCACAAATGGGTTGCGAAAGGGCAAGTTTTTGTTCTCATTACACAAAAACGACCCAAAGACCATGTCGGAAGTACTCTACAGGGCCACTAAGTATATGAACGCTGAGGACGCGCTGCAGGCTCGAGAAGAAAAACCAAGGAAGAGGGAAAGGCAGGAAGACGCTCGACAGGATCAAGGGCGGAAGAGGCCAAGAACGGGAGATCGCAGGGACGAGAGGCGCTCTAAACCTCCGGGAGGAAGGTTTACAAGCTTCACCCCGCTAACCACCCCGATAGATCAAGTCCTAATGCAGATCAAGGACGAAGGGACTCTGGCCTTCCCTGGAAAGCTGAAGGGGGACCCTAGCAGGCGTTCTAGAGACAAATACTGCCGCTTCCACCGAGATCACGGCCATGACACGGCCGACTGTTACGACCTGAAGCAGCAAATCGAGGCCCTTATAAGACAAGGGAAATTGCAGAAGTTTGTAAGCAAAGAAAGAACGGATCCACAACCTCAGGAACAGCCCCCAAGACGGGACAATGACCGCCTTAGACCGCCCATTGGCGACATCAGGATGATTGTAGGAGGGACGCCTGCCGGGTCATCCAAAAAAGCTCGGAAGACGTACCTCAGGATGGTTCAAAATGTGCAGCTGACGGGCTCAGTACCAAAAGTAGCACGAAGAGAAAGCCCCGTCATTGGGTTCTCCGAAGAAGATGCACGACGTCTTCACCACCCGCACGACGACGCGCTCGTTATCAGTTTGCAAGTGGGGGACTACAACTTGCACCGAGTGTTGGTTGACAATGGGAGCTCAGCAGACATCCTATATTACCCCGCATTCCAGCAAATGGGAATCAGCAGAGAACAATTGATTCCGACGAATGCCCCCCTCGTCGGTTTCGGAGGAACGAGGGTGTTTCCCCTGGGTGCAGTCACACTGTCTGTAACGGCAGGCAACTATCCGCAGCAGATCACAAAGGACGTAACGTTCCTTGTAGTCGACTGTTCGTCGGCCTACAATGCCATCTTGGGGCGACCCACCCTCAATTCATGGAAAGCGGCAACCTCAACTTATCACTTAATGATCAAGTTCCCCACCGAATACGGAACAGGTGAACTGCGTGGAAATCAGGTGGCCGCGCGCGAATGCTACGTAGCTATGATGGAAATGGATGATCAACTCCAAGCCATGAGCATAGAAGAGCATCGAAATACGACGGAACCCGTCGAAAAGCTTGAAGAAATATCCCTTGACGACTCCAGACCTGACCGAACAACAAAGGTTGGCACCCTTGCAAGTCCCATGATCCGACAGACGCTTGCAGCCTTTCTCAGAGAGAATCGGGACGTGTTCGCTTGGAGTCACGAGGACATGCCAGGAATAGACCCTTCAGTCATGGTGCACAAGCTGAATATATCACCATCCTTTCCACCCGTTCGGCAGAAGAAGCGGGTGTTTGCCCCCGAACGGGATCGAGCCATAGCTGAAGAAATTTGCAAGTTACAGGAAGCAAACTTTATCAGAGAAGTTTACTACCCCGACTGGCTGGCTAACGTAGTGATGGTCAAGAAAGCTAGCGGGAAGTGGAGGATGTGCGTAGACTTCACCGATCTAAACAAAGCATGCCCCAAAGACAGCTACCCCCTCCCGAGGATCGACACTCTAGTAGACTCCACAGCTCAGCACCAGCTTTTAAGCTTCATGGACGCTTTCTCCGGCTACAACCAAATCAAGATGAGCGAAACCGATCAAGAGAAAACTTCGTTCGTGACCAGCCAAGGCCTCTTCTGTTACAAGGTAATGCCGTTTGGTCTAAAAAATGCGGGCGCGACATACCAGAGGCTTATGAACAAAATGTTCGCACCGCAAATCGGGAGAAACGTCCAAGTCTACGTAGATGATATGCTGGTAAAAAGCCGAAGGGAGGAAAATCACTTGGAAGACCTTAGGGAAACATTCGACACCCTTCGCTCTTACAACATGAAGCTGAATCCAGGAAAGTGCGCCTTCGGGGTGACGGCAGGAAAATTCCTAGGATTCATGGTTTCCCAGAAGGGCATCGAAGCCAACCCGGACAAGATCCGGGCTATAATAGAGATGGCACCACCAAAAAATGTGAAGGAAGTGCAGAGCCTTAACGGCAAGATAGCAGCGCTAAATAGGTTCGTGTCAAGGGCAACGGACAAGTGCCTACCATTCTTTCGAACATTGAAGAGATCTTTCGAATGGACTGCCGAGTGCCAGCAAGCGTTCGAAGAGTTGAAAGATTATCTCTCCTCCCCCCCGTTGCTGAGTCCCTCACAACCGGGTGAAGAACTCTTTCTCTATCTTGCTGTCTCCCCAGCCGCTGTCAGCGCTGCCTTGATCAGAGAAGAAGAGAGAGTGCAGAAACCTGTGTACTACACCAGTCGAGCGCTACGCGGAGCTGAAGAAAGATATCCGCCCATGGAAAAACTCGCATTTGCGCTAGTTACAGCCGCACGCAAGCTAAAACCGTACTTTCAAGCCCACACGATGATCGTCCTAACCGACAAGCCTTTGCGACGGGCAATGGGCAACCCTGAAGCCGCTGGGCGATTGGCACTATGGGCTATAGAATTAAGCGAGTTTGACATCCAGTATCGTCCACGAACCGCCATTAAAGGACAGGTCGTTGCAGACTTCATAGCTGAGTTTACAAATGGCGAAGACAAGGGGGCAGAAGAGTCTCCCCAATGGAGCATACATGTAGACGGGTCCTCCAACAGGCAGGCTGGGGGAGCAGGCATCGTACTACACTCACCCGAAGGAGACATGGTCGAGTGTATGATCCGCCTTGAGTTCCCTACCACCAACAACGAGGCGGAGTACGAAGCTCTGATAGCAGGACTTGACCTCGCCAAAGCTGCAGGAGCTGAAAGAGCGATCATTCACTGCGATTCTCAAGTCGTGGTCAACCAGATCAATGGGGATTATGAGTGCAAAGGCGAACGGATGAAAAAATATCTGGACCAAGCAAGATGGAGGGTCAGCGAGCTGAAGGCCGAAATCACACAGATACCACGAGGAGAAAACGAGCAAGCCGATCGCCTAGCCAAAGCCGCTTCAGCCGAGCATATGGACACCCTGGGTAACGTACTCTCTTTCGTTCAGCTCTCTCCACTTATAAATTCCGTCGACATACAGGAGCTTGGTTCCAAAAGCAATTGGACTACGCCATTAGTTTCCTACCTGAAGAACGGCGTACTACCGGATGGAAAGGAGGCTGCAAGAAAGCTGAAGGTTCAAGCAGCGAGGTTCGTCATAATAAGAGACATCTTGTACAAAAGAGGCTTCTCCCGCCCCTACCTACGATGCTTAGGTCCTGAAGAGGCAGATTACGTCATGAGGGAAGTGCACGAAGGAATCTGCGGAAACCACTCAGGATCGAGGTCGTTAATCCACAAGCTAGTACGAACAGGGTACTTTTGGCCAACTATGCAGAAGGATGCCGAGGCCTATGTGAAGAAATGCGACAAGTGCCAAAGGTTCAGCAATGTTATCAGACAACCATCTGAAGAACTTACCCCGATGACGGCGCCATGGCCGTTCGCTCAATGGGGACTGGACATCATGGGACCGTTTCCTACGGCAATACGACAGCTAAAGTTTCTGGTCGTGGGCATCGACTACTTTACGAAGTGGGTCGAAGCTGAAGCCTTGGCCACCATTACGGAGAAGAACGTACGCAGCTTCGTCTGGCGATGTATCGTATGCAGATTTGGCATCCCTAGAGTCTTAGTCTCGGATAACGGGAAGCAATTCGACAACGAGGCCTTTCGGGACTTCTGCTCACAATTAGGGATACAGAACCACTACTCCTCCCCCGCCCACCCTCAAGCCAACGGACAGGTCGAAGTCACGAACCGATCCTTGTTGAAGATTATCAAGACTCGGCTCGAGGGGGCAAAGGGTATATGGGCCGAAGAGTTACCAAGCATACTTTGGGCCTACAGGACAACGGCAAGAACACCGACACAGGAGACACCATTTCGGCTAACATACGGAAGTGAGGCAGTCATCCCAGCCGAAGTCGGCCTCACCAGCTACAGGGTGCACAATCATAACGAAGGGAAAAATGACGAAGCCCTACGTCTACAGCTCGATCTAGTGGACGAAGTCAGGACAGCAGCAGAGCAAAGGCTCGCGCGATACCAGGACCGCATGGCCAAGCACTACAACTCCCGGGTCAAGCACAGAGACTTCCAGGTTGGAGACCTTGTTCTAAGAAAAGTCATGGGCGCAGCAAGAGACCCAACACAAGAAAAACTCGGCCCGAATTGGGAAGGACCCTACCGAGTCACGGCGTGGCAGAGGAAGGGCACCTATCATCTGGAGACACTGGATGGACGGAAGCTACCGCACCCTTGGAATGCTGAACACCTGTGAAAGTACTACCAGTAGGGGCGATGACATGAAGAACAACACCTATCTTTTTATTTTTAGATTCACTGTTTGCTTTTAAGTATTCGCTACAATAAGCCCAACGGGCATGTCTTTTACTTTGGTTTTGCTACAATAAGCCCAAAAGGGCAGGTTTTTCCTTTTTTAAGTATTTTTTATGCAGATGCATAACAATAAGAGGGATTTATTCAGAACGACTGAAGTTTCTACTTGCAAATCAAAATTAGTAAAAGACCGACGAAAAGTGGCTAAGTCCACAAATCAGCAATTAAGCTGACGGCCTAAATAAAAGGCTGACGAAAAGTGGCTAAGTCCACAAATCAGCAACTAAGCTGACAGCCTAAATAAAAGGCTGACGAAAAGTGGCTAAGTCCACAAATCAGCAACTAAGCTGACAGCCTAAATAAAAGGCTAGGCTGACGAAAAGTGGCTAAGTCCACAAATCAGCAACTAAGCTGACAGCCTAAATAGAAGGTTGACGAAAAGTGGCTAAGTCCACAAATCAGCAACTAAGCTGACAGCCTAAATAGAAGGCTGACGAAAAGTGGCTAAGTCCACAAATCAGCAATTAAGCTGACGGCCTAAATAGAAGGCTGACGAAAAGTGGCTAAGTCCACAAATCAGCAACTAAGCTGACGGCCTAAATAGAAGGCTGATGAAAAGTGGCTAAGTCCACAAATCAGCAACTAAGCTGACGGCCTAAAAGGATGACGAAAAATGGCTAAGTCCACAAGTCAGCAATTAAGCTGACGGCCTAAACAAAAGGCTGACGGTCTAAAAGCGACCAAGTCCACAAAGTGGGCAAACCAAAAGGCTGACGGTCTAAAAACGACCAAATCCACAAAGTGGACAAACCAAAAGGCTGACGGCCTGAAAATAACACTCCACAAAGTGGACGAACCAAAAGGCTGACAGCCTAAAAATGACCAAATCCATAAAATGGACAAGCCAAATAAATGAACGGTCTAATATGACCAAGTCCACAAAAGTGACGAGCCAAATGGCTGACGGTTAAAAACGACGGTTCAAAATGGAGTCCACAAAACGGACAAAGCAGTAAAACTGACGGTACACTAAACTAAAAGGGTCCACAACCCTGATTTCAATCTTCCAAATCAAAACATACGAGTAAAACAAGCCAAGCAAAAGTGATTACATACAATCAAGAGCAGCGACGCTGTAAACAAATCAAAAGCCCAAAAAGGCATTAAAAAAGCTGTTAAAATATTACAAATAGGGGCCCAAGGGGCACTCAATAAAGCTGTTTGCTAGACAGATAAAAAGAAGGGAAAAGCATGAATTACAAGTCGTCACTCCAAAAATTCTACTTTTTAACAGAAGGGTCCTCTCCGTCGAGTAGCACAACAGGAGGGGTCGCGGTAGTTGTTGGAAGGATCACAGCAGGCTGGGCCAGGACGACTCCACTACCTCCATGAGGAGAATCCGCTAAGTCATCTGTACCTACGGTGACGGAACCAGTAGCAGGCGTCATAGGCTGGGCGTCATCCAGGGAGATACCAGAAAGATCCAACTCGGGAAAAGCTGACGCCACCTGTCTGAGGCAATCATCAAATCCCGTGCCATAGTATCCGCCACAGGAATCGATGAAGGAGTCCGACGCCTTGAAATTATTTACCGCGTCAGCCCCTGCTGTCTCCATCTGTGCACGGAGAGTCGTCAGCTCCTCCTCAAGCTCACCCTTCTGACGACCCACCTCCTCCAGCTTCTCCCTCACTTCCTTCAGCTCGACGTTAAGGACACGCATTGCCTCCTTATATTGAGCCTGCTGGTTTCGCATGTTGGCATTGTGCTTATGAACGCGAGCGACGACTCCCTCCTTAGCCACGCACCTGTCCTGAAGCGCCTTTACACGAACCAGGGCCTAGAAAAGGATACAACCGTCAGTCATGTTAAATAATAATAATAATAAAAGAAGAAACATCCAAGAGAGATGGCTTACCCGGGTGAGGTCAAACAAAGCTGACGACCCCAACTCATCCGTCGCCAACAAGTCACAAGGATCTATGTCAGCAGGCTTGATGAATGACTCCACTGCCTCAACAGCAAAATCCTTGTGAGTTAGCAGGCAACGGGGCCCCTGCAGGACGGGACCAGAAGAGGTCATTACACCTTTCCCTGCCCCATGACTAGACTTAGGCGACGTCCTCTTTAGGGGCTCACTCCCGGAACCGACGGCTGCTTTCTTAGGTGGACGGCTATTATCCCCGTCAGTCTTCCTCTTGGAAGAACCCTTGACGATCTTGGGGGTCGACAAGGGTGCCGTCTCCCCCTGTGCCTTCTTCTCCTCCTTTAAACGGGCAGCGGCAGCCCTTATCTGTTGCTTGGCCACGTCCATCTCTACAAAAGAAGCACATTAGTAAAAACTGACGGTAATAAAAGGATGAATTCAAAGATAAGGGTAAGGTACTCACGGTGACGGGAGAGTTCTTCTAGCCTGCGAGCCTCAGGCGTCGGTACAGGACCACCACAGTAAGCGTGAAGATAGTCGAGGGTGATTAAGTCCCGACACGACCGCTCCTCTAAGGGAATCTCCAAAACCCGACGGATTAAATCCTCTTGCTCACCAGTGATGGAGGGGCGAATGAGGGCTGAAAAGTGCAAATAAACCGACGGCGTTAGAACCATTAAAAGACCAAAAATTATTACTTGCATAAACTAAAGACAAAAGCTGACGACTAAGACCTGACTCTTTTATAAACGCCCAAGTGTTGTCAAAATAGCCGTGAGGTATCGTTTCCCATTCTTCCTGACGACACACCCAGTCCGTCCCTTCAACGAAAAAGAACCTGCTCTTCCAGGCTCTATTCGAATCCGGCGTCTCAGACACCAACCTGAGATCTCTCTCCCTGACGGCAAAATGGTACATCCCTTTGGAAGAAGAAAGGTGCCGAGGTCTATAACAGTAAAAGAATTCGTCCAAGGTAAGCTGACGGTTTCCTCCACTCAGACGACCCCACAACACCTCGGCACCTATAAAAATCCTCCACGCATTCGGAGCAACTTGGCTGACGGATAAGCCAAGAAAGTCAACTAACTGACGGTGTAATGCCGTCAGGGGTAGTCTAAGACCAGCGGCAAACATGGCGTCGTACATACCGACGTCTGCAGTTCTTCCCGTGTAACATTTTTCACCATCTTCAGGCAGACGGATGGGAATATGGTCGGGGATTTGGAAACGGGTCCGTAACTCATTAAAAATTTTAAGAGTCATCTTGGGGAGAAACTTATTTACAGCCCACTCTTGGGGAAGGATGAAGGGACGGTTGCCTCCAGGACTCACAGGAGTCCCTTCACTGGACCCGTCATCACCTTCATCCCCTTCACTAGACCCGTCATCACTTTCATCCCCGTCACTATATCTCTCTCCTTCCACTCCGTCACACCCCTCACCTACTTCCCTCTCCGGGTCATTGTCTCCGTGACCTTCTACCTCCTCGATGGGAGTTTGGGCTGACGTCTCCCTCTCTGAAGACCAGGACGAGCTCCCTGACTCACTACCTGAACCAAACACCTCGTCGTAGCCCGCTCCATCGCGGACCGACGACCGGTCACTCGACGCGTCACTCAACATTTGACTACCTACAAGTGACGGGTGTAATCTAAGCACCTAGGATGACGACTCGGCTTAAAAAAGATAAAGCAGGAACAAAAGGAGAAGAGAACTTACCAGTTCCTCGAAAGTAACAGCCGAAGAGGTGACGGAAACAATATTGGCAGGTGCTGACGGAAGATAAGCGACGGATAGCTCTCCAGGAATCAGGGAAAGTGAAATAGTGAAAATGAGGAGAGGTGGGCCATCTATATATATAAGGGAAATGCACGGAAGACGAAGCGACGCCCTCAAACCAGACGCCGAGCCAACCAGAGCACGCCACGTGTCCTAGCATTTAATGTTGGTATGACAGCTTATAATTATTCTCTCTCCTGGTTAAAGCAGTTGGTAGGAAAGGATGAAAACTCCATAACCCGTCAGTTATGGCCGACGGAGATATGGAGTAGGGGGCAACCGATAAGGAATAAATAATAGCAGCACTGTAGTCTTAATCCGTCAACATGTACTAAGGCTGACGGTTTGACATCGCCTTAGGCTTAACCCGTCAGCATACGTCAGGCTGACGGTTGTACAACCCCACATGCTTAACCCGTCAGCATACACTTATGCTGACGGTTCATGTGGCGAAGGATAACTCTGGAAGCTGACGAGAATGACATCCCTGGTCAGGCCGACGGATCATGAGGCCGACGGTTCAAGAAAATCCTTTACTTGGACACCACGCCCAGTGACAGAGTCCTATAAGGAAAGGGTTCCGCAATCTACGCTCACATGAATTCCTATATGGAAAAGACTTCTACTCCAAGAAAGAGAGGTCAACCCTCTACTACTATAAAAGCCCCAATACCCTCACAAATCAAGGTACGCAAAATTAACCCCTCTCTAGCACTCTAGAGTTGAGACAAGTTCTAACTTGACCTTCGGAGGGTATTTGGCCGGCACCACACCGGTGCTCTCTGTTAGGTCCTCTCCTTTTTATTGTGCAGGTGTCGTTTCGAGCGTACAAGCATCGTGCAACTCACTGGTGAGATTTTCGGCATCATCAATGTGAAATCGTTTACTTTTTAAATAACGGCGAATCCCCTTTTCCCATTTCTTTTTTTGACCATGGTACCAGAAGAGAAAAAAAAAAATATATATATATATATATATATATATATTTTGGGAATGGTGTGGTAGTAAGGTGTTAAACAAGAAGACCAAGACAACATTGTTTTAGGCCCAACATGAAATTAAGGCTGCGTTTGTTTTGCTAGAAAACACTTTCAGAAAATCATTTTACAGCGTTGTGTGTGTTTGGCAGTTATGGAAAATACGGTCAACGGAAAATCAAATACACTTTGACCGGAAAATAACCACTTTGAAGCGTAAAATCATTTCCGCTTTGATTTTACCTTCAAAGCGTTTTCGGAAAACACACCAGAAGAGAGAGAGTGAGAGAGAGCTCAGATCGCACCCGAAGACAGAGAGAGAGCTCAAGCACACACCCAAAACCCATATCCAAGCTCACCTCAGCCAAGCTCCGGCCAGCCTAAATTGTGCCGCCCCACGGTCCAAAACCCATCTCCAACCCCAAATCGCAAGAAGAGAGAGTAGAGACGGCGAGATCGCGCACAACCCCAAATCACACCACTGCACCCAACCCCAGATCGCACCGGTCTCATCGCACCCTAGCATCGGCGAGATCGCACCACCGCACCGGTGAGATCGCACCCATGACCCACCTATGCCCGATCTCTCTCTTTCTCGATCTACCTCTCCCTTTCTCTCAATTGGCGATCACTCTCTCTTCCTCCCTCTCTCTCTATGTGACCGAATTTTGAGTTTAATGAATGTTCTGTTTTGATTTTTGTTTCTTTTAAGTTTATATATTGAAATTTTGTATTATGAAATTTGTTTGGAAGCTGAGAAAATGTGAGAAACTTGTAAGAAAATAACATTTTCAGAATACAACCAAACACTTGAAAATATTTTCTTTTCCTGAAAATATTTTACAGCCAAAAAATATTTTACACTGAAACAAACGCACCCTAATGTGTTAAACAAGAAGAAGATAAAAAAATCCTACCTCCTTCTTCTTTGTCTTCTTGTTTTTTCTTTTAATCTTCTTCTTCTTCTTTTTCTTCTTTTCTTCCAGTGGGTTTTCGATCCTGCCAATCTGCCTTTAATTTTTTATTTGTGTGTTGTTCAGGTAATGTACTTGTCAGCCTCCTTAATGCTATGTCCTCTGTTTTAAAATTTTTTGTTTGTTTTGTTTTAAAATTTGAATTTTTTTCTTTGTTTTGTTTCTATGAGCCCCGCGTGACTAACAATAAAAATAGAATGTTCCAGCCTTTTAAGTTTTAACCCTCTTCCACCGTTCCACCAATTAGTGCATCTCTAGTAGATTCTTCAAATTTTTGTACTGTTTGAAGAATAAATAGTGATTTTGACCTTTTTAGCCACCCACTTTTTCAAATAAACTTTCTAACAGATTCTTTATCCATTTTTTATTTTATTTAAATATTATTTCTTCATTATTTTTTAAAATATTTTTTTATTCTTCATTTGCAGATCACCCTTTGTAGCAGAAAGAGAACAAGAGGAGAGATTTTTTTTTTTTTGTTGGTTGACGTCAATGCATAGTTCTCAGAACCGGACCGGACCGGACCGGGAGGTCGGACCGTGAAAACCGTGAACCGTGATGAAAATCGATTTTTTAAGTATAAAGAACCGGACATATGTGGCAATTCCGTGAACCCCTAAAACCGGGGTTGGACCGTACGAACCGGTCAAGAACCGTGTGGTCCAACCCCTTAGCATTTTTTTTATTTTTTATTTATAAAAACAACTTAGCACACTTTTATTCTACTTAATTAAATTATCCATCACTTACAAGGAATAAAAAAAATTATAATTAAAATCTTTCAAAGATATTCAACTTTACTTCAAAAATTAATCATAAATTTTAATGTTTTCATGGTTATTATTTTATTTTATTAACTTTCTTATTTAATTATTAAATATATGCTTGAAAATCATTAAATTTCTCTCACATAAATAGATATATTAGTCAATTTTGCTAGTTTTATAAATTTAATATCTATATTTAGGCTTTAATTAATTATTAAATTAATTATGACGTCATCACGGTTCGACTCCGGTTCGACCTCGGTTCAACCTCAAAAACTTTGAACCTCTCTCTTTTACGGTTCAATGAATAGTCCGAGTTTGAAAACCTTGCGTCAATGATCTCACGGTACTGGAAATTGAGAAGACAACAAGAAGAATCCAAGAAAAAATATAAAGAAAGAGCCTCCTTTCACTTGTTCTGTGAGAAGCAACGGAGAGAGAGTATGAGAGAAAAAAGAAATCCAAAGAAAGAGAAAGAATTGATATATATAATATTTTAATCAAAAAAATTCAATTGCTAATGTACAGTAGCCCATCAGACTTGATGAGCTACTGTTCGTGAGAAAAAATCAAACAACACATTTTAGTGGAGGTGGATGTGCACGGGACCCACTGACAGACAACATCCCACGTGATGGAGCGCTTCTCAATTAAAAAAAAAAAAAAAAAAGGAAAACGCAAATGCACAGGTAGAGACGCAATCCAAACACATACTTAGTATCTAAAAAATCATCTTTATAGCATTTAATACATCACTTTACAATACACCTAATATCAAAACTTCTATTTTTTTTACCACTTCATTAAAATATTATTTATTTATCATTTTTTTTTCTTTTTGGGAGAGAGCAGAGAGTGAGATCGAGGGGAGAGAGAGAAGTGGAATAATAAATAAAAAAATGAGTAGCAACTTGCTACAGTAAGGTGTTAGTAATAACATCTTGCTATAGTAAGGGGTGTCAATGTTCGACCCAACTCGTGAACACGACATGAACCTAACACGGATTTTTGCGGGTTAGGGTTGGGTCTTAATGGGTTTGGGTCATAAACGGGTCAACCCGAAAGCGACACGATAAGAAATGTGTCATATGCGGGTCAACCCATGTAACCTACAATAGACATGTTTGACACGCCAATTTATTTGTGTCAACCCGAAATGTCGCATTTAACATAACCTGTTTAACTCGTATAACAAATAAATATTCATTTTATTTTAGATTTGTCAAATACCTTTTATATCCAACCTATATTTCAAATTTAAAAAGAAAAGTGCGTAATTATAAAAACTTACAAGGGATATAATTGGAAATTGAAACTTTACAAACCCTAGATCTCTAAACCCTACAAACCCTAAATCTCTAAACCTTCTTATAAATATCTAATACCCTAGTTCTATAAATATTTTTTTGGCATAGAACTTACACAAATGAAATTGGATGAGCTTGTGGGAGATGTTATGAATTTAGACATCAACAAAGAATCTATGGATGATAATCGTAGTCATAGTCAGGATTAGTCTATTATTTGCTCCAACTCTTTCAATATTGATACTTAGCATTTGGCGAGTTCTGAGGATATTATATTTTTGATGAACTATGTTATTTGGGTTGAAGTGTATGCACTTCTTTTGGAGTGTAAAAAAATTATTTCTATATGGATGCTATATTTTTGTTGAACTATATTATTTTTAATGTGGGTTGAAGACTTGAAGTGTATGCACTACTTTTGGAATGTAAAAAAAAGTTACTTCTAGATGGATGTTATATTTAATATTATGCAGGTTGAAATGGATTGTGTTACATTCGTGTCAACCCAACACGACTTGTTTACTAAGCGTGTCAAGTGGGTTGGGTCAATTCAACCCACCTTATTAACAGGTCGGGTTAGGGTTGAAGGATCATGACACGATTATTAAATGGGTTGGGTTCGGGTTGAGCCATTTAGTCGAATACCCTTACCTCGACACGATACGGACCCAACACGCTAACCCGAATTGACACCCCCTACTATAACAAGGTGCTAAAAAATTTAAAATTTAGCACCATTGATGTAGGGGCTTTTTTAGTGGTTTTGTTGCTAAAAATAGCTTTTTATCATTTATCCCACCTTTGATGAGATTAATATCTAGGTTTTTTTTTTTTTTTTCATATTATCACTCTTATTATATTTTATAAATGATTGAACCGATACTTATTATTATTATTATTATTATTATTATTATACCTTCTTTAAAACCCTTACTAATTTATATGGGTTTTTCTATTGATAATATATATTTTTTATTATAAAATAGCGGTAACTCCGAGACACCCCGAAACGGTACGCTAAAATAAGCCGATGCCGAAATATTTCATTCCAATGGGCAAACTGAAATGGGTTCTGAAACGGTATTCATAACATTGGACCCTACAGATTTTTCTTAACTCTTCTATCTTTTAAATTAAGGAGCTTATTTTTATCACAAAAAAAATTTTACACTTCAAATTTGAAACTTATCATTATAATATAATTTAAAAAATGTACATGAGCTTTATTACCTTATTATTATCCAAAAAAAAAAAAGTGATATACAGATTTTACACATTACTTTTTTAAAAAAGTTTTCAAAGAAATCTCAAAAATAGAAATGGTCTCCCAAACTTTTTTTTTTCAATATTTTGAAAATCAATATATATATATATATATATATATATATATATAAGTAGAGACCTCATGTGAGAGTGCATGAGGTCCTACCATGTGACGCTCTAATTTTGTATTTAACATTATTTTACCTTTTTTTCATTAAGTATTTTTTACTGTTATCCAAAAGTTTACATTAACTTATATTTTACTGTTATCTCATTAATTTCCCATTGATTGTCTAAACTTATACCATACATTTCTCTCTTCTTCATGTCTTTTAGCATACCCACCATTTTAGTATTAAAAACAAAAGAAAAAATAATAATAATTAAGGACTAATAGTAATAACTAACTAGATAAGGCATTGGGAAGAGATAGAAAAACACGAAAATATTGTGGCTTGTTAAATGAAACGCAATGTTTCACTATTACCAAAATAAAAGACCTGAATTTGACAAAGCATTTTGTAAGAGAGAGAGAGAGAGAGAGGAATCTAAGGGGCCACCACCTCTTTCATATTGGCCTCCTACCACTATTAAGTCGCCAAAATCTCTACGGGTAATTAAAATTTAAATCATTTATATGACATATGCATATGAACTTGCTCACACTATATATTAATGTCGCATTATCAATGAGTGGAAGGCAATGTGAGAGTTGGGCATACATTCATTTCATGGTATGCAATCTGTGAACACAACACAAATTAGTTGATTTTCATGGTCCTGTTACTCTTTTGCATTTATTTTTGGTTTCATGATTTAAAAAAAATAAAAATAAACTTACCTTGATAATGTTACAAATGTGCAGTGAAGCTATTAAACTAATTTTTAATATCTCAAAATGTATATGTTTCTGTACTCAAATTTAGATTACTTTTTCATTATAATATATGTATAATATTCTCCAAAACCGTCTTACATAAAATGTTATAAAATTATCCGTGCATCGCACGGGAAACTTACTAGTTGTTCTTAAAAATGGGAGCCAAACAAGATAATGTAACAATTATTATTTGAAAACTAGTTTCAATTTCAATTTTTTGAAAATTGTTTTCATACTATTTTTTGAAAATAAAAACAAAAATCCTTTTACCAAACAGGCCCTAAGATTTCATAGACTCTGTTTTATTTTCTTCTTTGCTTAGTTTCGTTTGGATTGAGGGGGGAGGAGGGAGAGTAAAGTAGAATAGACCCAAAATTAGCCTATTTTCAATCAACTCTACTCTACTCCCCTTTACTCTCCTCCTTTCCCCCTCAATCCAAACAGGCTCTTAGTTTATTCTTGAAAGCTCGATTATGTGTTAAAACACAAGAGCTGTTTAGACCCCCAAATCAAAGATTACGGCTCGGTTGATTTTATTCTAACTTAAACTAAATGTGGAATAGAGTAAATGCAAGCGAGCAAACAATAAAACTACTCTAAGCCATATTCAACAAATCACAGTAGTAAAATAAAATCTAAAAGAGTAGGGAAAAAGAATGCAAACACAAGATAACACTATGTTGTGTTATCGAAGAGGAAACCGAAGTACTCGGCGTAAAACCTCTCCGCCGCCCTCCAAACGGTGAATCGATCCACTAGACAATCAGTTGGGATACATGAATAGCAAGAGACCCTCCAAGCCTAATCTACCCAATGCACCTAAGCCCTCCAAGCTCCTACTCCAACAAGGCTTTTCGGAACCGTGTCTTGTCTAGCTCTCCGGATCCCGCAATACGCCCGATTGCATCTGCCAAATCTTGGCTTCTTCCAATGCTTTTTAGTAGCACTAAAACCTCACTTGACACTCAGAATGGGTATGGTAAGTGTTTGGGCTATCAACCTCTCAAGGATATGGAAATGGAGAGGTAGGAGTTGAGGAAAACCATAATGGATTATGTAGAGAATTATGGGTATAACAATCTCTCACTCTCAAGGGTTGTGGCTAGGGTTTTCTCTCTGAAAGCACTCCTCAACATCTGTGGGTAATGTGGGTATATATAGTGTGGTTAGGGACAGGGTGTATCAGATATGACAAATTGGCAAAACAGAATGTTTCACGGGTATCTCGCGAGAAGGCCTTACCCGCGAGATACTCGCGAAACCCAGCTGTCACCATCTGTGATGACTCTTCGCATTCTAGTCATGTGCTGAGCACATGCTTCACTTCGCGGGAAGGCTTCTCGTGAGCTACCCGCGAAAACTTCTTTGCTCTTCACTTTGCCTTGAGTCTTCACACTCTCTCTCACATACAACCCTTACAATGAAATCCCACATAAAATACAGGGTATATAAGATTGAACATAATTACAATCAAATTTGACATGGAATTAAAACCAACACAAAATAGTTGTAAATCACAACTTTACAATTCTCTGTTATAATCTTTGCATCACCAAATCTCAACAAAGATCACAAAATTTCATCATTAGATTGCTATGGAATAGCTTATACACATAATCAAAACTGAACTTTCATGTGGGACACTAAAATTCTTCATATTATACTAGGGGAATCCAATTTTGTGAATCAATAAATAATTTGGTAAAATTAAAAATTCTGTTTGGCCAAATGTGAGAAGCATAATACTTAGCTAAAATTAGACATACCTTTTGAAGAGTATGTGCACTAAAGATGACTAGCAATTCAACCGCTATACTATTATATATTTAAAAAGACATTGTCAAACTCTTGAGGTTAATTATTTGATCACAAGTGTCCAGATTTCATAATTGATATATAAACCCACATGACCACTAGCAACTTCCCATGGTAGATCGACCGTCGCCATTGCCTCCACTGCCAAGACTGTAAATAAAAAAATTGGATTTCTATAATTTTGAAGCAGACAAACCCTTCAGAGACACCAATTGTACAAACCCATGACTCTATGTTTCTTTCTTCGTCCATTTCGTCTTCATTTTCTTTGATAGTTTTTGTGCTAGATTAATACAATTTATTTTTGGGTTTGTACTAAATTAATACAAACATACAAGCCAACTCAAAACCCAATTTATGAATGCCTTCTCTATAATTTCTCATGACCCCGCCCCAGTTTCAGACCTTTTGAACTCTTCCCTATGAATCCCTTCTTTCACGATCTACATCTGTGATCACAATTAGACCCCCTAACCGACCCCAAGGACCACCATAAAAATTTCACTACACAATTAGACCCTACACAACTCACTGCACATTTATGTAAAATCCATGTTTATGTTGGCTTTATTCTGTGTCAAATTTATTTCTAATTATTCTCTCTTTTTAATGTATCTTTCCAGGACTGTAATGTAATTTGAGGTAGATGTACTTGAGCCTCTCCCTCAACATTGGAAAGTTGCATCAACTAGTGGTCCATGACCTCGAGGCGATTTGCTGGCGACTAGATAGCCTGCGTGACACATGGCAAAAGATCCAAAGAGACTGTTGACAGGACCATCTCGCAACCAATTAGCCTGCAACAAGGTTGCGAAATACCCGCTAGCAGTCTACTTTGTTCTTATTTTGATCTTCTTTTCAGCCCACACCACATAAGCCAAAACACATGTCCTTTGCATGTGTGAATAGGAAGTAAGTGTGTGAGCAGAGCTTATAAGATCAAAAGAGAGCATTTGTTCATCCCAACCCTTTTGTATGAGAGAGAAAGTGCCTTAGCCTAGAGAAACATATCTCTTTATCCCCTCTTCTCCTTTTCTCTTACAAATGACATATCCTTTAGAGAAATTTGTAACCTTCACCTTCATCACCAAACCTTGAGTGTTGTGAGTTTGTTGAAGGGCTAGAAACTTAGTGAAGCAAAATCAAATCAAAATCAAAATCTTTTGGTGGCCTTCTGTTGGCAGCTCAACGGTGGTGACTCTGGTAAGCTAGATGAAGAAAAGACTCAGTGAAGTTGGTTGCTAGCTGGAGCTTGGAGGGCTCAAGTACACTGAGAGATATAGGCTTGGAGAGTTTATTGTCATTTATGTACTGCAACTATTCATGCTATTGGAGTTTTCCGACGAATGGTCGGCAGAGAGGTTTTTTCACCAAGGTAATCAAGTTTTCCTTTTTGAAAACATGTCTTGGTATTTTCATGTGGTTTGTTTTATTTTCCGCATCTTTCATATTGCTCTTTACTTGCTTTAGATTGTTCTTTATCATGTTTGCAATATGAAACTTGACTAAACACTTATATTGGACTAAGTTCTTAGTTTAGTATTAAAAGTGATTAAACCGTAAAACTTTGTGTTAAAGGGTCTAAATACTTGCTAGGACATATATAACATATTTTCAATTTATGTCAAAAATTTACTCTTAAGTAGTCCTGTAGCATTGCTTTAGACTCTCATAAAGAATGTGCGTCCTGTGAGAATTTTTTTTTTTTTTTTTTTGGCAAAAGCCTTGCCCAATTAGGCAATACTTAGGCATGGTTTTCAGACCCGGACCATTCATTGAACCGTAAAAGGGAGAGGTTCAAGGTTTTTAAGGTCGAACCGAGGTCGAACCGGGGTCGAACCGTGATGACGTCATAATTAATTTAATAATTATTTTAAATATATATAAAAACATTAAATTAATAAAAAATAGAAAAATTAACTAAAATAGTCATAAAGTTTTCATCCAATATAATGACATTAGCACTATCTTTTGCAACCTGAACAACATATCCATGAAAAGGGATCATTAAAGAATAAATTGACCCCAAAAAAATAAAAATGAAACCGAAGTAGGTAGCACAACAAAAGGCAATGATACAAGTCCAAAAGTATATAAGCCCATGCAAAATCAAAATGATACTGAATGACAAAGATAATGTGACGTATTGGGGAAAAAGAAAAACAAGTCAAGATGATAAAAACTTTACTATGACAGAATAGAGATTTGATATTATCTTGAATCTGTAGAATATAACCATTTAAAGAACACTGCATTATATAGGCAGCTGCTGATGTTCTGAGGCATTGTTCTATAGCCCTAGCTAGTTTGAAGTATCTATTACTGCTTCTATTACAAAAGCACAAGAAGACCTAAAAGTAAATGTAATCCATAAAACTTAAAAGTACAAAATAAAAATACATAAACAAGCCTACAAGTTACAGTACACAACTACACATTGTTTCTTACAAAAATACATAAAACTTATTTCAAACTCCAAGTTACACACTGTGTCTTACAAAAAGATATAGAAATTATCTCTAAAATACAAAATAGAACTTCAAAGTTCAAACAGAATTATTATGATGATAAATAATCAATGTCATGAAAGTTAGCATGCTCATCATCATTCCCTGAAAATCCAGGAGGAGGGCCAATAGGCTGTCCAAATGTTCCCAACTCAATTCCTTCAACCTCACTGCTATCATCTACAGATTCTACACACAAGTTTGAACAAAATAAAAAGAAAAATCATTATAATGTTTACACAAGTTTGAAAAAAATAAAAGAAAAATCACTATAGGTTATCAAATTGTTTACATATAAACTAACCTTCAATATTAGAAGAAGGCTCTGCTGGATATGCACCCTCTTCATAAATTGCATTCTCCAACTCTTCATAATTAAGATATGGGTCTTCCTCTTCCACATATACCCAAAAATCAGTTTTGTCGATACTTGCATAATCAATGGGGTCAAAATCAAACTTTTTGTTGTAAAGCCTGCATCATAAAATGTCATGCTCATTATTGGAATTTGAACATAATTAGTAACTAACAATTACATTATATAAATGACTTCTTAAAAATTAATATAATGACAAGATATAGCATTTAGTTACCTATGTTTCAATCGCAAGTTATGATAAACAAACACAAGATCATTGAGCCTTTGATGCTCCAACCTATTTCTCCTCTTAGAATGTATTTGGTCAAATAAACTCCAACAACGCTCACATCCAGAAGAGGCGGAAGTTTGGCTAAGGATTCTAATTGCCAATTTTTGCATGTTTGGAGCATCAACACCCCACAACTTCAACCATTCATCTGATTTTCATAACACAACGTAATCTAATATTAATCAACATAAACAAACAAACTTTCAATTGAATAATCACTTCCGTTATTCTAACTATAGTGACAAAACTAACTTTTAACATGAACAAAAAAACTAAGATTTGTTTATAGTATTAAAGTAAACTAATCACTTCTCACCTGGATGAGTGGTCATGCTTGTTGACAATGCAAGATCTCTATCAAAGCTCCCAATACGGTCTCGAAAATATTGAGTTTCCTTAATTACCTTTTCTTTGTCACCATCATATTTTGTCCCAATGTAGTCCAAAACAGCCATATTTACTGCTGGTTTCCGACAAAAATTCTCCTCATCGTATTGAAAAGCGGGATTTAACCAATATGCAGCAGCATGAAGATCTTTACGCAAATGTTTGTCCCAACGGTTTTTTATAATTGAGGTGTATGGCTTGTACAAGTGCTTCTTCATTCGGAAGATCTTCTTGATTCCCAACCGTGCTCTATGCATGCCCTCATACACATATCCTATTGCAGGCCTTTGATCAGAATCAACAATCCGTAACAAACGGATAAGTGGCGATGAAATCTTGACAAGAACATTAATATCATCCCAAAAAGAATTATCCAAAATGATAGAAACTACTTCTTTTGCCTTTGACTCTCTTGCCAATCTATTGTTCACAAAGAACTTGCTAGTCACTAAGGCTTGCAAGTCATGCTTATGCACATGAAGGCTTCCAAATGAAAGGAAAGTAGTAGCAAATCTTGTTGCTCCCATGCGTACAATATCTGTCCAACCAGGTCTCTTCCTCAACCAAGCAATCAAAGCCACATGATTATAAACAAAAACTGTAACTTTGGTTGTACGGCTTTTGAGTCTCTCCACATGAGGCATGTCTCCCATATCTAGCAGCACAAGATTCAGGCAATGTGCTGCACAAGGAGACCAACTAATAGTTTTATACTTTTTACACAACAATTTACCAGCAGATACATAATTGGAAGCATTATCAGTAACCATGTGAACTATGTTTTTTGGACCAACCCATGTAACTACTTCATCAAACAATTTAAACAAGTTTCTGGTACTCTTCACAATATCTGAGGCATCAACTGATTTTACAAATACCATTCCCCTAGGACAATAAACAAGGAAATTAATCAATGACCTATGTCTAGTATCTGTCCAACCATCAGCCATAAGTGTACATCCAACTTCTGCCCAATGCTTACGTTGTGACTCAACCAACAACTGAACCTCTTTCTTTTGATCCCTCAACAAAGGGACCCGTACAGCATGATAAGATGGACCTTTGTAACCAGGACCAGCAGCAGCTATGGCATCAATCATCTTTTGGTAGTACACTGAATTTACTACATTAAAAGGAAGGCAATTGTCATACAAAAACCTTGCAATAGCCATATCAGCTTGCCTCACCCTTTCTTTGCTTTGGAACACACTTTTAAGACCAGGTTGAGCTCCTGGAGAAGTTCTTGGAGCAAAGTAATTATCCACTGGGTTTGTACTCTTTCTTTTACCTAAAACAAGTTTTTTAGGCAACCCACTACTATATACTTCTTGAACATCTTCATCTTCTTGTATATCACTATTTGTGGAAGGCACACTAAACATTTCTTCTTGACGTTGTTTCTCAGCTTTTTTCTTCAACTCAAACTCCTTCAAATATTCCAACATTTGGTATCTCACATCATGAGAAACCTTTTTACACGATCCAATATCACCTTTTATCCCCGCAAGGTGTCGTTTCATCCTATTAATACCCCCACCTTTATATGTTTGCCTACAATACACACATGTAAAAGTATTCCGCCCCTTCTCATCCTTACCAAGGCTAAAATGTTCCCAAGCCGGATCAACCTTTTCCCTTACTCTTGAGCTAGACTCCACTACATTGGAATCAACTTCATGTGATGGAGTGGACCCGGTCTCTGTTTCCATTTTAATCTAAAAGACTAAACAACCAATCAAACACGCATAGACCCATCAATTTTTGAAATACAAATAGTCAAAGAATCACAACTTCATACACAGTCAAATTAACAAACTAATATACACAAAGTCATAGACTCAAAGAATTACAAGGGAACTCAGCATTAAAAAGAAACAATTACAATGTACAATGTAGCCACAATCAATAATATAGCATACAAGGGAACTCAGCATTAAACCCAAATTCATCAACAAACACCTAAACCGAGCTAAGAATATAATCAAATAAACGAGTACACTTAAAGAATATAATCAAATCCACAGATAAATCTCAGTAAGCTTAAATACATATCCCTACAATTCCCTCTCTATAGTTGATCAAGCTGAATTCAAACAGTAAGAAAACAATATCCTACGGGAAAAAAAATTCAAATTTTCTAATCACATTTCATCACTTGGAAATGACTTATACATAGCCGAAATAAATAAATAAAAAACCTGAACATGCCCAAAAGAAAACCATATGAGTTATTTGAGATTAATCATCTATACAAAGCTAATTATACAAACCAATACTTACTGGAATAGGCATTTGCATATGCTCAGGTCATTAAGGATTTTGAAAGATAGATTTGATATTTATGAAAGTTTGTGTAGAAATTTGTTCAAAAGGTTTAAAATATTAATACATGTCAAATTCGCAATTCCCAATTGCAAAACCACTCAGATTCTAAAGGTGCAATGCAATGAAGTGCTAGAGTTTCCAACTCTTCCTAAATGTGCAGCACAAGGTGAAGTGACTCCTCTCAAAAACAGAGGATCTTCTTCAATCAAAATTGGGGGCGGGGGAGGCTGAATAAATAGACAGGTTGGTCCAAAAAAACTACGAAAAGAAATGGTGTCCAAGTACATAGGAAGGCTGAATACATAACCATGTCTATGCAAAAAAGTACCCAAAAAATGGTACTCTAACCTTGCAGCCTACCCTGTACACAAACTCATAAATATACGGATGTGGGGTGACACTCATCTCTACGGAAACAGGAACCTCAATTGAAGCTAAGGTGCTTGACCACTCGACATGGGCCATCTATGAATGAAAAAGAAATATCCAACGCATAATTCAAAAAAGAAAGCTAAAAACAAAACAAAACAAAACAAAAAAATTGTACCAAACGACGGCGACGAGGGAGATCTGCGACGGCTGAACGATGAGCGTGAGCTGCGACGGCTGAGCTGCAATGTGTGAGCTGCGACGGCTGAGCGGCGATGCGTGAGCTGCGATCTGGGCTAAGCGGCTACAACGGCGACGAGGGAGAGGCAGAGACGGGAGAGTGATTGAGAGAGTGAGGAAGAGGCAGAGAGTGATTGAGAGATTTGAGAGATATTAGGTTTCGTTTCAGCCTTGAGGGACATTCAATCAGAATGCCCAAAACGACGTCGTATTAGGGAAAAGAAAAAAAAAAAAAACAAAGACAGAACGACGCCGTTTTAGGCTAAAACAGGGCACCCGTTTGAACCGTGAGAACCGGTCACGGTTCACAGAACCGGCCGGTCGGACCGCGGTCCGGACAGTTCCATGCTTTTTTCGCATGGAATGGTTCGTAACCTTAAATGGACCGTGAATATGAAGGGTTCACGGGTTTCCTGGTCAGACCGTACGGTCCGGTCCATGTTTAAAAACCATGCACTTAGGTAGTCTTCAACCTTTCACAAAGTGGGTGAGCCCCATGTTGCGACCCACGTGTAGGGTCCACCCACTTTGTGAGAGCCCAGAGTAGAGAGTAGCTAAATTTTTTCTGCCCAGAGCAAGGACTAGCTAAATTTTTTTCTGCCCAATCAGACACCCCAGTGGGCATGCCTTTCAGCTCATAGAGAAGTGCGAAACCAACCCCCCCTCCACAAACATCAACCAAAAACAAAAACAAACAAACAAACAAAAAAAATAAAAATAAAAACCATAAGTCTTCAAGTAAACTGAAAGTAGTACCAATAGTAATATAAGTTTCCACTATTCCAAATCAACTACAAGACACATAACTCACCAACACAAACACCAATAACTAAACGAACTAGCATTACTATATCAGCAATTAACTATAGGCATCTGATCTGATTATTCAACGGGGGTGAGGGCAGAATGTGACCAAATAGTTGCCACCAGTGCAAGTAGAAATGCTAGTAGGATCATCATAAGCATAAGAGTAAGCCTTAGGACAAGCCGCCTAGAAAATCCTAGAGTATGCTGTGGGTTTACAAGCCTGAGGACTTCCAAAGCTCCCAGTACAACAATACCTCGGCAAGTTAAACGCGAAGCAAGCACTCTCACAAGCCACAACTCTTCTATTATCATGGGACCGAACTTGAAGCCCAACTCGGCACATCATGGAGGTCGCTAACACACCCAGCGTAGCTGCATTTGCCTGAGCCTTTGATGGGTGTGATTGAAATGGCCAAGTTCTAGCCATCAACAAGGCTTACATCATAGAAGTCTTGCTCGTTTCCAAGAGTTATTTCTGCTAGAGTGGCTGGTGGGGTGCCACCTAGACCGTTGCAGAAGAGTGAGCCGCCACAATGACCAGTGGCTCAGAGGCCGCGGCCGGACCAGAGACAGAGAGTGGAAATATCTATACAGAGCAAAACAAACCCCAAAAGAGAAAGGAATTACCTTTAGCCGAAGCAGAGACAGAGAGTGGTTTGGGGTGGAGACTGGAGAGAACAGAGAACAGAGCAGAGAAAGAAGGGAGTTCAGTTGGTAGAGACTAGAGAAAGTGAGTGAAAACAGAGTTAATGTTAAGGCGGGAAAAGAAAATGACTAATTTGTTTTCCCGCCCAAGTTCTCCCTCTTTAGTCTTTTTCTTCTCAAAAAAAATCTATATAATCTTAAAAAAAAATAAATAAAAAAAAAAAAAAAAGAGTGAAGAAGAAGAAGAAATTTCATTTCAAACAATCAAAGAGAATAACCTAATCATTTCAATCTTTTCTTTGGATTTTTTATTCAATCCTGTGTTTATGAGATGTACAAAACTAAATTGAGCTACTTTTGTGGAGCTATTAAATTTAATCACGAAGGATGAGACCCTACACAATTATATCTTACTTTTGGATCACTTGGTAAAAAAAGAGAATAATTTTTTATTATTTTTTTTCATTTCATCTATTATTTTCACTTTACATACGGGAGCTAAACTAGGAGAAAACAAATAGAAAAGTAGTCCGCGTCTCAATTATTGAATCTTATGGCAATGACCAAGTTTTGATTTTTTTTTTCTTTATTATAATAATTCGATAGTTATAGCAATGGGGAGGGAGAATTCGAACCCCACTAATCAAGTTAAGATGCATTCAACCTAATAGTAAGAATATAAGTAGTAACACAAACTTACATATGTTCTTTATTACAAAAAGATTAAAATGTTATAATGTCTTACAAATCCTTACAGAAGCCATTTAGATGCAGCTAACTAGAAGCTTTTTTAGCGAGCTTCAACCTTAGTAATTGTCACGTCATTTATAGAATAAAATTCTTCCCCTTTCACTAATCCCAAATCATTGGTAGGTCTTTTAAAAATAAAAGCAGGTTGTTTAGGAGAAGGAAGAGTTGTTTCACTACTCAGCTTGAGAAGAATTGCTAACATTGTTGGTCGATCTATTGCATTTTCTTGCACACATAAGAGCCTAATTTGAATGCATCTCAAGACTTCATGGGAAACAAATGTCTCATTTATTGATGAATCAACTATATCGAAGGCTTTATCCTCTCTCCACAGTTCCCAGACTTGTGTGGTTCATAGCATTATCCATAAGGGTTGTATTATAAAAGCAAATGGTAAACATTGTTGTGTTCAGTTACTTACGTGCCCTATTAAAGTTTGGGAAGGGTGATTCTAATAAGAATTATTGTTCCTCTTGCCACTTATGATCTCCAACAATATGACACCAAAACTAAAGACATCTGATTTGGTTGAAAATTTCCCAAAAATTACATACTCCAGTGATATATAGCCACTGCATGTGAACAATGTTAAAGATAATGTTAAACTTTGTGTATGCCATTATTTTTGTAAAGACTGGCATGTGTTTGTTTGATACTTAGTGAGGGTTTGGATAGAGAGTTTTGCTGCGTCTGCGTTTTTGTTAACGCGTTTTCTCCTTTTTTTTTTTTTTTTTGGCAGCATTGTTTGACTTTTGAGGGACAAAAGTACTGTGCATGAACAGTGCGACACTGTTCATGCACTGTTCATGTACTGTTTACTGATTAAAAAATATTAAAAATGGGTCTCATGTACTATTTATACATTTAAAAATTATTTTGCTACAGTGTTTTCAGCAACAATCAGTTTTCAGCAACAATAAGCAACAATAAGTTGTATCCAAACAGACCCTTACTATGTTCTAACAACTCTAGTTGTCTCATCTTGAATTTGATCCCCTTTGAATATACGGGCTATCCCAAAATCTGAAAATTTGGGGTTTAGCTCAATGTCTAATAAAACATTGCTGGTTTTAAGATCCCTATGAATAATTCTTAATCTTGAATCTTGATGAAGATACAAAATCCCACGCGCAATCTCAATGATGATTTCAAAGCATTTCCTCAAATTCAACAATGAACTTCTTGTTTGATCTACAACAAAATTTTTCTCTAGTGTACTCAAAATACGTTGTTTTATGTATTTCAAAATTATTCTTTGAACTTATATAATAAAGGAAAATAAGATCAATGAATGCAATAGATCTTTAGAAAGAAGTCATACCAAAAATGAAGGAGTCCAAGCTTTTGTTGGGCATGTACTCATAAATCAACATCTTTTCTTCGTCCTGAATGCAACAGCCAAAAAGCTTGACAAAATTAGCCTTTTTACAACTATCAGTTGTCCATTAGATAATTGACCCTGAATTTATGATTCAAAATTAAGCATAATAGTAAGTCATAACTATGAGTTTTAAGCAATTGAGTTCAATGCCTATTATGTCTTAGGCTCTTACCTTATGAAACTCATTTTCCCCCATGAATTTCAAAAAGTTAGGGAAGAGGGGGGGAGGGGAGTCATTATAAATTTTAACTGTACCTTAAAAACAGAGCCAAAACCACCTTGCCCAAGTTTGTTGGCCAAAGAGAAATTGTCAGTAGCAGCAACTATGCAACTTAGATCAAAAATCAACAAATCTGGATGTCTACTACTGTCCTTAAGCTCATTACCCTCCAAAGAGAAATCAGTGGAAGCAATTTTGTTACCTTTGTTTTTTCCTCTTCTTCATTAGCCACGTAAAGGCTACCAAGGATGCCAGAAACAATGGCACAGCAACAGACAATATTGTAATAACCAGTTTCCTCTTATTGCGAAGAAAACCTTTGGACATCTTAGTGTAAGTAGCTGAACCAAAAAAAAAAAAAAAACGGTGAGTCCACGGTCCAAGAACTGAGATAAGCAGAAGTGAAAGTTTACACCAAAAAAAAATGCTAGCAACCGGAGAAGGCTACCTAACTCCTTTGCATCAACACGCACATTTAGATCCCACACTTCATATGAATACTCCACAATGTCCATCAATTCACCATACCATGCCAAGCAACGGATCCCCATCCCGTCAATATTCATGCTGATAAAAGCTGTGCACGAACAATTATTCAAGCATGCCTGCTCGCATTCTGAGCTACTAATGCTCATGTCCATCCAAGCTGCATTGAATGAATCAGGACCCTTCAAACGTGTCACCTTCACAAACCCATCTCCATTCCCACACATCGACAACCCCGACTTCTTCCTTACATAACCCTAAGAACCATCTCTGTGATGCCAATCCTTCGGAGACTTGGGTTCATACCCTGGCAAACACGTACACTCAAAATTATCAACATTGTCACTAGACTGCGGACCACATTTTCCATACGCACCAGAGTGTCCATAGTTGTCACACCGGTATTTAGGTGCTGAATAGAATTCCTTCCATTGAAGATCACCATCGTTCCACATAAGTATCTGGTGCAATCCTGAGTTGTCAACCACTACTTACTCTAGAAATGATGGAGGGGTCATCAAAAAAGTAGGCGTAAGATACCTCATCTTTGTTGTTAACAAAATCATACTTAAAACCCATATTTGAGACACTTGTTGATGAAGATGGTGATGATTTTGCCATGGCCATGGATCTGACCGCCAATACAGGGTCGAACCCTTATACAAGGCGACTTGTGGAGAGCCACAAGTAGAATTCATCTTATAGAAGTAGTCCCCAGTTCCAGGGTCATCTTGTGACTTCCAAGATGTCAAGAACCTGTCTAGCGCAATTATCCGATTCAACCCAAGCCTCATGTTTGGAAGCAAAGTGTCTGTAGGATGATCAAAGCTTTGCCATAACACCTTTTTGTTATTGCCCTGGATCAGTACCAGGTTTCCTGAATCTTGAAGCTGAGCAACACAGGAGGTTGTCCCCTGGACAGAAACATTTGTAGACCAAAGAAGACGGTTAAAACTGTCATGGAGGATGGAGAGAACTCCAGAGGGATCATTCCTGTTTGCAACCCACACAACAGTTTGTTTTGTCACTTTGACAAACCATATTATTTTCATTGGAAACCAAAGATTGGTCATCCTTGATGAATTGGTCTGGTGTTAAGGTGATGTAGAACAGACAGCACATGCCTTCCTAGAGCAGCAGGGGCGCAGGAAGTCACAACGCAAGATCAAAGAGGGGTGCCAGTAGGGGCCATCAGGGGTAACAGTGTTGGAATTGCATGAAATTTGGCAGGTTGAAGGGAAACGGCGTTCTGATCCAGATTCATGGTAACCATGAATGTCGCCAAAATTTAGGCAAATTTCTTCATTAAGGCCCCGAAAACAATGTTTTTGCTATTTATAGTAATATTTGTTTTTCCTTAATAACTTTTAGTTTAAAAGTCAGAATAAGGTCTCGTCTATTTTGGGACGACCCTTAAGGACAGTAGTTTATGATTCTGCATTTAACTCAATTTTGTCATTTTTAGTAAAATTCGGTTATTTTGTCACCTAATCGCTTAATTAGTGCGACTTAGGGTTTTAAACATTTTTTTCTCAGTATTTATATGTTTTGTAGCCGTTAGAGGCAAAGGAGACTATTATCAATAAACACAGACGTTTTGTCAAATTTTCTTCTGGTGGATTTCAGTTTTATCTCCTTGTGGATTCAGGGAAACCCCTCGTGGATTCGAGGTTTACTACCAGGAACTAACAGTTTAGTTTCTGTTCCATCAAGAGAGTATCGTGTGTGCTTCTCTTCAGGCTTCCGCGACATCAATTGATATTAGAGCCTTGACTTACCCTGGTCTGATGGCTAACCGGCGAGACGGTGACCACCATAACAATGACGGCGGTGACGACGTCAACAACCCAGTCCTCACTAGGGCTGAGTTCCTTGATTTTCATGATGAAAATCAACAGTTTCGTGATTCAACCCAACAGACTCTGGACCAGATTCAAGAAGCGCTTGCCACCTTGCTTAACCGAAACCCTAATCGCGATGATGGAGAGCGACGTGATAATCGAGCGCGTGGCCTTCCCTATCGTGGTCCAAACCGGAACAGGCAGCAAGACTACAACGAAGAAGATAGTGAAGACGAGGAGTATGCAGAGAGAGTCCTTGGAAATCATCGTGGTCCCGCAAGGGATAATGGCCGAGATTATCAGGAGCAGAGGGACTATCGGATGAAAGTAGAGTTACCATCCTTTAATGGTAATGTCTCCATTGAAGAGTATCTGGATTGGGTCAGTGAGGTGGAAAAGTTTTTCAATTATATGGGTACAGCAGATGACAAACAGGTGTGTTTGGTGGCCTATAAATTGAAGGGAGGAGCATCTGCCCGGTGGGATCGTGTTTAATTAAACCGTACCCGTGAATGAAAGCTTCCAATACGATCATGGAGGAGAATGAAAAGATTAATGGTAGATCATTTCTTACCACCAGATTACCAGCAGGAGTTGTTCAGACAGTACCAGGATTGTAGGCAGGGTACTCGGACAGTTAATGAGTACATGGAGGAGTTTAACAGGTTGGCAAATCGCAATGATTTGGAGAAAACTAAAGATCAACGGATATCCAGATTTGTACATGAGTTACGAGTTTCCATCCGAGATCAGGTATCCTTACAAACCCTATATACTCTGAATGAGGCTGTAACCTTATCCAAGAAAATAGAATATCAGCATCTCAGGGCAGGTTCGAAGTTTTCCAACCACAGTTTGGAGTCCTCTAGTTCCACTGCCAACAAAGGTAAACAGCCCATGTTTACACCACGATCACAACCCGTGGTTAGGGAGAACAGTGGTGTCAACCAATCCACAGTGGCAGTAGCAGGTTCCGCAGCCCAACCGATAGCGAATGCCAACCCCTATGCTAGGCCAACTGGGAATAAGTGCTACAGGTGCGGAGAACCAGGACATCAATCTAGTACTTGCCCTAAACGAGCTGTAGTGAATCTGGTGGTGGCAGAAGAGGGCGAGGTAGAAGGTGAACAGGAGGGTGAAGAGGTGTATAATGATGCAGATCCGTATGCCTATGATCCCAATGAGGTCCAAGAGGACGAGGAAGGCGTGCCACTAGGGCGGTCTTTGGTGATTCAGAGGTTGTTGCTCACACCAAGGGTGGAATACAGTGATCAGCGGAATGAGATCTTCCGAGCATGATGCACCATCAGTAAGAGGGTTTGTGATTTGATCATTGACAGTGGCAATGTAGAGAACATTGCGTTGAAGAGTTTGGTTACCAAGCTAGGACTGAAAACAGAAAAACATCCCTCTCCGTACAAGATAGGTTGGATCAAGAAAGGTATGGAAACTCTTGTTACTCAACAATGTCGTGTTACTTTTTCTATGGGTAAATGTTATGTAGATGAAGTAGTTTGTGATGTTGTTGAAATGGATGCATGTCATTTAATACTGGGTAGACCTTGGCAGTATGATGTAGATGCTACTCATAGGTGTAAGGATAATGTGTATGTGTTTTTTAAGAATGGCAGAAAAATTGTCCTTGGTCCTATTAAGGAAGGCAGTATACCCAAAGCTTCTAAAGTGGAGGGGAAGCCAACACTCCTCATAGTGAACAATGAAGATGAGTTTGACAGGGAGTGTAAGGAGTTGAAACAGGTATATGCTGTAGTGGTGACAGATGGTGAGCCAAAGAAGGTTACTGAGATACCTGAGGCAATTCAACCATTGATCAAGGAGTTTGAAGAGCTTTTTCCAGAAGAGCTGCCTGCAGGTTTACCACCAATGCGTGACATCCAGCATTGCATTGATTTAGTTCCTGGAGCTAGTCTACCTAATCTGCCACATTACAGGATGAATCCTCAAGAGGGTCAGATTCTACAGGGGCAAGTGGATGAGCTTTTGAGTAAGGGGCAGAGCAGGGAGAGTATGAGTCCATGTGCAGTACCAGCACTGTTAACACCAAAGAAGGATGGGAGCTGGTGTATGTGTGTGGATAGTCGAGCATCAACAAGATCACAGTCAAGTATTGATTTCCTATTCCCCGACTAGATGACATGTTTGATATGCTGAGTGGGTCCAAGTGTTACACCAAGCTGGATCTCAAGAGTGGGTATCACCAAATTCGGATCCGACCTGGAGATGAGTGGAAGACAGCTTTTAAGACAAATGAGGGGTTGTATAAGTGGATGGTAATGCCTTTCAGATTGTCCAATGCTCCTAGCACTTTCATGAGACATATGAATTAGGTATTGAAACCATTTATTAGAAAGTTTGTGGTAGTTTATTTTGACGATATCCTAATTTACAGTAAGAAAGAAGCGGCCCATTATAATCATGTGCGAGAAGTATTAGCGGTGTTACAGGCCAATGAGTTGTATATCAACTTGAAGAAGTGCAGCTTCTTGACTGATAAGTTGCTGTTCTTAGGGTATGTGGTTAGTGCAGATGGGATTCATGTTGATGAGGACAAGGTCCGTGCAGTTAGGGAATGGCCAACCCCAAAGATAGTTAGTGATGTGCAAAGCTTCCATGGGCTAGCAACCTTCTATCGGAGGTTTGTTCGAGATTTCAGTAGTATAGTAGCCCCTATCACTGAGTGTCTGAAGAAGGGGAGGTTCTCATGGGGAAAAGAGGCAGAACAAAGCTTTACCTTGATCAAGGAAAAACTGAGCACAGCCCCGGTTTTGGCATTGCCCAACTTCGATAAGGTGTTTCAGGTGGAGTGTGATGCATCTGTGGTCGGGATAGGCACTGTTCTTTCACAAGACAACAGACCAGTAGCATTCTTCAGTGAGAAAGTTTGTGAAGCTCGAAGTAAATGGTCAGCCTATGAACTGGAGTTCTTTGCTATAGTACGGACTCTTAAGCATTGGGAGCACTACCTGATTCAGAGGGAGTTTGTATTATACACGGATCATCAGGCATTAAAGCACATCAACAGTCAAGTTAGCATTAACAGGATGCATGCTCGGTAGGTAGCTTATATACAACGCTTTCATTTCACTTTGAAGCACAAGTCTGGTGTTACCAATAAGGTGGCTGATGCACTCAGCAGGCGAGCATCGTTGTTGACCACCCTACGTACTGAAGTTGTAGGGTTTGATTGCCTCAAGGAGTTGTACGAGCATGACGAGGATTTTGGTGATATTTGGGATAAGTGTCAACAAACTCATACTGCTATCAATAGTATGTACATTCAGGATGGTTTCCTTTTAAGGGGTAACCAATTATGCATCCCTAAAAGTTCATTGAGGGAACAGATTATTAGGGAGCTGCATGGTGGAGGTTTGGGTGGACATATGGGCAGAGATAAGACTATAGCACTGGTGGAAGAGAGGTATTATTGGCCACAACTCAAGAGGGATGTTGGAAATCATGTGAGGAAGTGTCCAATCTGCCAAACTGCTAAGGGTCAATCTCAGAATACTGGTTTATACATGCCTTTGCCAGTTCCACAAGTACCATGGGAGGATCTGTTTATGGACTTTATATTGGGTCTTCCTCGAACCCAGCGAGGTATGGATTCTGTTTTTGTTGTGGTTGACAGGTACTCGAAGATGTCCCATTTCATAGCATGAAAGAAAACTTTAGATGCTACTCAAGTGGCCAATCTGTTCTTTAAAGAAGTTGTGCATTTGCATGGAGTGCCAAAGTCCATCACCTCTGACCGGGATACCAAATTCATTAGTCACTTCTGGCGGACTTTGTGGAAGCGTTTTGACACTTCCTTGAATTACAGCAGCACTAGTCATCCACAGACTGATGGCCAGACAGAAGTGGTTAATCGCACTTTGGAGAATCTGATCCGGTGTATTCAGGCGAGAAGCCCAAGCAGTGGGATCTTGCATTGTCCCAAGCAAAGTTTGCATACAATAGCTCAGTCAGTAGAAGCACTGGTAAGTCTCCATTTGTCATCGTCTACTGCGTGCCCCCAAAACACGCTTTGGACTTGGTACCTTTACCTGAGCTTCCAGGAGTGAGTCAAGCAGCAGAGAATATGGCTGACCGTATTCAGGCCATGCAAGAGGAGGTGAGGCAGAAACTGGAAGCTACAAATGCTAAGTACAAGGAAGCTGCTAATAAGAAAAGGCGTGAGAAAATCTTCAATGTTGGGGATTTAGTGCTGGTCTATCTTAGGAATGAGAGATTTCCCGTTGGTACCTACAACAAATTGAAAGACAAGAAGTATGGGCCATTTCAGATTACTAAGAAGATCAACAACAATGCTTATGTGGTTGCTCTTCCTCCAGACATGAGCATTTCTTCTACCTTCAATGTTGCTGACTTGTATGATTATCATCCTCCTGATGAACCGGATAGTGGGAACTCGGGGTCGAGTTCTTTTCAAGTGGGGGGGACTGATGTAGAACAGACATCACATGCCTTCTTAGAGCAGCAATGGCACAGGAAGTCACAACGTAAGATTAAAAGGGGGGTGCCAATAGGGGCCATCAGGGGTAACGGTGTCGGAATTGCATGAAATTTGGTAGGTTGAAGGGAAACGGCGTTCTGATCCAGAATCATGTCATGAACGTCGCCAAAATTTAGGCAAATTCCTTCATTAAGGCCCCGAAAACAGTGTTTTTGCTATTTATAGTAATATTTGTTTTTCCTTAATAACTTTTAGTTTAAAAGTCAGAATAAGGTCCCGTCTATTTTAGGACGGCCCTTAAGGTCAGTAGTTTATAATTCTGCATTTAACTCAATTTTGCCATTTTTGGTAAAATTCGGTAATTTTGTCACCTATTCGCCTAATTAGTGCGAATTAGGGTTTTAAACGTTTTTTTCTCAATATTTATATGTTTTGTAGCCGTCAGAGGCAAATTAGACTATTATCAATAAACACAGACATTTTTGTCAAATTTTCTTCTGGTGGATTCCAGTTTTATCTCCTTGTGGATTCAGGGAAAACCCCTCGTGGATTCGAGGTCTACTACTAGGAACTAACAATTTAGTTTCTATTCCATCAAAGAGAATCGTGTGTGCTTCTCTTCAAGCTTCCGCGACATCATAAGGTGTCCAGTGAAGTGCAAAATGGGAAGAAAAGAATGCTCAGAATCAAAGACATGACCATTTTTTGGGGGAAAAATATATTGATATGTGGTTTGATTGAGGATTATGAAGTCTCCCTACCAAAAGTGAAAAGACAGAGAGAGAACTTTATACAACAACCATTTTTACTTTTTTATCAACCTATGATTCAAAAGTCTTTATTCAACAATGGAGTTGGTATTTTGGTGACCAAGAGCTGAAGTCACAGTCTATTAAAAAAAATCAGAACAATTTATAATAAAAAAAATGACAATCACGCTAACACAAACAAGACAAAAAGGAAAATCACAAATATGAAATATCTACTGCAGTACTAAAGCGATAGCGATAAACAAAAGTAAGAAATATGAATTAAAGAATACCTTAGGACCCATGCTAGACTTTCACAACGTATCGAGGAGGGAAGGAGAGAATGTATTAATTCAGCCGCAATAGGCCACCCTTGCTTGCAATGAAGTTTGTGGCGCTCGGTGGCTTTCATAAGTCAACGTATTGTGAGAAATATCAATTTGGTAAAAACTGATTTCTTGATTTCATTGATTGATGATGAAAACTATATATACAAAGCTAAAATACATACTCTGTAACTGACTTAACAACTAATCCTAGCTGTCACAGTTATAACTAACTGCTACACGCGTGAAATAAAGGCTAACTCTAAAAGCTAAACTACACTGCCGTTTATGCAGTAACTTCATTTTCTTCACTTGGCAACTTGAAGCTTGAGTCCCTGGAGGCTGTTCTTGTTCAAATTGCTTGGATGACTTCAACTCTACTTGTTCTGCAATTAATTCCTTAGCTGCCTTAGTTGAATCTCCAAGTTGCTTCACTGCAACTTCCTTATGCTTCACTGCAGCTACCTTTTCCTTTTGGCTTTGATACGTATTCCTAGTTGACTATGCCATTTACAAATTAGTACAGACTATGGCTTTCACTAAATGGTTGCTTTTATCCAAAAAGAAAAGGTTGAAACCCATGTCTTGAAGTAGTTTAAAATAGGACAAATAGGGAAAAACCACACGTTTAAAGTTTGATATTTGGTGGATAGGAAGCATAATATTTGCAGTAATTTCCATACATTGTAAACAGACATGTAAAGTAAGAATAAGTAAAAAAAAAATGGCAATCACACTCACTAACACAAACAGTCAAAAAAGGAAAATCATAAATATCTCCAGCAGCTCTCAAGCAATAAACAATAGTAAGAAATATGAATTAAAGAATGGCGTGATTAAGTAGCTATAGAATAACTTAGGACCCATGCTGTCTTTCACAGCATTGAGGCTCTCAAAGCAACAGTGATGAGTGAGAGAGATGGAGAAGGTGAGATTGTGAGAGTGTGTGTTCGGTCCCATTCGGTCTAGTTCGGTCCTTATTTATTTTCAAATGAAACAGTGACATGTCCACAATCCACATGATATTAACCGATACAAACAATAACATTTAATAAAAGCCATTTAAATGTATTGCACCTGTTTCTAAAAAAAAAAAAAAAAAAAAAATGGTTTTGTTACAAAAACGATGTCGTCTCCTTATGTAGCTGTTAGATTCCAGAGCCTCATTATCGAAGGTATAGAGTTGATCCACCATAGGCAGTGGATTTTGAAATAAGAAAAAAAGCAACATTACTTGCATAGAAAATCTTGGCTTCCTAGTAGGTGTGCTCAGTGGGAAAAGTATTCAAAAGGTTCGTGCCATAAGTGAGTAAAGATTGTAATAAATAATTTATTGTGAAGTATTTTGTAAGGTAAACTAATGCTAAAGCATTAGGTGGGAACTTTTCTTATAAAAATATTTTCCTTTTAATCTTATATTCTCTTTGAAATTTGCGCAAAAAAAAAAGAAAAACACATTTCGTTTTCCTAAATAGGGAGGAGATTGTGCAAGCTCACCAATTTGTAAATTGTTTTACCAAAAATTTGACAAAGGATTTTTTGGTAAACTTAAAAATATTTTAAACGAAAAAATATTGATAAATACGAAAAAATATTTTCTTGAAAAGCAAACAAAGTAAGGGCAACCCTTCAACCAAATGGCATCTCTCTTGGTGAGGTTTTATAAACGGGTTGGATCTGCCACAGGCTTGAGCCATTAATTGGGCCAACATTATGAGTTGTTTTAGGGGCCCAATTGAGCCCCTCCTCCTCAAGGAGGTTTACGCTCTGGGCCTTTTGTTGTCATATTAATTCAGCCGCAATAGGCCACCCTTGCTTGCAATGAAGTTTGTGTCATTGATGGCCAATTTTGTGTGCCCAAGAACTTCGATCTTTCCCTAGTTCATGGTCTTGAAGGCCATTAAAAATAAAAATAATAATAAATAAGAAAAAAGAAAAATTTTAAAATTATCTTAGCTTTCAATACTAATTAAATTTGTTGTTCTTTGTGAGCTTTTATATATAAATATGTAAACTTAACATGCTAACATATAAATAGATATACACACATGTATTTATTTAGTAGTTTATGGTTTCTACAAAATATAAATTACCTAATTCAATGAGTTAATGCATATGTACATGTATATGTTGACGTTAATGTTTATGTTTGCGTGTGTGTCTTGAGAGAGAGAGAGAGAGTTTGTGGTTTCTACCTTTTGCACTACCTTTCTTCCAAACTAGAAGCAGAAAGACCACGCATATGACAATCACCTTGGGAATGTTGCATTGTCGAGCCAACTTTTGTTTGTAGCATCAACTAATTGATTGCTTAAGCAAACCAAAGAAATTGAATTTATTCTTGCACCCAAATGTCCATTGCCTTGAGAAAGCTGTACGGAAATAGAACTTCAAAGAATGTGGGACAGAGTATGATGAAATTGTGATAATCACCTTGAGAATGTTATGCCGTCTTTGGAGCCAAATTTTGTTTGTAGCATCAACTAATTATTACTTAAGCAAATCAAAGAAATAGAATTTATCCTTGCACCCCAGATGTCCATTACCTTGAGAGTGCTGTCTAAAAGTTGATCTTCCAAGAATTAGAGACAAGGTACAATTAAGTTACCGGGAACCTATTTACAAATTTTCAATTAACTTCCATAGTCCTTAGATTCAACTCAACAAATTTTTTCTCAATCTTGTTAAACTGTCAAATCAAGTAATTTCATTAAAATAATACTTTCATCCATTTATCTTTCAAATTCTTTTGAAAAAAAATTTGACTCCATGTTTTATCTTTCTTTCATTGCACAATGCCAACTAAAATAGTGAGCTTTCACACAAATACATCATTAATAGTTATATTAATAAGTTAGTGAGAAAAATATTGTAAATAAGAAAGAGAATTTTAGACCACCGCACACCCTTGGTGCGATGGTCACTCTACAAGTATAAGTGCTTGTGGAATGTGGGGGGTAAGGGCCGGGGTTCAAGTCTCTAGGAGGGAGTTTTACACACATATACATTTAGATTAGGCTAGAGTAGAATTCTATCTTGTATAAAAAAAAATAATAATAAAAAAAAAAAAAAGAGAATTTTAAATCAAAGATAAAAATACAATTAAAATAATTTAAAAATTACTATTCAAATATCATTAAATTTTTCTTCATAAATTTTTGTATATAATTATTTAAACTTTATTTATTAAAATACATACGAACTCATATTTTTGTTTTTCTCTAATAAATGATTAAATTGTGGTATTTAGCATGTGAGTTTGTGTTTATTCTTATGTTAATGTTTGCTTGTGAGAAATATATATACACTTTTGGCATTGACCTTTATTTTTAAATAGAAGCAGACTTGTCACTAACATGACAATCACATTAGAAGTGTTGGGCAACAAAAGTACTTCACAAGTGTATTTAAGAGAGGCATAGCCAAGTAAATGTTCCAAAATAGTCCCTAAAGGGAAAATTCCAGCAACTATGGTCAACTGTATTAGTGAATACTTAAACCCCTTAAGAAACCAATTAAATTTTAATATTTTTCAATATTAATTTTTTTTAAAAATTTTATATCCTAAATAACTTTCTAAGTGATATTAACTAAGGAATTAATTCCCAAAAAAAAAAAAAAAAAAAAAAACACTTAGGGCATGTTTGGTATACTATAATGGTTATTACAATGTAATAGGGACCAAGATAACAAGGAATGGAAGAAGCTGTAATGGAATAAGTATTCATATCCACCAGTTTGGTTACAATAACTTAGGAAGATGATGGAATGATATCATTTTTACTCAAATTTCCTAAAGTACCATTTTTAAAAAATTATATATTTACCCTTTTTTTTTGTTTAAATTGTATAGCATTTGTCATTATAATTTGATCGACTGATTAATATTTTCATAAATAGTTAAAATGTATGTAAAAAATTGATAACATATTATATAGGTTAAAAAATTAATATGGATACTAGTTTATAGTATATGAATATAGATATAATGAACCATTTTTCTTTTAAAAGAAAATATAAATCAAATTGTAAAAATGAAATACATGACATCTAGCATGCAACTGACGTCTTTTCAATAATGTTCACTTTCATTTTATTGTGCGATCTTTGAAGAAAGAACTAAGAAGAGTAAAAACACCCGGGGTCAACTTTAAAGTTTAAAAGACTATCTGAATTCTCAACCAAGCATATGAGATCAATATATATTCTATCTGGCATTAAAGGCTTAAGTATATACAAGGTAGCGGACAAGGTAAAATGTATTGCACAACCAATACACATGAATTTATAATCTATTTAAGAGAAAAAGCAACGTTACTTGCATAGAGAATCTTGGCTTCCTAGTAGGTGTGCTCAGTGGGAAAAGCATTCAAAAGGTTCCTACCATAAGTGAGTAAAGATTGTAATAAATAATTTATTGTAAAGTATTTTGTAAGGTAAACTAATGCTAAAGCATTAGGTGGGAACTTTTCTTATAAAAATATTTTTCTTTTAATCTTATATTCTCTTTGAAATTTGCAAAAAAAGAAAAAAAAGAAAAGAACACATTTCGTTTTCCTAAATAGGAAGGAGGTTGTGCGAGCTCAACAATCTGTAAATTGTTTTACCAAAAATTTGACAAAGGATTTTTTGGTCACTCTAAAAATATTTTTAAATGAAACAAATATTGAAAAATACAAATAATATTTTCTTGAAAAGCAAACAAAGTGAGGGCAACCCTTCAACCAAATGGCATCTCTCTTGGTGAGGTTTTATAAACGGGTTGGATCTACTACGGGCTTGAGCCATGAATTGGGCCACCATTATGAGTTGTTTTAGGGGTCCAATTGAGCCCCTCCTCCTAAAGGAGGTTACACTCTAGACCTTTTGTTGTCATATTAATTCAGCCGCAATAGGGCACCCATGCTTGCAATGAAGTTTGTGTCACTGATGGCCAATTTTGTGTGCCTAAGAACTTCAATCTTTCCCAGTACATGGCCTTGAAGGCCATTAATAATAATAATAATAAATAAATAAATAAGAAAAAAGAAAAAAATTCGAAATTATCTTAGCTTTCAAAACTAATTAAATTTGTTGTTCTTTGTGAGTTTTTATATATAAATATTTAAACTTAACATACTAACATATATGTAGGGACCGGTTTCGAGCGCTCTCCAAAGATTGAAAAAGTGGACCTAAGCCCAGCTAACCCTCCAATGAATTTATAGAGTATGGGTTCAAGAGCTAGGCCCTAGTGAGGAATGCAACGGCCGTGCATGGTCGTACGTGAATGCTAATAACTTAAAGTTGGGTGGTGATAACCTAACGTGGGCTGGAATGCACAATAAGGCTCCTCGGACGAGACTTACAGAACTAGAAGTTCTTATTATTTCTTTGAGCAAAGGTTACAACAGTTGAGAGGAAATACACAGCTACCGTATTTCTTTTCTCTGGTTTTCCGTCCCCCCTCTCTAAGTGGGACTTCTTACATTATATACCTCTCTCCCAGTTGATCCTAGCCCTACATCTGTCGATCAACCAAGTATCCACTTGAGAGCCTGTCCCATCAGCCGCATTCCCCTCCTCCCTGTGGGTTGTGGCGCCTAAGACGGTACTGTCCAGAGGTCCTATCCTCATTAATGCGGCCAGGGCGTTAGTTGAGGGCATTTAATGTGGAGGTGATAGTTCATCTGGGACTTGCTCCTCCACCATGCTTCTATGTCCGGTGCTTGGTACTTGCTATTTGCTCCTTGGATGCTCAGGGAGATTCCCTTTGAGGGTGTACCGCCTGCCTACTTTCTGATCTCGGGAGTCCGAGGAAGTAATCATCCTCGGCAATGCTTCTTGGGCAACTGGGCTCTACACTTTCGTCTTCGGACCTTGGACGCATCCTCAGCATGGGCCTTTGGGCCTGGCTCGAAGTGGGCCGGGGTTGCCTGACTCTTTCTGGCCCCACAATAGCCCCTCAAAATCTTGCTGTCCGCATCCTCGGGCGGAAAGGAGGATTTTGACATCCTCGGACCTGCACCGTGTCCAATCAAGTCTTGTCCCTCGTCAGCGTCGGGGCCTTTTCATCTGCCCAAGGTGCGTTACTGGCGCTTCGGTGCGCGTAACGTGTCCTGCATTAAATTCGGGCGGCTTTGTGCTCCCCACGTTCAACGGGCAGATGACAATCTGACGGCGGAGATGCGCCTAGCATTTATGGGCGGGAAAACTCGCGCGGCTCTTCCATCTAGGGTATTTATACCCATTCGAACTGCTTTCCCCCCTTTTCATCCACAATCAAGAGCTCTTGCGCCTCCATTCAGAGTCCAGCCAAACTTCGACCTACACCTCCAGCATAAAAAGCCTGTCCGAGGAGCTCCTCCTCATTTCTGTAAGTCGCTCTATCCCTCTCTGAGCTATTTTCCTCTCTGCTCCTTCTTCTCTTTTATTTGCTCTTCCTTTAGCCCTCTTAGGCGTCATTTGGGATGGGTAGACTTAAGAAGTAGTCTTTACTGAGGAGGCGATGGAGAAATTCATCGCCAATTATGGGATACCGGCCGACGTGGGCTTGAGGTATTGTGAGGAGGGGGAGTGGTACCTCCAAAGGCGGGAGGGCGAGGTGGCGATTCCCATCATCGCCTTCCTTGAAGGGGGGATGAGGATCCCCATGGGGCCGGTGATGAGGGGTTACCTTACATACTTCCGGTTAACCCCCACTCAGTGCGCCTCCAACATGTTCAGAATTCTGGGCAGTATGGATGCTCTGAATGAGAAGATGGGGCTAAGGTTGACCCATCATGACGTGAATTACTGCTACAATCTTCAACACCTGAAGAACAAGTCCTATTACATGAGGACGAGGGACGACAGGGTCCGACTTATCCAGTGCCTCCCTGAGTCCAACAAGGGGATGAACGAGGATTTTCTCATCGTGTCCAGAGCGTGGCACGATGGCCTTCACTGCCCGACAACTGAGGGGACACCAGGTGGGGCAGTGGGAATAGGAGGGGATTCAAAGATTCTAACTTGTTTTTCTGCATCATTTCTTTTTGTACTGTTTGGTTACTTAACCGTGAATGTGCTTCCTTTCTGCAGATCCGCACACCCTCGCGTGCAACTTCAACTTGATCAACTGGGAAGACTTGCAGAAGGCGCTCAGGTCTGCGGCTTTTGAAAACGAGGCAGACCACCAGGTTAGAGCCGCTCACAGGATCTTGGGGTACACTCCGCTCCAAAAATCATTCGCGGCCCCAAAGCACGTGATCAAGGCAAAAGATCCTCGGCTGCGGAAAATAACGGTGACCAGGGACGGGTTCGAGTTTTCCGAGGGTCCCTCTACTTCGGAAGGCGCCACAGTAGCAGTCCCCTCTTCTTCCCACACACCCTCAGAGGCCGCGGAAGAGAACTTAGAGAGGGAAGGGGGAGCTGAAGATTTTGGTCTTGCCGAGGACGATTTTGACGTTTTTGAGCAAGTCCATCAGTTCGAGGACCCTTCTGGAGACTTGGGTGATCCTCGTCTAACCGAAGCAGACCTCCTAGCGTCAGAGACATCTTCCCGGCTTGAGATGGGCTACAAGAAGAAAGCCCAACCCAGTTTGGCCGACCTACTAGAGGGGCAGCCGGGGAAGTCCAAGCCAAGGCTTCATCCTCCTCCTCCAAAGACTCGTCCAGCTCAGACCAGGTCGGCCTCGACCCAATCTAGGCTTTCTCCTCCTCCGCCTCAGACGAGCTCGCCGTCCAGGCACGAGCCTGCTGATCCTAAGCCGAAGAAGGATAAGGGCAAGAGGATTGCTGAGGATAAATCTGGGTCCCCGCGGGAGGGGGATGACACTCGGCGGCCTTTGAAGCAGCTGAGGATAGGCTCCACAACCCAAGACAAACAGGTTGCTCCTCCTCCTGAGATTCAGGCCTGGCTCCCCGCCCCAATGCTCCGTGGGGCGCCTTTGAGGGATGACTCCTCCCTCAGGGACTTCAAGGATGGCTAAGGCGCGTACGTGGCCGACGCGGTAGAAAGATGCCTGCTCCTTCCTGCAGACATGGAGCAGCTGGGGACCATGAGGAGTAGGGAGGTCTTTCTCTGCCTTAAGCGGTACTTAGGGATGGTAAGACCCTTAACAATTGTGTTTTCTGCCTTCCTTTCTTTTTGAGCTCGGCTAATCACCACGTATTTGTTTCGTTTGGCAGGCTGTACAGGCCACTTTCAGGCTGGAGGAGGCGGCCAATAGCCATGGAAAGGCCATGGATGAAGAGCGCAATAGGCGCTTGGAGGCTACTCGGACCCTCAAGACATCCGAGGAGGACCTTGCCAAGGCCAGGGAGGAGCTGAAGGCAATGACCCAGGCTAGGGACAGTGCAGTATCAGGCCTTGAAAGTGCCCAGAGGCAGGCCGAGACTCAGACGAAGCGTCTGGGCGAGGCAGAGGAGCAGCTGAAGATAGCTAAGGAGCTGATTGCCGATCTGGGAAAAAGGGAGGCCGCTGCCGAGGAGGCCAAGAGGGTGGCTGAATGGGCCAAAGAGGAAGCTGAGAGGGCCAAGCTTGAGGCGGAGCAGGGCAGGGAGGAAGCCTGGGCCACCAAGGAGGAAGCTGAGGAGGCAGTCTATGCTGCTGAGGCAACTGAGACAGCAGCTGCCTACAAATCCCAAGTCCCTGGGGTATGTAGGCGCTACTGCTCCGAGACTTGGAGTGAAGCCCTTAAGCAGGCTGGGGTGGATGCCTCTTCTGACCTGTGGAAGGAGGAGAGGGTGTACTACCCCCTTGTCATCCGCGAGGCTGCCCCAGATGGCTCTGAAGCTGAGGAGGCTGCTGGGGAAACTGCTGCTGCTCCAGGTGAGGGGGCCTCGGACGCTGGAGTCACTGGTGAGCCTGTCCAAGGGAGTAATCCTCCCGTGGTGGTGGAATTGAGTGATGGCTCAAACGAGGATGTGCCTCAGCAGGTTACAGAGCCTTCCCCCGATGCCCAGGTTTCTCCTGCTGAGGGGGCAGCTATTCCTGCCGTGCCTCTGCAGGCCATCCCCCTCAGTCAGGGCTCAGAGGACCCTGAGGCAGCTATGGGCCAGCCACCCACCGAAGCGGGCAACTAAATAGAAGGACTAGGCTCCTTGGCGCCTCTGCCTGCTACACTTCATTTTTGCATCTTTTTCTTCCCTTTTTCTACGTTTGTAATGTAATTCGCATTGTGTAATTCTTTTGGACTTAATGAAATGCAAGCTTTGTTTCTTTTTCTGTTTGTTGTGGCTGTTGGCTTACTTGCACGCTATCCGCCTTTTCTTTACTTGTATGATTTTAACTTCAATTGTATCTCGGCCAATCGCGGCATCAACTATTATAATGAGAGGGCATGTATGCTCTGATGCACCTTTCGTTTCCTAAGGACCAGATAGAATTTCTTCGAGTAGACACTTAGGATTTCTTCAATGTAGTTAACTTCCCCATAGGCCTGAGTCCGAGGACCATGCAGAGCCTTGGTCCTGCTTGACACTTAGTTTCCTGAAGTAGTTAGTGTTCCCATAGGCCTGAGTCCGAGGACCATGCAGAGCCTTGGTCCTGCTTGACACTTGAGTTTGGTTGTAAATAACTAGTTTCCCCATAGGTTTGAGTCCGAGGACCATGCAAGACCTAGGTACAGTTGCTACCTTCCATGTAAGTGGTTAGCTCCCCATAGGCTTGAGTCCGAGGACTATGCAAGACCTAGGTACAATGCTACCTTCAATGTAAGTGGTTAGCTCCCCATAGGCTTGAGTCCTTGGACCATGCAAGACCTAGGTACAATTGCTACCTTCAATATAAGTGGTTAGCTCCCCATAGGCTTGAGTCCGAGGACCATGCAAGACCTAGGTACAGTTGCTACCTTCAATATAAGTGGTTAGCTCCCCATAGGCTTGAGTCCGAGGACCATGCAAGACCTAGGTACAGGTGCTACCTTCGATTTAAGTGGTTAGCTCCCCATAGGCTTGAGTCCTTGGACCATGCAAGACCTAGGTACAGTTGCTACCTTCAATATAAGTGGTTAGCTCCCCATAGGCTTGAGTCCGAGGACCATGCAAGACCTAGGTACAGTTGCTACCTTCAATATAAGTGGTTAGCTCCCCATAGGCTTGAGTCCGAGGACCATGCAAGACCTAGGTACAGTTGCTACCTTCAATATAAGTGGTTAGCTCCCCATAGGCTTGAGTCCGAGGACCATGCAAGACCTAGGTACAGTTGCTACCTTCCATGTAAGTGGTTAGCTCCCCATAGGCTTGAGTCCTTGGACCATGCAAGACCTAGGTACAGTTGCTACCTTCAATATAAGTGGTTAGCTCCCCATAGGCTTGAGTCCGAGGACCATGCAAGACCTAGGTACAATTGCTACCTTCAATATAAGTGGTTAGCTCCCCATAGGCTTGAGTCCTTGGACCATGCAAGACCTAGGTACAGTTGCTACCTTCAAGATAAGTGGTTAGCTCCCCATAGGCTTGAGTCCTTGGACCATGCAAGACCTAGGTACAATTGCTACCTTCAGTATAAGTGGTTAGCTCCCCATAGGCTTGAGTCCGAGGACCATGCAAGACCTAGGTACAGTTGCTACCTTCCATATAAGTGGTTAGCTCCCAATAGGCTTGAGTCCTTGGACCATGCAAGACCTAGGTACAGTTGCTACCTTCCATATAAGTGGTTAGCTCCCCATAGGCTTGAGTCCTTGGACCATGCAAGACCTAGGTATAGTTGCTACCTTCAGTATAAGTGGTTAGCTCCCCATAGGCTTGAGTCCGAGGACCATGCAAGACCTAGGTACAGTTGCTACCTTCCATATAAGTGGTTAGCTCCCCATAAGCTTGAGTCCTTGGACCATGCAAGACCTAGGTACAGTTGCTACCTTCCATATAAGTGGTTAGCTCCCCATAGGCTTGAGTCCGAGGACCATGCAAGACCTAGGTACAGTTGCTACCTTCCATATAAGTGGTTAGCTCCCCATAAGCTTGAGTCCTTGGACCATGCAAGACCTAGGTACAGTTGCTACCTTCCATATAAGTGGTTAGCTCCCCATAGGCTTGAGTCCTTGGACCATGCAAGACCTAGGTACAGTTGCTACCTTCAATGTAAGTGGTTAGCTCCCCATAGGCTTGAGTCCGAGGACCATGCAAGATCTAGGTACAGTTGCTACCTTCCATGTAAGTGGTTAGCTCCCCATAGGCTTGAGTCCGAGGACTGTGCAAGACCTAGGTACAGTTGCTACCTTCAATGTAAGTGGTTAGCTCCCCATAGGCTTGAGTCCGAGGACCATGCAAGACCTAGGTACAGTTGCTACCTTCAATTGGCTGTAAGTAACTAGTTTCCCCATAGGCTTGAGTCCTTGGACCATGCAAGACCTAGGTTCTGTCTAGCACCCAGATATATTTGCCATTGGGACGCGAGGCGTGTGATCATGATAGGCAGAACATTTGAATCAAAAGAGGCTTCTTTATTAATAGTAATACCTTTTCAGGTTATTTACATTCCATGGACGAGGTACAGGTTTATCATCTAAGTCTTCTAAATAGTATGCCCCTATCCCTGCCACTGAGATAATTCGGTAGGGCCCCTCCCAGTTGGGTCCGAGCTTTCCCCAAGAAGGGTTCTTGGCAGCTCCTCCGACTCTTCTCAGCACCAGGTCCCCCGGGGCTAGTGGCTTGAGCTTTACATTGGCGTCATATCCTTGTTTGAGCTTTTGCTGGTAGTAGGCCAGTTGGATCATTGCCTGTTCTCTTCGTTCATCTACCATGTCCAGGCTCCGCCCCAGCAGTTCATCATTGCTGCCTGGGGTGAAGGAGCTCGTCCTTAGTGTCGGGAAGTTGGTTTCCAGAGGGATCACTGCTTCCGCACCATAAGTCATGGCAAAAGGTGTTTCCCCCGTTGAGCGCCGGGGCGTAGTTCGGTACGTCCAGAGGACGTGGGGCAGCTCCTCTACCCATCTCCCTTTGGCATCATCCAGTCTCTTCTTAAGCCCGTTGACGATGACCTTGTTGACAGCCTCGGCCTGTCCGTTCCCCTGAGGGTAGGCTGGCGTTGAGTACCTGTTTGTGATCCCAGGTTCACAACAGTACCTCCTGAAGGTCTTGCTATCGAACTGGAGCCCATTATCCGAGATGAAGGTATGAGGGACCCCGAACCGTGTAACTATGTTCCTCCAAAGGAATTTCTTCACGTCTACGTCCCTGATGTTAGCTAGCGGCTCGGCCTCGACCCACTTGGTGAAGTAGTCCGTGGCCACCAACAGAAACTTCTTGTTCCCTGGTGCTTTGGGGAAAGGTCCCACAATGTCTAAGCCTCATTGGGCGAAAGGCCATGGACTGGACAAAGGGTTGAGGACCCCTCTTGGCTGGTGGATGTTTGGGGCGAACCTTTGGCATTGGTCACACTTCTTGACATACTCCTGGGCCTCTTGCTGCATTCCTGGCCACCAGTATCCTTGTGTGACGGCTCGGTGAGCCAGGGATCTCCCCCCTGTATGGCTCCCACAAATTCCTTCGTGCAGCTCTTCGAGCAAGGATTCTGTCGCTTCGGGGTGGACGCACAGCAGATATGGCCCAGAGTAGGACCGCCTGTATAGCTTGTGATCCTCGGACAACCAGAACCGAGGAGCTTTCCTTTGTATCTTTTCTGCCTCTGACCTCTCCTCAGGCAGGACATCATCTTTGAGGAATCTCACTATGGGGTCCATCCAGCTGGGACCCATCACAACTTGGTGGACGGGGATTACTCCCTTTGGCTCTTCACTCGCCCTTTCCAGGTGCTCCACAAGTATGATCCGAGGCAGAGCCTCTGCCGAGGAGGTTGCAAGTGTGGCTAGTGAATCGGCGTGACTGTTCCCACTCCTAGGAATATGGGACAGGCTGAAGAGGCCAAACTCCAACTGCAAGCGCTTGACTTGGCTCAAGTATTCTTGCATTCTTGAATCTCTGGCTTCCATCTCCCCCTTTACCTGTCCTACCACCAATCTGGAGTCTGAGAACATCTCTATCGACTTTCCTCCCATCTTTTGCACCATGATTATCCCTTGCAGTAATGCCTCATACTCTGCCTCGTTGTTTGCGGCCGTGAATCCGAGTCTCAGGGACTTCTCAATGACATGATCTTCAGGAGATACTAGGACCAGCCCCACTCCGGACCCCCTTTGGTTTGCCACGCCATCCACATATACTTTCCAACATGGTGACTCCAGGATGGAGATTGCTCCAACTGATTTCTCATCACAGCTCTTCTCCTCGGCTGTCACCTCTACGACTGGTTCAGCGAACTCGGCCGTCAAATCTGCCAGAACCTGGCCTTTTATGGAAGTCCGAGGCATGTACTTGACGTCGAAAGCCCCCAGAATTGTGTTCCACTTCGCAATTCTCCCCGTGTAGTCAGCGGTCCGAAGCACAGACTTCAAGGGCAATTGGGTTAGGACGACCACCGTGTGAGCTTGGAAGTAGTGGGGGAGCCTTCTCGTGGCGTGGACCATCGCCAGTATGGCCTTCTCCAGGGGTAGGTATTTGACCTCCGCTTCGTGCAGCGACTTGCTGACGTAGTAGACTAGCTTTAGAATGCCATTGTCTTCTCGCACCAGTACTAGGCTCACTGCGTGGGGCGCCACCGCAAGGTATGCGTATAGGACCTCGTCGGCCTCAGGATTAGACATGACAGGTGGCCAGGATAGATACTCCTTGAGTTGCTGGAAAGCTACGGCACAATCCTCGGACCACTCAAATCCTTTCCATTTGTTGATCAGGAGATAAAAGGGCCTGCACCTGTCGGCGGACCTGGAAATGAATCGGTTCAGCGCCGCGATCATCCCAGTAAGCTTTTGGATCTCCTTGGGGTTTTGCGGAGGCTTCAAATTGTGAATGGCCTTGATCTGGTCAGGGTTGACTTCGATCCCACGATGGGTGATCATGTACCCCAAAAACTTGCCAGAGTTTACGCCAAATGAGCATTTTGAGGCATTAAGGCGGAGCTTGTGCTCTCTCAGGACGTCAAATGTGCGACCGAGGTCCTCCAAGTGCTTGGACACCAGCTTGCTCTTCACCACCATATCATTAACATAAACCTCAATGCTCTTGCCCAACATCGGCTCGAACATTCTCGTCATCATCCTCTGGTAGGTGGATCCGGTGTTTTTCAGGCCAAATGGCATAACCTTGTAATGGTAGTTCCCAATGGGCGTCACAAAGGCTGTCTTCTCTTGGTCCTCCAAGGCTAGTGGGATTTGGTGATAGCCCTGAAAGGCATCTAGGAAGCTCATCCGAGGATGGCCTGCCGTCGCATCTACTAGCTGGTCTATTCGTGGCATTGGGAAGGGGTCCTTCGGGCATGCCTTGTTCAGGTCTGTGAAGTCTACACAAACCCTCCACTTTCTACTTTTCTTCTTGACCACCACAGTGTTGGCCAACCATTTGGGATAAAAGACTTCTTTGATAGCCCCCGCGCGCTTAAGCTTATTGACCTCTTCCCTGATCGCATCAGCGTGCTCTTTCGAAGGGCGCCGGGGTGGCTGCTGCTTGGGGATCACAGATGGGTTGACGTTAAGGTGGTGACAGATGAAGGATGGATCAATCCCAGGGGCATCGCAGGGGTCCCACGCGAACACGTCAAGGTTCCTTTTGAGGAACTCAAGTAACTCCTCCTTCTCCTGTGGAGGCAGCTGGGTCCCAACCTGGAAGAACTTCTCTGGGTCATCGTCTATTACCACCTTCTCCAGGTTCTCACATTTAGCATCCTCGGCAGGTGCATCCGGAGGCGCCACCTGGGTCTTTGATTGCTATGAATCTTCCTCGGCGTGGGTCGAGGACTATGCATCAAGCCGATAGGATATGGCAGCCACCGTGCACTGCCTCGCCGTGGGCTGGCAGCCTCGGATCTCCAGAACCTGGTCCCTTAATGGGAATTTCACCTTTTGGTGCAAAGTGGAGGCTACGCCCCCCAAGGCGTGTAGCCAGGGCCTTCCTACGATGGCCGTGTAGGGGGAGTATGTGTCCACCACTACAAAGTTCACCTCCACCACCACTGGGCCTGTCTGTATGGGTAGTCTGATCATGCCCTTTGTGATAACGAGCTTTCCGTCGAAGCTCATCAGGGGGGAGCTATAAGGTGTGAGGTCCTCCTGTCTTAGCCCCAGCCCCTTGTAGAGGTCTGGACACATGACCTCGGCTGCGCTGCCACCGTCCACCATCACCCTCTTCACGTCATAGCCCCCGATTCTGAGGGTGACGATTAGGGCGTCCTCGTGTGGTTGGATGGTCCCAATCTTGTCCTCCTCCGAGAAACTCAATGCTGGGGGAGGATTCCTCCTGGACTTCTTCGGCCCCGTCCGAAGGTCCTCGGTGGGCAGTTGGGCCACAGACAACACTCGTAAAGGGGGTGTGCCTGTTCTACCTAGCGCGGCCAAGATTATGTTGATCGTCCCAGCGGGCTGCCCCATGGCGGCGTCCCTCCGAGGCTCTTGGTAGGTCTGGCCGCTGGAATGGTGCAGGAGGTGCTTCAGCCTTCCATCCTGGACCAGCTGGTCCAGGTGGTTCCAAAGGTTCCTGCAATCCTCCGTGGCATGTCCGTGGTCCTGGTGGTACTGGCAGTAACGGTTCTGGTTGCACCTATCAGGCTTTCCAATCATCTTTGTCGGCCACTTGAAATATGGCTCGTTCTTTATCTTTTCCAGCACCCTGTGTACGGGTTCTCGGAATACTGCGCCGACAGTCTGGGCATCGGTCGCCCCGGATTGCCCACCGAAATCCCTCCTCGGGCGGGCGTTGCTATACCGGTCCGACCTGAAATCCCTCATCTCCTGAGGGATAGCCTTCTCCTTGCCCTTGCCCTGTAGCATATCTTCCTCCACCCGCTTGTACTTGTCGATCCGATCCATCAACTGCTGCACGCTGGTGGCGGGCTTACCGGTTAAGGACGTCCTCAGGCCGTGCCCCATGGGTAGTCCATTCTGGAATGTACTGATGGCGACGGCGTCGTACTTGCCGTCCAGCTCGTTGTAAATCTCCCAGTACTTGTCCGAGTAGGCCTTAAGGGTTTCCCCGTCACGCATGGATAGGGACAGCAATGCGCTCATGGGTCGAGGAGGCTTGCTGTTCGTGACAAAGCGGGAACCAAAAGCCTGGGTCAGCTGTCTGTACGAGTCTATGGAATTCGTCCTTAGACCGTTGAACCACCTCATCGCCACAGGTCCCAAGCTGGATGGGAAGACTTTGTACATCAGCGCCTCATTCTTAGAGTGGACAGCCATCCTCTGGTTGAACTGGCTCACATGCTCCACGGGATCCATTTTGCCGTTGTAAGCAATGAAGGTTGGCTGCTGGAACCGTCGAGGAAGCTCTGCCTCCTCTATACGACGCGTGAAGGGCGACCTGGAGAGCTGGTCCAGCGCCCTGCTCATGGTGTCACCTCCTAAGCCCCTGGGGTTGGGTTGGCACGCCTACGCCTCTGGTAGCGCTCCTCCTCGTGGGAGAAAGTCTCGCTGGGGGGCGTTCTTGACCTTTGCCTGTATTCCTCGTCACTCTCGTCGTCAGAGGGCAGGTCAGGGCTGGGTTCGGACCATCTTCGCTGCACACGGCGCAGCTTCCTCTTCAGATCATCTATCTCGTGCTGTATGGCCACCTTATCATCCTTTCTCTGGGGAGCGTGGCTATGGGCCTCTTCCGATCGCGTGGCCTGGCCATCGTCGCGCTTCTGGGGAACGTGCCCGTCCCCCTGGCTTTCACTTGCCGTTGAAGCATGCACGCTTCCCTCTCGAAATCATCTGTTGTCATTCTAACCGCCCCCGGGGTCGTCATAGTTACCCTGATGCCTTGACTTCACCGGTTCGAGTCGATTCGGAGTTCTTTGATGAGGGCCTGATCCTACCATGTTTGACTGTTGTCCTTACTAACGCACAAGCTCTCCCCACAGACGGCGCCAATTGTAGGGACCGGTTTCGAGCGCTCTCCAAAGATTGAGAGAGTGGACCCAAGCCCAGCTAACCCTCCAATGAATTTATAGAGTATGGGTTCAAGAGCTAGGCCCTAGTGAGGAATGCAACGGCCGTGCATGGTCGTACGTGAATGCTAATAACTTAAAGTTGGGTGGTGATAACCTAACGCGGGCTGGAATGCACAATAAGGCTCCTCGGACGAGACTTACAGAGCTAGAAGTTCTTATTATTTCTTTGAGCAAAGGTTACAACGGTTGAAAGGAAATACACAGCTACCGTATTTCTTTTCTCTGGTTTTCCGTCCCCCCTCTCTAAGTGGGACTTCTTACATTATATACCTCTCTCCCAGTTGATCCTAGCCCTACATCTGTCGATCAACCAGGTATCCACTTGAGAGCCTGTCCCATCAGCCGCATTCTCCTCCTCCCTGTGGGTTGCGGCGCCCAAGATGGCACTGTCCAGAGGTCCTATCCTCATTAATGCGGCCAGGGCGTTGGTTGAGGGCATTTAATGTGGAGGTGACAGTTCATCTGGGACTTACTCCTCCACCATGCTTCCATGTCCGGTGCTTGGTACTTGTTATTTGCTCCTTGGGTGTTCAGGGAGATTCCCTTTGAGGGTGTACCCCTTGCCCACTATCTGATCTCGGGAGTCCGAGGAAGTAATCGTCCTCGGCAATGCTTCTTGGGCAACTGGGCCCTACACTTTCGTCCTCGGACCTTGGACGCGTCCTCGGCATGGGCCTTTGGGCCTGGCTCGAGGTGGGCCGGGGTTGTCTGATTCTTTCTGGCCCCACAATATAAATAGGTATACACACTTGTATTTATTTAGTAGTTTATGGTTTCTATAATTATAAATCACATAATTCAATGAGTTCGTGTATATGTATATGTCAATGTTAATGTTTATGTTTGTGTGTGTGTGTATATATGGTTTCTATCTTTAGCACTACCTTTCTTTCAAACTAGAAGCAAAAAGACCACACATATGACAATCACCTCGAGAATGTTGCGCCGTCTTTGGAGCCAACTTTTGTTTGTACCATCAACTAATTCATTGCTTAAACAAACCAAAAAAAAAAAATATATATTTGTGCACCCAAATGTCCATTACCTTGAGAGTGTTGTATGGAAATAGAGCTTCAAAGAATGTGGGACAGAGTATGATGAAATTGTGATAATCACCTCGAGAATGTTATGCCGTCTTTGAAGCCAAATTTTGTTTTTAGCATCAACTAATTATTTTTTTTTTGAAAACTAGCATCAACTAATTATTGCTTAAGCAAATCAAAGAAATAGAATTTATCCTTGCACCCAGATGTCCATTACCTTCAGAGTGTTGTCTAAAATTTGATCTTCCAAGAGCAAGAGACAATGTACAAATTAGTTACCAAGCTCCTATTTATGACTTTTCAATTAACTTCCATAATCCTTAGATTCAGCTCAACAATTTTTTATCTCGATCTTGTTGAACTGTCAAATCAAGTAATATCATTAAAATAATACTTTCATCCATTTATCTTTCAAATTATTTTGAAAACATTTGACTCCATGTTTTATCTTTCTTTCATTGTACAACTTTTTATGCCAACTAAAATAGCGAGCTTTCACACAAATACATCATTAATAGTTTTATTAATAAGTTAGTGAGAAAAATATTGTAAATAAGAAATAGAATTTTAAATCAAAGATAAAAATACAATAAAAATAATTTAAAAATTACTATTCAAATATCATTAAATTTTTCTTTATAAATTTTTGTATATAAATATTTAAAATTTAGTTATTAATGTTTATGTTAATGTTTGCTTGTAAGAAATATATATATATATATACACTTTTGGCACTGGCCTTTATTTTAAAATAGAAGCTGACTTATCACTCACATGAAAATCACATTGAGAATGTTGGGCCAAAAAAGTATTTCCCAAGTGTATTTAAGAGAGGCATAACCAAGTAAATGTTCCAAAATAGTCCCTAAAGGGAAAATTCCAGCAACTATGGTCAACTGTATTAGTGAATACTTAAACCCCTTAAGAAACCAATTAAATTTTAATATTTTTCAATATTAATTTTTTTTTAAAATTTTATATCCTAAATAACTTTCTAAGTGATATTAACTAAGGAATTAATTCAAAAAAAAAAAAACACTTAGGGCATGTTTGGTATACTATAATGGTTATTACAATGTAATTGGGACTAAGATAACAAGGAATGGAAGAAGCTGTAATGGAATAAGTATTCATATCCACCAGTTTGGTTACAATAACTTAGTAAGATGATGGAATGATATCATTTTTACTCAAATTTCCTAAAGTACCATTGTGGGGCCAAATAATCTGACAACCTCGGCTTACTTTATATTTGGGCCAAGGCCCATGCCGAGGATAAAGGAGCGTCCGAGGATGAACATTGAAGGCCCAAGTTGCCAGGAACATCGCCGAGGACGACCACGTCCTCGGCCAGCCGAGATCATAGAAAGGGGAAGTAACGAGCCACCAGAAGCAGCCTTCCTGAGCATCCAAAGAGAAAGAGTGAGTACAGAGAATTAGCCATGGAAGCACGATGAAGGAGCTCTTCAAGGGAAAACTGTCACCTCCTCAATAAATGTCCACCATTGGCATTCTAGCCGCATTAATGGGGAAGTGACCCCTGAACAGTGATGTCTTGGTTGCTGCAACTAACAGGAGGATTGGTGAGGCGGCTGATGGGACATGTAGTCAGGAATAAGCTTGGATGATCAACAAGTGGAAGGCAAAGATCGTCCAGAAGAGGACTATATAACACAAAGAACAGACCAATGAATGGGGGGGATGACCATGGAAAAAAGACCACCACCAAACTCCTCAGACCGAGCCAAGGACAGACTTCCTGAAGATAACCTCGATTCATCTACATTCGACGGTGGCGAATACTAGATTGGGCGTTGTCCACGTGCTAGGGCCTAGCTCTTGAACCCACTCTCTACAAATTCATTGTATTGGGCTAGCTGGGCTTGAGTCCACTCACTCAACGGCAGAAGTGCTCAAACCCAGTCCCTACAATTGGCACCGTTTTTAGGGAGAACTAGGGCGTTAGCAAGCGCGACGGTCAATTATTCCCACGTTGCTAGCATGCACAAAGTTAGGCAAATTTTTCGTCGCCGTCACTGACACCGATTCCAAGTCCCGTTAAAAAAAAAAAAAAAAAGAGCAAAAGCAAACGACGCGCCCACTCAAGAAACAGTTGTTGCAGAAAAATGAAATATTCAGAGAATGAATGAAGTAAACAGTACAACCTTTTATTAAATGAAGGAAAGGTACATCATGCGCCCGAAGGCGTAGACAAACTTGTTTAAAAGCTAAAATACAAACAATGACTCAGAGGGGCTTATTCTAAAGCTAGCCGCAGGAAAGGGAGGCTGAGGCAGGCTTGTTCTAAGGCTACCAACAACTCCGAAGCTCGTATGGATGGTACCGGCAATGAGAGAGGAGAAGGAGCAGAAATGCCTAACGGCCCCGTCCGAGGACGTTCCCTTGATGCTCCCCCAACCTCATGATAATTAAGCATTGGAGGCGGCAACACCCGGGCACCGATCGTAACGTAATCTTGCAAACCTTCATCGGCGGGCAAGCTGGATGCGAATCACTACCAGCTTGAAGGGCAGGCGTGGATGCATACTGGAGAAGAATATTATGTTCCTCACGAACCTTCCTTCTAACTGCCAGACGTACTACCATCAAGGTGACACCCAAACTCCACCGCACCATAAATCTGACGCGACCTACGGCCCTCGTTGGAGGAGGGAGGACCTTCCCTCTTGCTCGGTCGAAAGGTAGGAACATCTTGGGCCCCCGCCCCTCTTTCCTCAACTGCGTCATCCAGGGTCTGGGCGGCACTTTTGGTTGCCAAAAGGGGCTTGGCCACCTCGCCCTTACCCTCCAGGGCCATCCTATTCCCCTAGGCGTGGATCACAATCTTGGTAGGGCCTCTAAGAATGCCTAGAGGGTTGAGGATTTGAGATTTCCGTAGAACTCTAAGGATTTGTAAAGTATAAGGGAACGATTCCCCTAGAGCGCCATATGTAGAAGGCGGGGATCGGTGGGAATTAATCCGCACTGAATTTAAAGGAAGAATTACCGGCGACATTAATCCTGACCAATTTCCAAAGGGGCCACCAACCGCTGGATTTGTGTTAATGCATAAAGATATTAATGAGGGGGCGCCTCGAACACCGAAACGACAAGTACGCGACTCGAATACCAAGAAGACACCTCGTAAGCAGAAATGGTGAAAAATTGGCGCGATGGGCCTACAGTCATGCTAGAGGGTGGAAGGCCAAGTCGTCCGTGTCCAGGTCGGTGTTAGGCGGAGGGCCCAATCCGAAGAAAAGCACCTTCCTCTACAAATCAAGACCCAGACCACTGTCACTCAAGAAGAATCCCTGCGTGCTAGACTGAACCAAGGTCTTGCATGGTCCTCAGACTCAAACTTATGGGAAAACTAGTTACTTACAGAAGAGCATAAGTGTTAGACAGAACCAAGACCTTGCATGGTCCTCGGACTCAAGCCTATGGGGAAACTAACTACTTCGAAGAATCCCTGAGTACTAGATTGAACCAAGGTCTTGCATGGTCCTCGGACTCAAACCTATGGGAAAACTAGTTACTTACAGAAGAGCATAAGTGTTAGATAGAACCAAGGCCTTGCATGGTCCTCGGACTCAAGCCTTTGGGGAAACTAACTACTTCGAAGAATCCCTGAGTACTAGATTGAACCAAGGTCTTGCTTGGTCCTCGGACTCAAACCTATGGGGAAATTAGTTACTTACAGAAGAGCATAAGTGTTAGACAGAACCAAGGCCTTGCATGGTCCTCGGACTCAAGCCTATGGGGAAACTAACTACTTCAAGGAAAACCTGGGTACTAGACTGAACCAAGGTCTTGCATGGTCCTCGGACTCAAACCTATGGGGAAACTAGTTACTTACAGAAGAGCATAAGTGTTAGACAGAACCAAGGCCTTGCATGGTCCTCGAACTCAAGCCTATGGGGAAACTAACTATTTCAAGGAAAACCTGGGTACTAGACTGAACCAAGGTCTTGCATGGTCCTCGGACTCAAACCTATGGGGAAACTAGTTACTTACGGGAGAACCTAAGGGTTAGACGGAACCAAGGTCTTGTATGGTCCTCGGACTCAGACCTCTGGCGAAACTAGCTACCCTCGACAAAAGTGTAAATAAATGCAAGCCCATGAGCATCACTTAAGGCATTTTGAAGCACATTGAACCTAACCCCTTAGCATAATCAGCAACGAACGACTTTCTTAAGCATTTTTTACTGTTTACAGTAGCCCATTCATGGGGTGTAGAACCAATGCTGCGAAGTCGTTCCCTCAGTGTTCAATCCGGCAAAAATAGGTTGTGGTGCCAAGGTGGTTCAATTATCGACCAAGGTGGTTCAATTATCGACCAAGGTTTAAGTGGAAACTATCACTGCGGCCTTTACATTTTTTGGTTGCCAACTTAGAATGAAAAACATGCTGAGCTTCTGAGATTGTGCGGCTAATAATTAAAACCCAAGTTATATAAGTAGCAAAGCTCATCACAACGACAATAAACACCAAAAAAAAAAAAAGAAGGATTCATTCATTCAGCTTAAAAGTAGCATTACAGTGTTTTAAACCAAAACAAAGTGTACAGTAGTAAATTAAGACGAAGGAAGGAAGACTAGGACGGCACAAGTCAACCAAGCAGGGTGGCCCGACAAGATCGCCTATTCCTTCAACTGGATAGACAACTTGTCCTTAGGGGGCTGCCGAGAAGTTTCATCTGACGCCTCGGGATCCTGGCTCGGAGGTGCAACTTCGGAGGACTCCTTCTCGGCTGGGGGAGTCTGGGGGTCAGTAGGAGGCTTCACCACATCCTGGGGCGCTGTTGGGTTACTGATTTCCTCTGTCCCCAACGTCCTTTGGTGCCCAGTCTCCTCAGCAGGCTTATCAGTTGACATTGGATCGTTGGCAACACTGGCCTAGCCTTCGTCCGTCGCTTTAGAGGCGGTGCCAGCTTCAGGGTCAGCGGAGGCAGCCTCACGAATGGCGAAGGGATAATACACTCTCTCGGCCCTCCTAAACTCAGACGAGGCCTCAACCCCAGCTTGGTTGAGGGCATCATTCCAAGTCTGGGAGCAGTAGCGCCTGCATACCTCAGGGACTTGAGCCTTGAGGGTAGCCTCGGTCCTAGCCACCCCCTCAGCAAAGGCCTTCTCCTCCGCTTGCTCTTTGGCGTTCTCAGCATCTGTCCTCACGAACTCGACCTCTTCTTTAGCCCTCAAGGCCTCCTCCCTGGCGTACTCGGCGACGCCCCTGGCTCCCACTACCTCAGCCAGTTTCTTCTCCAGGTCGGCGATATGCTCCTTGGCGACCTGCAGCTAACCCTCAACCTCCCGCAAGTGCCCTGTCTGGTTCTCAGCCTGTTTTTTAGCGCTGGCTAGGTCAGATGTTGTGCTGTCTCTGGCCCTCGTCATCTCCGCCAGGTCCTCCCTCGCCTTCTTGAGATCGGCCTCGGATTTCTTAAGAGTATTCGCGACATCCAAGTACTTGTCGCGCTCCTAATCTAGGGTTCTACCCTGGCTGTCGGCCTCCTCTTCCAGCCTGTAGGTGGCTTGGATAGCCTGCCAAGCGAAACAAGCACACTGTAAGTTGGATACTGAGGAGTAAAATTCAGACAAAGGCACAAGTATCAGAAGTCTTACCATGCCTAGGTACCTCTTGAGGTTACGGGTAACTTCTTGCCTTCTCATGCCTCCCAGCTCGGCTATGTCAGTAGGGAGAAGTAGGGACCTCTCCAGGGCATCGGCTACGCGAGGCCCCTCTCCCCCTCGGAAGTCCCTGAGAGTGGCGTCGTCCATCAAAGGCTTCCCATGAAGCATGGCGGAGGGCAGCCAGGCCTGGGGCTCGGACTGCTGAATGACCTCTTTCCCCTTATCCTGGCCTCAGCTGCTTGGAAGGTCGGCGGGCTTCTTCCTCCTCTTGGGAAGAGCGAGATCTCCCCCCATCCACCGGGTTTTTGCCCTTGGAGGGCCTCTTCCTCTTCAGATCGGTGAACTCGAGCTGAGGGTTTGAGGTCGACCGAGTGGAGGATGACTTGGTCTGCGCAGGCAAAGACTTAGGTGGGGGAGGAGGAAGCTTGGATTGTGACTTCCCCGGCGTGTCCCTCCCCGGCTGGCCCTCAAGCAGGTCGAACAGCCTGGTTTGGGGTTGTCTCTTGAAACCCATCTCGACCTGAGTACTAGTCCTTAGTGACAGAAGGTCTACTTCAGATAAGTGCGGATCACCCAAGTCACCAGGGGGATCCTCGGACAGATGGACTTGCTCGAATGCACTAAATTCGTCCTCGGACGAACCCAGATCAACTACTTCTCCCTCTTTTTCCAAACTTCCACCTTCGGCCTTCGCAGCTTGGGGGGACGAGGAAGAGCCTGCCAACGGGACACCCTCGGGGGTGGAAGACCCTTCAGAAAATGAGAACCCGCGCTTCACCACAGTAATTTGGCGAAGCCTAGAGTCCTTAGCCCTGATCACGTGTCTGGGAGACGAGAAGGACTTCTGAATCGGTTTGTACCCGAGAATCTTGTGAGCGGCTCTAATCTAGTTGTCGGCCTCGTTCATAGAGATCTCTGCCCTGAGTACAGTTTCCAAGTCTTCCTTGTTGACCAAATGGAAGTGTCGTTTAAAGGCGTGTGGGTCTGCAAAAGAAAAAGCTAGTTCTTGTTAACAACTAAGCAATGCAAACAGAGGAAAACATAGCAGATCAACCTCCCCATACTCCGAGTACCCTAGTTGGCTCCCCGTCTACTGTCGGGCAGTGAAAGCCATCGTGCCACTCCCCCGACACGATGAGAAAGTCCTTATTCAACCCCTTGCTAGACTCAGGGAGACACTGGATGAGTCTAACCCTATCATCCCTCGTTTTCATGTAGTACACCCGTTAGGTGCTGAAGGTTGTAGCACCAATTCACATCGTGATGGGTTAACCTTAACCCCATCTTCTCGTTCAAGGCATCCATACAGCCCAGGATCCTGAACATGTTAGTGGCGCACTGGATGGGGGCTAATCGGAAATGCCTAAGGTAGTCCCTCATCACCAGCCTCATGGGGATCCTCATACCACTTTCAAGGAAGGCGATTATGGGAATTACTACCTCGCCAACCTCCTTCCTGATGTACCAATCCCCCTCTTCGCAATACCTTAAACCCATGTCGCTGGGTATCCTATGAGTGGCGGCGAATTCCTCCATTGCCTCCTCAGACTTAACCAACTTCTTAAACCTACCCATCCTAAAGAACGACAAAGAGACTCAAGGAAGAGCAAAAAGAAGGGAAGAATAAAGGGAGAAGAGAATCGGAAAAGGAAGAGCACAAGATAGGGTAAGATGAAAACTTACAGAAATCAGCGAAGGCATTCAGAACAGGCTTTTTAAGCTGTGAAGAGACACGAGTTGGGTTGGAGACTTGACCAAATCAGGGGTGTGTGCGCAAGGACTCTTGAACGCAGAAATGAAGAGGCAAACCGATTCGAATGGGTATTTATCCCCTTACCAAAGACAGTTATGCAAAGATTTCCCGCCCATAATGGCCAAAGATCCCCGCCGTTGGATTACCATCACACCGTTGAACGTGGAGAGTATGGAGCCGCCAAAATTTAATGTGGGTGCATACCGCATATCGAAGCGCCAGAAACGTGCCTTGGACAGATGAAGAGACTCTGGCACTAGCAGAGGACAAGACTTGACAAGCCATGACAAAGGCCCGAGGGCATCAAAATCCTCCTCCCCGCCCGAGGGGCCGGACAGTAGGATTTCGAGGGGCTATTGTGGGGCCAAATAATCTGACAACCTCAGCCCACTTTATATTTGGGCCAAGGCCCATGCCGAGGATAAAGGAGCGTCCGAGGATGAACATTGAAGGCCCAAGTTGCCAAAAAAATCGCCGAGACCATTGAAAGGGGAAGTAACGAGCCACCAGAAGCAGCCTTCCTGAGCATCCAAAGAGAAAGAGCGAGTACAGAGAATTAGCCATGGTAGCACGATGGAGGAGCTGTTCAAGGGAGAACTGTCACCTCCCCAATAAATGCCCACCATTGGCATTCTAGCCGCATTAATGGGGAAATGACCCCTGAACAGTATTGCCTTGGTTGCTGCGACTAACAGGAGGATTGGTGAGGCGACTGATGGGACATGTAGGTATAAGCTTAGATGATCAACAAGTGGAAGGCAAAGATCGTCCAAAAGAGGACTATATAACACAAAGAACAGACCAATGAATGGGGGGGATGACCATGGAAAAAAGACCACCACCAAACTCCTCGGACAGGGCCGAGGACAGACTTCCTGAAGATAACCTCGATTCATCTACGTTCGACGGCGGCGAATACCAGATTGGGCGTTGTCCGTATGCTAGGGCCTAGCTCTTGAACCCACTCTCTACAAATTCATTGTATTGAGCTAGCTGGGCTTGAGTCCACTCACTCAACGGCAGAAGTGCTCAAACTCAGTCCCTACAACCATTTTTAAAAAATTATATATTTACCCCCTTTTTTTTGTTTAAATTGTATAGCATTTGTCATTATAATTTGATCGACTGATTAATATTTTCATAAATAGTTAAAATGTATGTAAAAAATTGATAACATATTATATAGGTTAAAAAATTAATATGGATACTAGTTTATAGTATATGAATATAGATATAATGAATTAATTTTCTTTTAAAAGAAAATCCAAATCAAATTGTAAAAATGAAATACATGACATCTAGCATGCAAGCGACGTCTTTTCAATAATGTTCACTTTCATTTTATTGTGCAATCTTTGAAGAAAGAACTAAGAAGAGTAAAAAACAATGGAGGAAGAACAAAATTGATTAAAAAAAACAAAGACAGGAAGTATGTGAGAGGACAAAAGCAGACTTATCACTTTCATTTCATTTTTAGTCAATATATAGAGAGGAAGAGGTTGTTGCTGTGGGGCTAGGAGCTAGGGACAGATAGGGAAAAACCACCCGGGTCATTAACTTTATAGTTTAAAAGACTATTCTCAACCAAGCATATATGAGATCAATGTACATTCTACATGCCATTTAAGGCTTAAGTACAAGGTAGAGGACATGGTAAAATGTATTGCACAATCAATACAAATGAATTTATAATTTCTTTTGTTGACCCTTTAATAGTGTAATAGTCGCCAAAAGCTTTGAAATTCAGTGGAATAACCGTTCAACACTTCCTTTGTTGTTTTTTTTTTTTTTTTGGTAAACTGGATACTATATTAAAACTTAAGTGGGCAAGGCCACTTCATTACAGTTCCTGGGTCGAGCCCAGCTTGTCCAGAGTTAAAAGAGATACAATAACAGGGGGAGGGGTATCAAAAATAACAAAACTCTCCTCCATTTCAGTTCCTAGCCTTGCTAATCTGTCAGCACACTTGTTACCTTCCCTATAGCAATGCTTAACCCGGGAATGAGTAATTTTCTTCAGCATGTCCTTGCAATCATCAATAAGGGAAGAAATCTCACTGTTAGTTACAGCAGTATTAGCAAGTAAGGAAACAATGCAGGATGAATCAACTTCCACTTCCACTGCATTAAGTCCTAAGCTTAAGCACAGCATTAATCCGTCCCTTAGAGCCCAACATTCTGCAGCAAGGCTTGTGGTAAAGCCAATAGATCTTGCAAAACCACTAACCCATTCCTCGTGACAATTCCTAACTAAGCCTCCTCCACCTGCAAGTCCCGGGCTGCCAAGCGCAGACCCATCAGTGTTTAATTTGAACCACAAAGGCTGCGGTTTGATCCAGCCCACCGAAAGCCGCGAGGATCTAGTGGCTTCCTTTGTTGTTGTAGCTAGTGAATTATCAAAAAAAATATTTACGTATAGTCACCTCATTTGTTGTACCATATTCGCATCCAATGAAAAATCTGCTATATGACGAAAGCAGATATAGAGAACTTTATACAACTAACGTTTTTAGTATTTTGGTGGATAAAAAGCATAATATTTGCAGTAATTTCCATACATTGTAAAAGGACTTGTAAAGCAAAGTCAGCATAATTCAAAAAATCTCTTTCAATTACACAAACACAAACAGACAAAAAGTAAAATCACAAATATTTCTAGCAGTACTCAAGCAATAAACAGTAGTAAGAAATGTGAATTAAAGAATGGCATGATTAAGTAGCTATAGAACATAGACGTGTCCACGTGATATTACTAGTACAAACGATGATGTTTAATAAAAACCTTTTATGTATTGCACCAAACGGTGTTGTCTAGATCTCCTAATGTAGCCGTTAGATTCCAAAGTTAGTTACAGTAGCCCGTGAACCAGAACCTTCATGTAGTACTCTTGTCTGTGGCGAAATAAAATTAAGGATAAATATTAATTCAAAAGTTTTCATTTAAACACCTTTTGTTAATTATGCGGATTAATTAACAATGATTTGGTTAGACCAATTTGGTGATCACAGTATTGGTAAAATTTACCAGAGCTACAATATAAACTAAATCTAGAGATTGAAGCAGTCAACACAAGAACACACATAATTGATAATGAAGTGAGAAACCAACTTCAAATGAAAAAACACTCTGATATTACCTCTACCTCAATAAAGTAATCCACCATATGAAGAGAAGTTGTACAAATTAGTTTAAACCCATGACCCTAGACTGTACTCGATCGTTAGATAAACTTATTGACGTGACATAATTGCCTCACACTAGCTTTAAACCTTTTGAACCCTTATGTATGAAATTATGAATACCTTGTCTCGCGAATTGCATCTATGATAACAATTAGACCTTCTAGCCGATTCCAAGGACCACCTTAAAGATTTGTTTTCTGCATCAACTTACTGGGATTATAGACTCTATGCCTTCAGCTCTTGTTTACCAAAAGACCAACTTCTTTCTTGAATAAAGATTTATGAGACATAAGCTGATCAAAACTAGGTATAGGTTTTCTCTCATTGGTACATGAAAATAGTCTCTAAAGTCTAAACCTCTTGTTGAAGTCGTGCTATAATAAACCTTTCATATATATGCATGTAGGGCACACAAAAAAAGGCAATAGCATACTCAATTAAAATACGTCAGATTTTGTTTTAATAATTTTTGATCGATCTAGTCACAATCGAACATCTATCGAAAATCATCTTTAATTGATAGAGCATTAATCGAATGGCTACTGAAATCACAAATTACTCTTAAAAGACTGTCTTCTTTTGGGTTGCATCTTAGGCCTTTTGAACCTAGACTTTGACACATATTACAAAATCATGGAATTTACCAACTTAAATCATAACAATTTCCCCATTTGGCAATTTTGTGACAAAACTGAAAAACCACAAATTGAACCAAGACTGACTGACTTATAAGACTTAAAAGTAAATAGAAAACCTATCTTTCATGAAAACATGAACAAACACATTAAACGCATTGTACCATGTAGCAAGCATAACAGGTTATATCATTAGCTAAAAATGACAGGCTTACATAAATCCTTTATCAGATGGCAAGATAATATAGGCAATAAGCATAACATATATGAAACAAACCCATATCAATAATAGATAAACATTCAGCACAATTTGATGTCAAAACTAATGATGGTTAAAAAACTTTCAAAGGTACATAATTAAAAGCTAACAAGTCCCCTCCAAACATCAGTAGTCGAAGAAGCACGATAGGGGGAAGGACTAGGATTGTCTTCGTCAAAAAGGGTAGCTGCATCCGTAGCATAAATGTCTTTAACACTACAAGAAATCTGGGTTTAGGCGACGTTTCTAAAACGTCAGTAAAAACCCAAAAAACGTCGCTATACATAGAAATGGACTATAGTGATGTTTTTTGTTGCGACGTTCCAAAACGTCGCGATAGAGCAGTCGCTATAGGTCTATTGCGAGGTTTTTAGAAACGTCGCCATATGTGACTCTTTGTTGGCGTTCAAAATATTTTAGTGACGTTTTAGAAAACGTCACTAAATCATATAACATTTTTGTATATGATGCAAGAAAATACGTGTCGCGACATTTTTAAAAACGCCGCAAATAATCACACCTATAGCGACATTTCAAAAAACGTCGCAAAATCATTTGTGCTCTTGCTTTTTAGCGACGTTATAAAAACGTCGCTAAAACCTGCTTATTATAATTTTTTTAAAATATAAAAAATGCTATATAAACCTGTTTAAAATTCAACAATGACTCACATAAGCTTATAATAGATCAAATGTGCCTATTGATCATCAATATTTCACAATAATAAATATCCAAACTATACATATATCATCTTGAACCCACATAAACTATGACAATATTATAAATAAAGTACAATACTCCGAAGATAAATGTGGTTGTAACAAACCACTCGTCTACCTACACAAAAAAAACCACCACCCAAACTATGACAATATTATAAACAAAGTACAATAGTTTCAAAATAATTGTGGTCGTTCAAAACAACTATGTAATAGCCCATGAAATCTTTAAAACACTGCATTCACCGCTATATGCTAGTTTCTTGATGGGATGAAGCTTGCGATCTATAAGGAGTTGAAGATTGATGATCTAAACCGAAACCATCTTGAATACAAATTAAGAGTATCTAATAAGTTCATAAAGAAATCATTTTGAGTAACAAAATAATAGTTGCTAAACTTAAAAAATTTTAACACCAAATACATTTCTACCATATCTTTATTTACACAACAAATTCAAAACCACATAGTTTCTAAAATTGACTATAGGATTATACATAATCTTAAATATACTAAACAACCATATCAAGTCTATCAATATCCTCATTTACACAAATTGACTAAGTCTTAAAACTCTACAAACTTAAGTAAAAATCATGGAAGTAGAATTACACTTACACTTAAATATAATGCACAACATATTCAAAACCCCTTAGTTTCATAAACATGCAAATAAGATAACACATAATTATAAATATAATAAACAAACCATATCAAGTCTATCTATATCACCATTCATATAAATGGACTAAGTCTTGAATCTCTACAAACTTAAGCAAAAACCATGGAGGTAGAATTACACATATACTTAAATATAGTGCACAACATATTCAAAACCACATAGTTTCATAAACATGCAAATAGGATTACACATAGTCTTAAATACACTAAACAAATCATATCAAGTCTATCTATAACCTCGTTCACACAAATGGACTAAGTTTTGAATCTTTACAAGCTTAAGCAAAAACCATGGAAGTAGAATCCACCCAATACAATTATTATAATCACAATTATAGAATGCTTACAAGTATTGAAAACCAAAAAAAAAAAAAATCAACAAATATAACTCAACCATATCCATCCAAATTTCCAAATATAATAAACACTCCCAATATCAATTGTAACGATCTTATAACACCATGCAAGCCACCCGCTTGCTCCAACATAACAATTCACCCAATACAATTATCAATATAATAATATAGAATGCTTACAAGTATTGAAGTCCAAAAAGTAATCAACAAACATAATTTAACAATATCCAAATTTTCAAAAAATAATAATAACTCTCAATATAAATGTAAACCATCTTATAACACCATACAAGCCACCCGCTTGCTTCAACACAACAATCCACCCAATACAGTTATCATAATCACAAATATAAAATGCTTACAAGTATTGAAGTCCAAAAAATAATCAACAAATTATAACTTAAAAATATCCATCTAAATTTTCAAAAAATAATAAACACTTCCAATATGAATGTAAACCGCCTTATAGCACCATACAAGCCACCTGCTTGTTTCAACTCAACAATCCACCCTAACACAATTATCAACATCTCAAGTACAAAGTTTTAAGCAAAAATTACTTACTATGCTCAAGCCAAGCAAACACCTTTCCAAAAAAAAAAATCCAAACTTATCACAATAAATGAGTGCTTAACCTGCAAAATAAAAAAGGACACTTAAATGATGTGGAAGGCAAATAAAGGTGAGAGAGATTGCACATGATCTTGATTTAGACTCTTTGATTGTAGATTGGTTCACTTAAAATAAAAAACAAAAAAAAAGGTAAAGAAAAGCATATTGGATCTTTTAGATATCCTAAGAGTCAGAGATATCAGTTAGCCAGAGCTACCTATGATTCTTCTTATTTCATTTGTTTTTTCTCTCGTTGCAAGAAACACTTGTGATACGTCCAAGTTTAACACAAAGAAAACACAATTTTAGCGTCAAGTTGGAGGCTTCATTTTCCATCAATCAATTAGTTGATGCAGAAGATGGGCACAAACCCAATATTAAGAGGGCCATTATGAGTTTTCATTTTATTTTATGGCCAAAGGATAATAACAATTCCAATAAATGTGTATTCGCTTATCTTACAAGAGTAATGGGTTTTATCATATAGATAATAAATAAATAAAAAATAGTCTCATCATAAATTTAAATAGTTTTCACGCTGTTAGGATTTCCATCAAATATAACAAATAATATATAAAAAATGTGCCTAATAGAATTTTGAATTATCTATTAAATTTTATTGAGGTTCTAAAGGCCAAGCATGCAGTGCTTATTACCAATTATTAGAGGGAGACAAAAATTTTATTGTTCAAGGAGTTGAGCCAAACTCAATTTGCTTGATAAGAAAAGACCAGCTCTCACATTAATTGCGAGAATGATCTCGTGGTCCATTAGGTTATTAGTGTTGTGTGGGAGATCTTGAGGAATAAATATAGCAAGTATGAGGTATGTTAATTTATTTAATAATTAATTTAATAAATATGTTATCAAATTAATTTAATAATTATTTAAAAGATAAATAAATATATTAAATTAGTAAAAATTGAAAATTTAACAAAAATAATCCAAATAAATATAAAAATTTATATTTCAAATAATTTTTATATGTCATAAATTTCATAATGCAAATAGGTATATTAAATTCTAAGAAAACGTAATTATGAAAATAAAAAATATTAAATTTTAAGCATAATTGACAACCAAATATTTTCTTTTTTATGCCCCATTTATTAGTCAACCATTTGAGAATTATAAAATTAAAAGAAAGAAAAAAAAAAACTACAAGAGTGGGCAGACATTGGTTTGCCCACTCATTAAAATATGGGTTAAATAAAATTTAAGTGGTTAACAGCAAAGCAACTAGAAGACTAGAGGTTTAGAGTAGCAAAGCAACTAGAAGACTAGAGGTTTAGAGTTACCAAGCAGTCCATGCAAGCATCAGTGGTTGACCTGTGTTTTGATCTAATGTGCATAGCACACCATCTATTCCACCAACAACTAAAGTTGACTTGTCACTTCGCAGGTGTTGCAGAGAATAAACAACATTCAGACTCACTCGTGTTTCCCATAGAGATCTCATTGTCCTGAATATTACCATTAACAGAATTGGTAACTAGCCAATAATAAGAATCCATAATAAAATTCCAAAAATTGTCCTGGTATTCATTTTATTGCCTATTTACATTTTATAAAAAAAAAAAAAAAAAAAAAAAGAGATGAAAAATTTAAGATCATAACAATAGGTGATTTTGTAGACATCACAGCTTTTGCTGGTTGCAATATATATTCAGCTTTTGCTATTTTATTAATTTTGTTTAACTTGTCAGGAGAAGTTGAAAGTTTATGCACTTACAAATGAAGAACAATGCCCTGGTAAGTTCAGGAGAAGAAGAAAAAAAATGCTTCAAACTTATAAGCATTTTGTGACAGCAGGTCACACAAAAGCATCCAATTTATTCAGGAACTGGAAGTCTACTGTATTACTTTCAATGAAAAAAGTTGATCCAACAAGGACAAATGAGAAGACACAAAAGGACGTTCTACCCACATGAAAAATATTGTAACATAACAATAGGAATAGAATACCTCCTATTGTTATTCTTGATCTTAGTGTTGCTAACTGTTGAACTGTTGAACAGTTTGGATCAGTCATGAATAGCGTTAACTTGACACGGGTCTTCAACATACAAGTAACTTTAATTATTCTCTAGCAAGTAGGTAGGATATCGAAAGCTTAAGCTCTTGATAAGTGCTGAAGGGAAGCATTTATCTCAAGATTTTTTAATCACACTTATATGAGCTAAGTGGTAGGTTTGGTTCTAACTAAATCTTCATGGGTATTCTTACCTCAAAGTAGCACAATAGCATTGCCCCTCTCTCTCTTTTAAACCTCCATTTTGCAAAGCCACCCCTCCCACCACTGTGTATGGCAAAGGTCACTTCTACTATCAATCTTTATAAATGATGAATTCACTTAGTGACTTACAAACTTGTTTTCGCGATAGTGGACCAAACATTGGTACCACTATCTAAAGGAGCACTTAACAAGCATAAATACATAAATAAAAATAAAAGATCAGAAATTTTCACATCACATAAAAGAACTGCTTTGTATAGTTAATAATATTGATTTTAAAAATTAAAAATCATAATTAAAAACCAATTTGTATTCTTAAAAGATTGCCACTCACTTCTCCAGCCAATTACAAGATTTAAAGGGGGTGGGGGAAACAAATATGCCAAAAGCACTTGTACCAATTATATTTTCTTGATTCAGAATTTAGGAAAACATCCAACAAACAACGGTCTTGTATAGGATTTAATCCTGCTAGTGGTAAGGTTCATAGACTTAAAAGACATCACATCAACATGAATCCTCAAACTAATTTGCTGGAGTATGGTAGCATTCAGGTCAAGTTTCACATACACAAAGACACTCAAAGCATTGATTTATTAATGTTACCTTGCTTTCATCAAAATCAAAGTCAACTAGAGGAACTGTGTTTGGAACAAAATATTCTTCCACACATTTGTAGCTTTCTAGGGACCAGAGATGCATTACCTAGCATCATTCACATGCAATAAGTTAACAGTATTAAGATGCAAAGCATAAAACAAAATCTACTCTCACCAAGGGAGAAACATAAAAGTTGACTAGTAATTATTAATTTATTACAATCCTTAAGGATGGCATTGTAGTTAGCAACTCAGCATACATGGTACAATACCTTATCACCTTTGCCAGTAAGAATCAAGCCCATCTTCATGGGGCACTGATTAAACCTAATAGAAGGCAAGGTTAGAAAAATAATATCCGCCACCCAAGATTTGCCTATTCACACCTACACACACAATCCACATGTAACTTTTACAATTTTACATAATTAGAATAACAAGCATGGAATGCCTCTAGAGATATACCAAACTTTAACATTTTGATGAAAATGCTATATTTTTCCCCATAATGTGGATCTGCTAAGATTTGATAAAGTTCATATTTTCACAACAAAAGAGATATCCTGCAAAACATCAACCCAACCCTATAAATGAAAAATAGAAGATCCTCATACTTTTAGAAAAAATCTCTTCGATTATAAAATAGACAAAATCCATTTCCCAATTATCTTGGCTGTGTCTCGCTTAAGGCCAGGCAATTTAATTGACATTTTACTTTCTCAATTATCTTATGTTTATAGTCAAATCCAACTTATTTTCACCTCACTAAAATAAAATATAAAAAAAATATTCCAAACTCACTACTAGCAAAAATAAACCACTCCTAACTACGTACAATTCTTAAACCTTTATTATAATATTTGACAAATAATCAACTTGTCCAAATGAGTATTTCTACAAAGCTCATCCAAGTCAACTACTGAAAAAATTTATCAAATCTGACAACAAAACAAATAATAGCTATTTAAATATCAAATAACAATACAACATAAATATCAATAGAAGACCAAAAGACATCAATTTACTCTTTTTGTTGAAAAAGATTGTACCTTTCCTTGTCAGAGACGATGGTTTTATCTGCAGAAGTGGTGGAGGAGGAGAGTGGCTTTGAGGGAAAAACAGTGTGTTTTGAGAGAAATGGGTTTGAAGAAAGTGATATGATGATGCGACGTCTAAATCGGTGGAGTTTGACGACGGCCATGGTGGTGGCTAGGGCAGATCGGCGGCTAGGCTAGGGCGAGGGCAGTGGCGGTGGGTGGTGGCTAGGCTAGGGTGAGGGCGGTGGCGTCGGCGGCGTGAGGGGAGAGTGAGAAGATGAGTTATGGGGAGAGAGAGAGGTGGTACACAAACGAACAAAGAAAAGAAAGACATAAAAGAAAAAGAGTGTAGGAAAAAACAATGAAAAAAGAAAAGAAAAAGTGGGAAATAAAAAGTTGGGCGAAACTTTGTGCGGGAACAATGAAATTTCTGGAGGGGGGCATATAGCGACGTTATCAAAACGTCGCTATATAGTTTTATTTCTTTTATCTTAACCTTTGGCGAGAAGGGTACGGGGTTTATTAATAACTATAGCGACGTTTTACGAAAACGTCGCTATAAGACAAATAAATGCCGCTAAAAATATACTTTTTGCGACGTTTTAAGAAACGTCGCTATTATTCCTGGTTATAGCAGCGTTTTTTATAAAACATTGCAAAAGGAACATTCTTTAGCGGCGCTAGTCAGAAACGTCGCAATATATCACTTATAGCGACAAATTTAAAAACGTCGCTAAAAAAAACGCCACCCAAACCCAGATTTCTTGTAGTGTAATTGGAAACATCAATAGGGTTTGAAGAAGAAGATTGAGGCCAAGGTCATATCTAGTGAGATCTACTAAGTTCCATAGTACCACAATCAATAGTAGTGGAAGTTTAAGAGGATTCAGACTAAGAGGGATAAATAGGGGCGGACATATAGCAAAGCTTAGGGGGCATGGCCCCCCTAAATTTTAAAAAAATTGTTTTTTGTACATGTTTAATATCAAACTAGACTGCTTTTGTATAGTATTAGAGTTTAATTTTGCGAATATACATATGTGAAAGTTGTTAATTTTATATATAATATATTTATAAATTATGACTTACTCTAGTATCAAAATATTAATATTTATATTTGTGTATGTATGTTTACACATGTGTGTGATGGTTTATCTTGACTCGAGACTAATATATTAGTAACAAAATTTGGCCCCCCTAAACAAAAAATCTTAGCTCCGCCCCTGGATGTTAAAACTGAAGTGCAAGAAAGCTGAGTGATCACACAAGGAAACATAACACAACTTCTTTGAGAAGTGCTCCGATGTGTAGCAATGATCAACTTACAAATTGTTAAATATATGAGCAATGCTATGTATTATACTATGTCGTATATGCTAGAGTGTATGCGGAAGGGGATAAGAACACTAAGAACACGTGGGTTACGTGGTTCAGCCTTGTCGACCTACATCCACGGAGGAAACCCTTAAAGGCTACATCTTTGTTATGTAAGAGTGTAGTACAATAACATGTGTTACAATGAATCATAACATGAGTATATATAGGCTACTAAACCCTAGACTACTAGTACAAGTAGGAGTGGGCTTGGGCCTATTATGTTGGGCTAATATGTCTAATATATCTTTAACACCCTCCTTCAAACACAAGGCGGAGAAGCTCGATGAAGGCTTGAGGTTGGATAAGTATGAGAAGATCTCTTGGAGATGCCTTTAAAGAAACCACGATGAAGAATGTGCCAATTGACTGATTTTGGACCTTTAAATGAAGAAACAGAGTCCAAATTTGGAATATACTCGAAAAACTGAGTAAAATAGGCCTTTTCGAAAATTTTAACTTTTGGTCAAAGGTGAACGCAAAAGTCAAAAGTCAACAGTTAAGTAAAAGTCAACGAGCTAGATCCGGATGTCCGGGTTGGGTCAGTCCAAGTCAATGGTCTGCTAGGTGACGTGGTGCTAATGAGGCAACACTGTTGACATGGCAAGCTTTCGTGCATGCTGATGTGGCATGCTTTCATGTCTGCTAACACAACCTAGTGACATCATTGAATGACGTCGGATGACATTAGCATGGATTCTTTAGTGCATGTATGGCATGTGATGGCGATGGCACGTGGCAGGAACTCCAAGTGGTGCGTGTAGGTGTGTATTACAGTGGATGATCGCAGGATTTCACGGTTTTGCAAATTGGGGGACGACAAGGCAGATAGTGCGATGCGTGTATTTAATCAATGAACTACACATGAGATCCAAGGAGGCGCATGGGATGAGATTATGGAGCCTTTGACAGCGCGTGGTGGTGCGTGCAGTTGTTGATGGGGACCTTGTTCCTGTGCTTTGACCGTAAGAGGCCGTGGAGCACGTCTATGTGGTTGATTTCATCAAGCAAAGGCTTATGTGCACAAATCTAACAAGTGAGTAACAGATTTCTTGTGTTTGTGAATCTTGGAACCAGTAGTGAGCCATGGCGGCAACATGATGCCGTGGAGTCTAGATCCGAAGTCACAAACAAGCTCCTATGATTTCAGTTGGTGGTGTGCACGTGGGAAACTTCTTTGCTATGTAGAGATATTTGTTTAATGCCAAGAACAAAGTTTGGCTCTGATACCCTATTAAATATGTTAGCAATGCAATGCATTATACCATGTTGTATATACTAGAGTAGATGCGAAAGGAGAATCATAGAATAGGAACACTGAGAATACGTGAGTTACATGGTTCAGCCTTGTTGGCTTACATCCACAGAGGAAACCCTTAATGGTTACATCTTTATTATTTAAGAGTGTAGTATAATAATCTATGTTACAATGAACCCTAACATGAGTATATATAGGCGACTTAACCCTAGACTACTAGTACAAGTAGGAGTGAGTTTGAGCCTATTACATTGGGCTAATATGTCTAATATATTTCTAATACAAATGTGATAGCAAATGTCAATTAATAGCCACATCTATCAACAAAGCATAAAGCTTACAAGAATGATTCACCATCACATTCTTGACATGAGAAATGGGAGATAAGTTAGGACAAACGATTTAGATGAGTAACTGAAACTCATCACTGTAGCCCGTGATTTTAAAGAGCATTTCAGTAGGACTTGGTTGAGATAGAGATGAATATGGAAGTAGAGGGCCAGCTACTCTAGGAATGCATGGGACTGTGGATACTATATACGGAGAAATACGATAATAATGACCACTAATATAGACACAAAAGGAAGAGTCATATATATGCTCGAGAAGAACTCAAGGATGAAGGAAAAATTGGCAGAGAGGAAAAATCAAAACACAAGAGCTCCTACCCACTAGAGACAATCACGTGAAGGATACACAAGTCGACTATCTCAATTAGCTTGTTTCTCTTTCTTCGTTTCATCTTTTTCCTTTTTCTTTATTTCATCCACTGTAAACTCTCTTTCTCTCTCTCTCAAGTGTCCTTCAAAACATCAATTCTGCCCATATCTATATGCTTAATCTATTGTCGTGTTGTGCTGCAGTGACACTACCTCTCTGCCTCTCTTTTCAGTTCAGTGTCTCTCACATTCTCTCAGTTAAGGGTTTCTTCTTTTTTTTTTTTTTTTTGGGAATTTGATGGAAGGACCGAAAATTTAAATTTATATTAGTTTTTTTCAAATTTTTTTACGGGCTGGGCTTTTTTTATGTTGGTAAAATTAATAGATTGGGCTAATTTTTGTAACTTTGCTATTGGTGATTTTGTTATTGATCTTATTATTTTGGAGTTTGCTATTTTTAAGGGGGTTTATCTGTAATTTTATTGAACTAAATTGCTAAATTAGTACCTATAGGTGGAATACAAATCCCTTGTACCATTTTTTGTGTTTCATTTTGTGCTTATTTGGATACCACTTAGTTTGCTGAAACTGAAAAATTTTTGCTGAAATTAAAAACTTATTGCTGAAAGAACTGTAAATAAAGGTAAAATTTAATTGAAATAGTATAGTATGGCTCATGAATAGTACCAAAAAGTATAGTGGAGCCCATTAATAGTAGCAAAAATAAGCAACATAGTAAAATAAATTTCATTTTTCATTTCAATCCAAACGTAGGCTTTATGTTCTACCAATTACATCTTATCATACATTTATTTGTCTTTCCTTATAAAATAGCCAAAGTTTAAAATAGAAAGGAAAAAAAAAAGCACATAGCAAGTTGTGATTAGTGAAACATCAAGTGGAACTCAAAATGTGGTATAGAAGATTTGTATTCCCTGTATGTAGATACTAATAATTATTAAAAAAAAAAAAAAAAAAGATTTAAGGGGGACTATAGCCTCCCAAAGCTAAAGAATAGCTTTGGCACTGTGCACAATGTGCCATAAGGATGGTACAAGAAGATAGGAACGTGGAGCCCTAAAAGATTTGGAGTCCAACTTAATTGATTTGGGAAAGAGAGAAAAAGGAGTCAAGCCACATGAGAGAGAGAAAGAGAGATCTAACCACGAAAGATGAGAAGATTTAAAAAGAATCCCGAATTTCAATCGATTCAAGGACAATGGTACTATTGTGACAAGTTTTGATCGATCGAAGGTCAATCAAGAGTTGGTCTAAAAATAGAAAGACCCTATGAATTTTTTGATCAATTGAGAGTTGATCAAAGTGATCCAAAAAAACAAAAACTTCCAAAAAAAAATTTGGTTGATCAAAAAGGGATCAAGAATGTGCAAATTAGAAAAATGTACAGTAGATTATTCACAAATAAAATAAAATAAAATAAAAAGGGCAACAGGAACAGAAAGAGAGCGCTTTTAGCCATAAGCGATGACGCGTACGCTGCTTGTAGTGGAGGAGAGGGACCGCGGTATTAATAGAAAAATCCTAGTACTACCATGTTTTTTTACCATTTTTGTCGTAATTTGGTCAAGTAGCAAGTTATAAATGCTGAATTAAAAGTGGCGGGTTTATAATGTAAACAAATAGCGGCAAAAATTATGGAAAAAAAAAGAAGTCAATGGTACCAATATTACTCGCATTAATACGAAGCTACGTGGAAACCGGAAATTAGTGGAGGAAACTTGGACTTCAAGCTTACAACTTACAAGTATTTCTAAAATGATATTTGTTTTCTATTTCCATTTTTCCTTTAATGTATTGTGTGTGAGAATGAGTGTTTCCCTAGCATTACTCCACTTTATGAGGACAATTTTATTTATCGAATTTTAAGTAAAACATTATATGTTTAATTTTTTTAATATAAAAAAGGAGAGGAAATATAAATAATTTAATGATATGGAGGATGTAGCTAAATTTAAATGTTGAATAAAATAATATGAGAAGAAAAAAAGAAAAACAAAAGATATAATAATAAACACCAAATTATCAAAAGCATGTTATGTAAAATAATAATAATAATTTTTTATATACTATTTTTAATTCTTTATAATGCAATATGATAAAATTCAACAATCAAAGTGAGCAAAATTTAAAAAAAAAAAAAATACAAAACTAAATCGCACCAACCTAAAATAAAGTTATAAGGAACACAAAAATTTGTCAACCTAAAACAAATATGCATGAAATTTTTTTTTTTTTAAAAATCCACCAAAAAATTGAGAGAGAAATAACTTTTTTTGTGAGAAAAAATTGTCCATAGAATGGAAGAGTGGATGACAAATTTATTCTAAGAGGATAATAATAAGAAGAAAAAAATAATAATAAAGGGAAAGAGGAAAAGAGATATTAAGGTAGAGGGTTTGGGGAGATGAAAAGATATAGGGAATGAGAAATGTTGGAAAAAGTGTAAAATATTAAATTTTTAATTTTTTTAAATAAAAAAGATGAGAAAATATAAATAATTTAATGATATGGAGGATCTCATCTTATTTCAATGTTAAATATAATAAGATGAGAAGGAAAAAAAAAGCAAAAAAAAAAAAGAGATAACAATAAACACTAAATTATCTAAATTATGCTATGTAATAGAATAATATTATTTTTTATATACTATCTTTAATTCTTTATAATGCAATAATATGATAACATTTAACAATCAAAGAGAATAAAAATAAATAAAACTTAAAACACAAAAATAAATATCATCAACCCAAATTAGAGTTCTAAAAAACACAAAAAATTATCAACCTAAAGCAGAGATGCAAAAAAAAAAAAATCCACCAAAAAATTGAGAGAGAGAGAGAGAGAGAGAGAGAGAAATAATATTTTTGTGAGGGATAACTATGTAAAGAATGGAAGAGAGGATAACAAATTTATAGTAAGAGGGTGTGAATAAGAAGAGACAAAATATAGGAAGATGAAGGGAAAGATGAATAGTGATATTAAGTTAGAGGGTAGTGGGGAGATGAAAAGGTAAGGGAATGAGAAAGGTTAGAGAAAGTGTAAATATTAAAAAAAAAAAGTGAATGTTAAAAAAATTATAGGAAAATTGGAAAGAGAAAAAGATAATGACATGGATGCTAATGTGACTTAACTGGAGTGTAGCAACAATAAATGCTACACTTCAGCTTTTAGATATATATAGATATAGACTAGAAAGTTAACATTGACACCTAAACTAGTAGATACAAAAATTTGAAAAAAAAAAAATGATACCAAAATAAAAAGGAATTAATAAACAAATGATTCAAAAAAAAAAAAAAAAAAAACCAAGTACAATTTAGAGAATGAAATTGAAATAAGAAGAAGAAGAAAAGAACAACTTCACATAGGATGACAACCAAACAACGTTTTAACAAAAGAAAATTCCTTGTTTCTCGGCAATACCTTTACCCAAATACATTAATCAACAAATTCTAACCCAAAATATAATTCCAACAAAGGAAAATTTGGGCAATCCTTCTTGACCTTTCAGTTTCAGTCGTTTGACGGTGGCAGTAGTCTAGTGGTATTTCTCTCTACGTCCCACTGAATATGGAACCTCTGTTCTCTCTCGGTGTATTTTGTTTGTTCATATTGTTTTCTTTGTGTTTTATTAATATTGAAAAGGTTTAAAACCAAGCAATTACTTTTCTTTAAACGGTATTTTAACTTTATCAAAAAAAAAAAGCACTCCCACACTGCCACAATTCTACAATCCCACGTTTAGATTAAAAAGAAACACTCCCACCCAAAAAACACACTCCAATTCCCACGTTTAGACTTAAGGAAGAAAAAAAAAAAAAAAAACCCAATCCCTAATTTAACTCGAATGCCCCAAACTAAAGAATTCTTACCTAGATTCCTTAGTCAAAATCAAATTTAATCCAAACACCTAAATCGATATCAATCCGACCAAAATAACCAAATTTAAATAACAATTCATCCATATATTTTAACAATAAAAAAAATTTTAAAAAAATAAAAAAAAAAAAACTTTACTGAGTCTAATGGTGGATAGAACTCTACGAACTCTATTTCACGATTTGGGTTTGCATAGAGAGTGGCAACGAGAAGAAAGATGGATGAGAGAAGTGATAGGTTATGTGTAGCGTATGAGTAAATTATTAAAAAAATCTAAATCTAAACCAATCCAACCAAGAAATTCAAACCTAAATTATATTCAATTCCCAAATTTGAAAACGAAAAGGAAAAAAACAATAACAATAACTTTATCGGTTATGGGTACACAACCTGCCTCTTTGATGGTGGTAGATTTTTCTTTTTCTATGTGCTTGCGGTTCCAGTGGTGTACGTCTGGCAAGGAATCAAACGAGTATAGCAAGTATTTTTTTTCTTTTTCTATTGTAAGTTTTTTTTGGGAGCATTGCAAATCTTGTATTTTAACCAGTTATTTTTTATTTATATACGGAGAAACTATCAAATGGTGTTTTAATGTGAAACGGTATAATTTATCGCTTTTTCAGTGTGACCGTGGCTGAATTTTAGATAGGCATTTTTCCTACATGGCAGCACCTCCTTATTTACAAGAAAAGGCTTCTGCTATTATATATAGTATATGATATAGATTTCGTCGGTCTGTGTTTAGTTTCGTCGATCTCTTGTTCTTCCTCTATCTCTGCACAGCAAGCAAGTCTTCTGGTTGATTGAACTTTAAAGTTTAAAGGATGTAATTGAGTGAATAATTATGTCGGTCACGGGGTAGTTCTATTCCTCAATCTCAATTCTTGTGCACCTTACGAACTATATCTATGTCTCTCTATCTATGTCTCTTTATTTCTCTGTATCCGTCTCTCTCTATCTCCGTATCTCAATACCTCTATGGACTTTTCATCGTATTTAATTTTGACTAGTGAGTTTTTATTAAACTAGGAAACTATTAACATGGTGCTTTTTCATTGCGGAAACAATATAAACTTTCGCTTTTTAATTGCAAGAGTGGCGGAATTTTAGATGGACATTTTTCCTACATGGCAGCACCTCCTTATTTACAAGAAAAGGCTTCTGCTATTATATATAGTATATGATATAGATTTCGTCGGTCTGTGTTTAGTTTCGTCGATCTCTTGTTCTTCCTCTATCTCTGCACAGCAAGCAAGTCTTCTGGTTGATTGAACTTTAAAGTTTAAAGGATGTAATTGAGTGAATAATTATGTCGGTCACGGGGTAGTTCTATTCCTCAATCTCAATTCTTGTGCACCTTACGAACTATATCTATGTCTCTCTATCTATGTCTCTTTATTTCTCTGTATCCGTCTCTCTCTATCTCCGTATCTCAATACCTCTATGGACTTTTCATTGTTTATTAAACTAGGAAACTATTAACATGGTGCTTTTTCATTGCGGAAACAATATAAACTTTCGCTTTTTAATTGCAAGAGTGGCGGAATTTTAGATGGACATTTTTCCTACATAGTAGCATGACCTTAATTGTAGGAAAAGGCTTCTGCTTATATATAGTATACGATATTGATATGGATTCATTTAGTTGTTTTACTTTAATAAATTATTAAATTGTTGAATTTAATGTGTGAGTTTGTGTTTATGTTTATATTTATGTTAATGTTGTATTGTGTTGTGTTTGTTTGTGTGTGGGGAGGTGGGGGGGGGGGGGGGGGGGGGGGGGGGATTTACTTGGCCTTTATTTTAACGAAAAATGCATTACCACAAAAAATGCACAACTTTTGCCACATGCAATTCTCCATGTGACTAACTATGATTGGTGAAGAAAAAGTGGTAGCTCCATGTGAAAGTGACAAATAACCAATTATAGTTTGCTACATAGGAGAATTGTGGCAAAAGTGGTGAGTTTGTTTGTGATAGTAGAACCTTTATTTTAAACTAGAAGCAGATTGAACGCCCACGTGACCTTCACATTGAAAATGTTGACCAACAAAAAGCTTTCCAAATGTGTTCAAGAGAGGCATAACCAAGTTAAAGTTTCAAAATAGTCCCTAAAGTTAAAATTCTAGCAACTATACTCATCCATGTTCACGAATACTTAAACCCCTTAATGACTATGGGAAAAATATTTCAAATCAAAGTTCAATATCTAAGCTCTAAATAACCAAAATTCAATGAGAAATTCAATTCCTAGCTAGTGTTACATTAGGTAAAAACCAAAAAGGTAAATTTTGTCAATTTTTCAAGAAAAGTGCTACATCCACAACAATTTTTACAACAAATTATAGGTGGTAAGTGTTACCGTTTGGTTCTAATTGAATTTACCCCTCAAGAGCTTGCAAATTTTGTGCGGGCACAAGATCCTTCCATCCTGTTCTTGGCCGAAACGTGGGCAGATGAAGCTAGGCTAAAGAAACTTCGTGATGATTTACAATTTGATGAGCTTTGGGTGGTGGACCGTGTTGCTTGAGTAGGTGGCCGTGCCCTTCTGTGAAAAAACTCGATGGACATTGTTGTAGACTCGGCTTCTCTTAACCATATAGATGTCATTATCAATAAGGGGAAGGACGATGCTTGGAGGTTTACTGGGATATATGGCCATTCGGAGTCGAGTAGGAAAGGTGAGACGTGGGAGATGATAAGGGGGCTGAACCACAAATTTAGCTTACCATGGGTTTGCGTCGGAGATTTTAACGAAATCCTTAAGGGTCATGAAAAACTGGGAGGTGCGCCTAGGAGGGAATCTGAGATGAAGGCATTTAGAAATGTGGTGGACGAATGTGAATTGGTGGATCTGGGGTACACCAGACTTAAGTTCACGTGGAGAGGTACCAGACTGAGTAGGGTGGTGCTTGAAAGGCTTGACTGTGCCTTAGCAAACACCTCATGGCTGGAACTGAATCTAGCAACCCGTGTGCAGCACTTTAGAGCTCACTCTTCGGACCATAACCCTATTTTGATCAAACCAGAGGGCATTGCACCATATCGAAATAGGTCGTTTCACTTCGAACAGATGTGGTTGAGGGAGGAAGGGTGCGGGGAAACCGTTAAGGCAGTTTGGGGCAACTCCATGGATATGAGTTCAATGCCAATAGTCTCGGATAAGATCAAGAAATGTGGAGAAAGGCCGGTTGAATGGAGTAAACATTCGTTTGGTAATATTAGGAGGCAGTTGGAGGAAAAAACAAAGGAGTTTATTAAAGCTGAATTAGCAGCAGCCAGTGGGTCCGATTGCAACATGGTGCAAGTGATTCAGGTGGAGGTTAATGAGCTGCTTGAGAAGGAAAGTTTGATGTGGCAACAGAGAGCTAGGAGTTTATTCCTTAAGTCTGGGGATCGTAACACACGTTACTTTCATTAAAAAGCTTCTCACAGGTACAAGAGAAATCGGATTCTTAGGCTCAAGAATAACAATGATGTATGGTGTACTTCTGACCAACAGATTGCGGAGATTGCGGTTAGTTTTTATGAAAGATTGTTTACCTCTTCCCAACCTTCTGCCATGGATGTTGTTTTACAAGCTATTGAACCAAAGGTGACAAAGAGTATGAACTAGGAGCTTCTCAGGGATTTTACTCGAGAGGAAATTGATTTAGCTCTCAAACACATGGAACCACTAAAAACCCCTAGCCCGGATGGTATGCCTCCTATTTTCTTTCAATCCTTTTGGTCTGTGATTGGTGATGAGGTTTCCTATGCTATTCTTGATTGCCTTAATAATTGTCATATTCCACATGATTTAAATCACACTTTTGTTACACTCATCCCCAAAGTTAAATGCCCTGAACTCATTTCAGAATTTAGACCCATTAGTTTGTGTAATGTTATTTACAAATTAATGTCTAAAGTTCTAGCTAACCGTTTGAAGAAGCTGTTGCCTTTTTTAATGTCAGAGAACCAAAGTGCTTTTCAGGAAGGAATGGTGATCACTGATAATATTTTGATGGCTTTTGAAACTCTCCATTACATGAAGCATCATTAGTCAGGGAAGATAGGTTTTATGGCCTTAAAACTTGATATGAGTAAGGCGTATGACCGGGTGGAATGGAGTTTCATGGAAGGTTTACACCGGAAGATGGGGTTTCATAAGAGATGGGTTGCTTTGATGATGGAGTGCATTACCACTATTTCTTATTCTTTATTGATCGATGGGGAGCCTACAGGTGTCATTCATCCAAGCAGAGGTATTAGACAAGGGGATCCACTCTCTCCTTATCTTTTTCTCCTCTGCATTGAAGGTCTCAATGGGTTGATAAATCAGGTTGCTAGTACAGGAATTATTAGAGGAATATCTATCTGTAGAAATGGGCCCCGACTTACCCACTTGTTTTTTGCAGATGATAGTCTCTTATTTTGCAGGGCTACTAGCCAAGAGTGGCAGGCTATTCAAAGGATCCTTGGAGCCTATGAAGAAGCCTCTGGACAGCAGCTAAACAGAACTAAAACCACTCTATTTTTTAGCAAAAATGTCCCCCAGGTGATGCAGGAGGATATTATTACGATGCTTGGTGTGTCTGAGGTCAAACAGTATGAGAAGTATTTGGGTCTTCCCTCCTTTGTGGGGCTGGGCAAAAAAGCTAGTCTCCTTTACGTCAAAGAGCGGGTGTGGTCCAAAATTAAGGGGTAGAAGGAGAAATTACTTTGTCAAGCAGGTAGGGAGGTTCTCTTAAAAGCAATGGTCCAAGCTATTCCGGCCTATTCAATGAGTTGCTTCAAATTACCTACGACTCTTTGCAATGAGATTGAGGTCATGATACGTAAATTTTGGTGGGGGTAGCGAGGTGATAGAAGGAAGGTTCATTGGGTCAAATGGCATAAGATCTATAAGCCAAAAAATAAAGGTGGTATGGGTTTCCGTGAGTTGGAAAAGTTCAACGATGCTTTGTTGGCCAAACAAGTTTGGAGGTTGGCTTCCAATCATGACTCACTATTTTCTAGATTTTTCAAGGCCAAATTTTATCCAAACGGGTCAATCTTTGAAGCTAAGGATAATGTGGGATCGTATGCATGGAAAAGCATCCTTAAGGGTCGTGATATCCTTAGAAGGAGTATGAGGTGGAGGATCAGCGATGGCTCGTCAGTCCGAATTTACCAAGACAGATGGTTACCAGGCTTTGATCGTGATAGCATCACCTCTCCCATTGTGGACATTACCTCGGATGCCACAGTCTCCATTCTTATCGACCATGATATCTGCCAATGGAGAGAGGACGAGGTGGACAGGTTATTTACATCGGATGAAGCTTCTATTATCAAAGCCATCCCTCTTAGTTTTTCAAATATGAGGGACATGATTTTCTAGCCTAGAAGTCGAGATGGTGTGTATTCGGGGAAGTCAGGGTATAAGATGCTTATGGAATTGAAAGAAGGGACTAAGATAGCAACTAGTGTGTCCTCTGTTGATGAAATGAAGAGTATGTGGAATGCAATCTAGAGCTTAAAGGTTCCAAATAGTATTAAAATCCTCATGTGGCGAGCTGGGACCGATTCCTTGCCTACAAATGTTTACTTGGCTAGGAGGAAGCTTTTGATAGAGCCTACATGTACCATGTGCAGTCAAGGTCCTGAGAATATGTTACATGTATTGTGGACGTGCCCATTGTTGTCCACAGTCTGGCAAGTGTTATTCCTCGACTTGGTAAAGGCTTCTAGTTCGAGTTCAAGCTTCTTTAGTGTAATCCAGTTGGCACAGAATAACAACATGAGATTTGATTTGTTTGCTTGGACAGTCTCTCTGATCTGGCTTTGAAGGAATAAGGTCCGTCTTGGGGAAAATGTGGTCCCGCTATTGAGAATTCCATCCATGGCTAGTGATGCACTTCAGGAATTTCACCAGCTCCAACCCATCCATGCTAAACTTCCTCGGACATCCAGAGCTATGAAATGGCATCCTCCACCAGCAGGCCTAGTGAAGGTTGAACTTCGATGGGGCACTCTTTGCTGGGGAAAGTAAGGCTGGTCTTGGTGCGATAATCCGCAATGATAGCGGATTGGTTATGGCTGCTCTATCACAAAATATTCCACTACCTACATCGGAAGAGACGGTGGAAGTGTTAGCAGCGCGTCGAGCTCTCTGGTTGGCCAAGGAGTTGGGTTTTCAAAGGCTGGTTGTTGAAGGAGATTTGGAATCTATTATCAATGCCATCAACGGTGAGAATATGGCCTGGTCTGAGTATGGGCATATCTTGCAAGACATTAGATTACTTATTTCATCTTTTTGTTCTGTTTCCTTTTGCCATGTTAGAAGACAAGATAATTGTATGGCGCATTGTTTAGCTAGAAGAGCTATTTTTAGTTCCTTGGATGTTTGGATGGAGTCTGTTCCTCCAAACACGCTTGACGTCTACAATGCTGATCTTCCTTTGATTGATTAATAAACTCCCTTGAGAGGGGCTTCTCAAAAAAAAAAAAAAAAAAATTGTTGTGAAAATGTTGTAGGCATAGCATTTCTCAATGCTAATACATCTTGGAATCAATCCACAAAAATCTTGGAAAATAAAATTATAAAATAGTGACCTAAACAAATCCTACTATCAATAGAATTTCTTACCTTGATTGGTTTCTTGATTTCCTTTTGGCTCCTAAAAATGGATCTTGCACCCTTCTTAACATTTTTTTTTTCCTCAAATTTTGATGGTCATTGATGTGCATGAAATATATACAATAAAGTACTCACATATCTACATATTTGGCCTTACTTTTATGTTATTTTGTTACTGATTATGTAATATATTTGTGTTGCAGGTAACAAGGGCTTTACATGCAAAGTGGGGCTAGGCCAATTGAATCAAGCCAACTTACATCCAGCCAGGCATGAATATTAAATTTAAGTCCAATTGGAGTAAGGAATCAAAGGAAATTTGCACCAAATCCAAGTCCAATTCGGATTAGGATTCCAGCCTGCACATCAGTTAGTATTTTTGGCATAACTTTCGGCTCAAATATCCAATTGAGATGATTCAAGTTGGGTTAGAAAGTTAACTTAAAGGGCTACAACTTTGTAGTTTACCAGGAGCCCGAATTCTGACGTTAAATGGGCCAAAATAGTCGGTTAAGTGAAGCCTAAAATTCTGGGATTTTCTCCAAACGGAAATTCAACTTGTAATAGGATTCCTTGACCTATTTAAAGGCTTTTTAGGGCAAAATTCAGGGGACTGAGGTGAGTGCGAGGGCTGTGATGCAAAACAGAAAATTGGAGCAAGAGGCAGTGCCGCATGTGGCTTCTCTGTAACTTTTCTCCATGATAGCATTGTGACTATTTCTTTCTCTATTTTATTTGTCTAGTTTAATGTCTAGTATTTTATTCTTTTGTTTTCTTTCAATTACCATGAGTAGCTAAATTTATAATTAGGGTTGAGGATGAAACTTTGTTAAGGATTACTAGTAATATTTATGTGATTTAATTTTTCCCACAATAGTTGTTTTTTAATGATTTAAATTGTTCTTGCTTCATATCAATTGACTAAGATGGGATTCTAGATATGAGTTCAATCATGTTTTTCTCATGATTTAGGATTTGTCTTAATTAATTGAATGCTTGGATTATTAATTCTTGATTATAAAATTGGATATCGCTTGTGATTTGTCTGTCAATGGATACAAGTTATGATTTGATTTTTAGAATTGGATATATCTTGTGATTTGTTTGGCTATGGATACAATTGATGATTTGGTTTTATACTTAAGAAGCGAAGAAGAACATGATTTTTACAATAAGGATTTTAATGAGGATATTTTCCATGATAGCAAGATTGATTTCTAGATTATCATGTAGTGAGTTGGGAAAAATTAATGATCATAAATATATGCTGGTATGACTTACAAGGCGGATTCCAAAACCTTAATTCATTTCCCTTGATTGTTTACATCTTTTTATTGCTTTATATCTTTTGCTTAGTTTAACTATTTGCTTAATTTTATTATTTGCTTAGTTTATATAATTTCAAAACAACCAATTTTTATTAAACTAGATTAGGATTAATTTGGTTAAGGTTTAATTAATTTTCCTACGTTCATTCAAGTCCCTGTGGGTTCGACCTCGTTCTTGTCAAACTATACTTCGGTACGGTTCGTACACTTGCGAGTATTTTAAAATTTAACAGTCATTAGATACCAAATATCTAGTTTCAATAAATATCTTGATAGAAATCAAAACCTTAGTGGTATGGTATGAGTTAACCCTGAAAACCAGTTCATCAAAAACGCTAAAGTTTTGAAGGCTCGCCATCACCAAGATTGGGGTTTCTCCTTCCTAACCGTCTCTCACCTCTTTCTATAATATATGTTTAATGAAGGAACCTAAAGAGTCCTAAATATCCCACCCAGATTTTCTAAATCTATAATTGTCCCCAATTTATTCAGGTAGATTTGGACTCCAAAGTTTATCTTAATAACTCTAAAGTCCTAGTCAAATTAAATTTCATTCACTTATCATTTCTTAAGCAGCACATAAGTAGTGGGAAATAGAATCCGAGTTAGAACACAAATTTCCAATCGAATAATAATTAAAAACAATCGTGCAGGGTGTTACCTGGACAACTAGGATATTTCTTAAAATAATATAAGAATTTTTCTCTCTACAGGTTTCCCTTTTGATTGAAAGCATAGTTTTGTAGGAAAAATTAGGACTTCACAATTGTCCAAATAATGCAAAAAAAAGAAAAATATATATTTTGGATGGTTGAGATAAATCTTCCAAAGACTTGAGAAGCCTAAGGTTAGCCAAATTTGTGAGAAATGAACTTGAATCAATTTTAAGAGATTCTGTAACTTCTCTAGTTGCACAATAGGTTCAACTTATAAAAAAAATCATATCACACTTATTTCTTGTCCAAAATCGATCAAATTTGTAATCATTCATGAGCTACAAATAGGTAGGTGAGTATGTTCCCCAAAAGGAATGGGGCAACAATGGAGAATACAGGAATACCCTACAGATTAAATCCTATAATTCTCTCTCTCTCTTTTCCTTTTCCTTTTTCTTTGGTCAAACTTGAGTAGCTTTCTAAGGATCTCATAACCACGATGTACATAAGCGGATCTACATGCTTCAAATCAAACATGGTATGGTTTATCTGTTGACTGTTGCAATGCAAATTCAGATAGAATAATTATTTCCATCTTCTAGGAAAGTGAGTAGCACAAACCATATCCTAACGACCCTCTAACAATGTATCAGTTATCTCATTTGAACTGGAATTCATTCTATCATTTAATGATGGATATGTCTCTGTAAGGCACCTTTCTGCATAAAATCCTGGTCGTCCAGGCTGAGCTAACAGCACACTTTCACTATCCAACATCAAAAGCACAGATGGCATTGTTGGCCTCTCTTCCGGGCGCTGTTGGACACACAAAAGACCCACTTGAATATATCTTAGTGCTTCAGAAGCAGGGAATTGATTCTCAAGCAACACATCCATTAGGTCCAAGGCGTTTCCTTCTTGCCAAAGTTTCCATGCCTAAAATAATGTTAAGTTATATCAAAGCACAAGAATAAAATTTCCCTGTAAGGTAAAAATTATTTTCAACAATTTGGATAGGATCATATTTATTTTACTCACATGACCAAGGAGATTTAGTTTGTGGCCTGGATAAAAAAACAGCCTGTTCTTCTTGCCACTAAGTATTTCTAACAGTATAACACCAAAGCTAAAAACATCAGATTTGAAAGAAAAAATTCCATCTATTGCGTACTCTGGAGACATATAGCCACTGCATCCAACACAAAAAAAGAGAGATTTTAGTAGCAAAATACCAAAATGATATATATAAAGTAAACATGTGTTTACTTACTAAGTTCCAACAACTCTCTTCGTCTTTGATTCAGTTTGATTTCCACAAAATATTCTTGCCATTCCAAAATCTGAAATTTTGGGATTCATTTCACTGTCTAACAGAATATTGCTGACTTTTAGATCCCTATGGATTACTCTGAGTCTCGAATCTCTATGAAGATAAAGAAGTCCTCGAGCTATCCCAATAACAATGTCTAATCTCTTTTGCCAGTTGAGTGAACGACGCCTTGCTTCATCTGCCCAATCATTACATTGTATACAAGTTGACTTCCAATGGTTTGAAACTATGGAATTTTAGCCAGTTTGTAAATATAACTCATAGGACTAGAAAATCAATAAGAGAGACCAAATGACCAATATGCTGCACTTAATTCAAACATATATATGTTTGTGTGTGTGTGTGTGAGAGAAAGAGATACCAACCAAAGATTAAGGAGTCTAAGCTTCTGTTTGGCATGTACTCATAGATTAACATTCTTTCTTCTCCTTGAATGCAACAACCTAGAAGCTTTACAAGGTTCCTGTGTTGAAGTTGGGAGATCAAGATGACCTCATTCTTAAACTCCTGTAGGCCTTGTCCAGAATTTTCTGCAAGCCTCTTTACTGCTATTTCTTGCCCTGATAGTAGCTCACCCTACAATTATAACAAAAAAGTGCTTATAAATAAAATTGCAGCTTATAGGGCCATTTTAGGATTTTGCTAGTGTTTGAATGAGAACCAACCAGTAAAACTGTTGTATTTTACCTTGTACACTGGGCCAAATCCACCTGCTCCAATCTTATTGGCAGCAGAGAAGTTGTTTGTGGCAGCTTCAATGGTAGCCATGTCGAATAATGGGAGTTCAAGGTCATCCCTTTCTCTTTCAACTCCACTAATGTTTGCTTGATTATCTGGCCTGCTGGCTATTTACAAGAAGACAGACAACTTAATAAAAATGATAGGATTGAAACTTCCATGAAATGCTGCAATGGAACTATCAGAATTTTGTGGCAAATTTACATTTGTTTCTTCTCATCTTCCAAATAATGAACCAGCTGATTGAAGCCAATATGATCACTGCTGAAGCCACATAAACAGTCACTGCAATTATTATTCGCCTCTGCTTCTTACTTTTATCAGCATTTGCCTCTAACAACCACAAACAAAAAATAATACAGTATATTAGTTGTTTCAATAATTATAGAATAAAATAGGCAATAGTTGACCAATTAAGTTAAAAATACAAAAGTCATTAGACAACATTTCCATCCCAGCTCCATGTTAGGCCAGAGCTGGGCTGTTTCGAGCCTTTCTTGAGCAAACACAATGCTTGGTTTAAGAGTCTATCATGACAGTATATGTGGTGAGACAAGCATGTTCATTGCCTATAACAGCAAAGTAGAGATCTCAAGATTATAAAAACAACAAAGCCTTAGTCCCAAGTTTTGAGTTCCCTAAATAAATTACAGCTGAAATCTGAGAGGTAAAGGTCACAGACTCAAGAATTCTTACCTAATTCTGAAGCTGCCACTCTCACGTAGAGATCTTGCCCATAATTAGCAACCTCTCTGATATCAAGCAGATCTCCAAACCAGGTCACACAGCCATTGCCACTGCCACTGATGTCCAGTTTAGCGTAAGCCGTACAAGAGCAATTCTCCAAGCACTCTGCCTCACAATCTTTAATACTCATACTGACATTTACGCTAAATTGTGATGCATCTGGCAGTTTCAATCCTGTTAACTTGATAAATCCCTCTCCATTTCTGCAAATACGAGGATCATTTCGAACACATCCATCTAACCAATCAAGCAATTTCCAGTCTTGGGGTGATTTGGGTTTAAAACCCCTTAAGCACTCACAATACAGTGTATTGTTAACATTACAACTACCATAACTACCACAATAACCATAATTGTCACAGCGGTCTTCTTGAATGGGGAACAAGAGATTCCAACTAGAGTCTTTACCATTCCATGAGAAATGCTGAACGAGACCTGATTGACCCAACACAAATCTTGAAGTGATATTGTCAATAGTTTCATACATATAATAAACTTCTTCAGAATTAGAGACAAATATGGGTTTGAAAACCGTGTTTGCCACCAGAATTTGATCGCCACTAAATTGTTCCCCATACCAAGGCCCACTTCGGAATAGCTTCTTTGATCCTTGACGAAGAACAAGTTGAGGAAGCCCGCGGGGATCCACACTGTAAGTGTAGTCTCCAGGAGAAGGATCATCTGAGCTTTTCCATGACCTCAAAGATCGATTCAACCCACTTGTCAAGTTCCACCCAAGCTTCATGGTAGGCAACAAAGTATCATATGGATGATCAAAGCTCTGCCATAAATAGTTCTCAGAGTTGTCATCACCCATATCTTTCAGAACAAGATTTCCAGAGTCTAAAAGCTGTACAACTGGACTTCTTGCTGCTTGTGAAATATTCGAAGACCAAACAATGCTTCTTGATTGATTGAGAAGAACAAGATTTCCATCATAGTTGAATGTTAAGAAACCAGAAGAATTCTGAAGAGGGCTGTCTCTGTTTGCAACCCAAACTATAGTCTTATTTGGGATATTCTTGTACCATATTCCTAAATATAGATCACCAGAACCTCCAGCACTGAAGAAGCCAAGTTCAAATTTTTGGCCTGATGAAACCAATGTTTGGCTATCATTCATGGACTGTGTTGCAGTTATGCTGTCAGCTGCAATTGAACTTTTTGGAAACAAGGATATAAAAGTGAAAGAAATAGTGAGAAACAAGAGGCTGTCTTTCTGTTTCTCCATCAGTTTATTGATCTTTCATTTTAGTTGCTCAAATAAATCTCATGCCTCAAAAATTTTTCTTCTGTTTCAAAGTGTAAAGTTGAATACTTCTAAGGCACGTAATATACCTGCTAAAGAATGCAAAGACTTTGTCAAGTGCAGAATAGTTGTATGTCATGGGCCCGGCCTTCCATATAATGGAAGTCTCAATTGCCTTCCACTTCAATTGCCAAGAAGATCAATTAGAAAACAGCAAACTCTACATATAATAATAATTTGTTAATAAAAATTCCTGAGTCACTTCAACAATTCAACAAGAAATATGCAAATTTTATATGTATGAAAGATTGATAAATGTGCTAATATTTTTTTTTTTTGATGAATGAAAAATCTTTATGAACAAGGAAGAGCAACAGAAATACAACTAGCTGCCAACTTCATCCCAAATGTGCTAATATTAAAACTAAAGTCGACTTATAAAAACTCAGACCATTGGTGTTGCCATGTTGGCATGGAAAGTTCATGGTAAAGTGACACTTGAACACGGGTTCATCTGTGATTAACATCATTTTTAGGAGGTACATACTGGGAAAACTGGAAGGAGCAGAGAGGGAACCAAGTTTGCCAGTGTGAACCTGTTGAATTTTGATTATCCCATGACTTTCAACTCACAGGTCTTTGTCCATTATTTAATATAAAGAACCTTCTTGGTTTTTTATTTTTATTTTTTTGAATAAGTGACGAAGAATTTTCTTAACGCAATGACTAGTGGTAATATATTATTTTTTAAAGGTCATAATCATCTATCAAGTCCACCACTTGTCCTGCGATTTTTGAAATTTCTTTTAAAAGATGATTAGGACAGACCACCCATCTGCTTTCATTTGCAAATGCATAGATGACATTATTCTTATTATAATCAATACTTTCAGTTGAAATTTTTACTAAAATGTATTGGCAAGTATATGTATTATTCTTGAGTATAGAGCAAATAAGAATATAAGATAATAAAAAAACATTGTCAACCTGTCTGTCCCCAATCTTTTAGTTGTAAGCACAATCTTTAGCAACATTTGATAAATTTTGCTGTTTTCACACCTACCAGAATTTTTGTTCCAGATATCATATTCAAAGAAAATACAGTTTAACTATATGACTAGTGTAGCTAGAAAATAATTTAAATCACCGGTTATTTCAGTGATTTTGAAAATTTGTTGGCAGTGGCAGACCAGTTATTTTGAGTTACTGGTGTGCAGCAACATCCCAAATGAGTACAAACAAAATCCAGAAGAAAACAATAAAAGGCTGCTCTGTCATGACATGAGCATGAGCATTATACGTGTTATTTATCTATCTTATTAACAGTTTAGCAAAAAATTAATTCTAAGAGATTGTTATTATCTAGCTTCCATTGATGTAAAAGTCACAGCATTACTACAACAATGCGCTTCCACAGTACAATGATTAGAAGATTCTTCTGTGAAGAACCCAGGCTCCTTTGGCTGGGGCAGTGTCACACCTTCATTACCCAACATGAAAATAACAGATGACATTGTTGGTCTATCTACAGGGGCTTTTTGCACACACAAGAGACCAACTTGCATGCACCTCAGTAGTTCTGATGAAACGTATGAAGTGTCCAAATTAACATCCATAAGTTCCAGGGGCCTGCCATCTTTCCATAGTATCCATGCCTGATAGGATCAAATTAGGTAATTCTCATTAAATTACATAGTAGCATTTGAGCAATGAGACATGGGTATAAAATAAACAAAAGTATGAGTAATAGATTGCAAAACTTACGTGCCCTAACAGGTTATGGTGGCAGTCTGGATGGCAAAAATTTCTGATTTTCAAGCCACTCAATATCTCTATCACAATTACTCCAAAGCTAAAAACATCTGATTTGACAGAAAAGTATCCATTGATTACATACTCAGGAGACATATAACCACTGCATGTTATCAATGGACAAAGTATGAGCTACGTGATGAGAGAAAATGACTAGGTATTTTATTATATAACTTACTATGTCCCGGCAATTTGTTTTGTTTTTGATTCAGATTGATCTCCTTCAAAAATATAGGCCATGCCAAAGTCTGCAATTTTAGGATTCATTTCACTGTCTAACAGAATATTGCTGGTTTTCAAATCTCTATGAATAATAGTCACTCTGGAATCTTGATGAAGATAAAGTAATCCTCGAGCGATCCCCATAATAATTTTAAGACGTTTCCTCCAATTAAGAAATTTGCTTTGTCTTGGATCTAAAAAGACATTATTTATAAGTCAAACCAGGCTCTCTCAATACAGTACAATATAAAAAGAAGACAACTTCATGAGCTTGGCATGTATCAGCAAAAATCTAGTAAGCATAACAAGTCTAAGTGAGTCTTGAGTAAGCTTAAACTTACCAAAGATGAAATGATCCAAGCTTTTGTTAGACATGTATTCATAAATCAACATCCTTTCTTTTCCTTGAATGCAACCGCCCAAGACTCTAACAAGGTTACGATGTTGAAGTTTTGCAACCAGTATGACTTCATTCTTAAACTCAGAAGTGCCTTGTTTAGAAGTTTTTGATAGCCTTTTCACAGCTATTTCTTGTCCCTCTGCTAACTTGCCCTGTGTTATATCATATATACTACACAAATTAGTACAAGAAAGCGTGTGCACATACATACGCATGTATGTTTATGTGTACAATACTGAGTGAGAGAGAGATCATTGAAACTGCAACTAGATGAGACATTACCTTGTAGACAGGGCCAAATCCCCCTTCCCCAATTTTATTTTCGCTAGAGAAGTTGTCTGTTGCAGCTATGACAGTATCTAAATCAAACAAAGGCAACTCTGGGTCTACATTCTGGATACAACTACCTGCTACACAAAATAACAAAAGCAAAATGAAAGCTTAAACCCAGAGTCTTAAGCTATTGTAACTAAATTTTCAGACAAAATGAAATAACAAGCAGTCCCTAGTCACTTATCTTTTTAATAAAATTATTTTTTGACAAAAATATCTCCATTAAAAAGCACAAGGAAAGAACCAAGAGACACATTACAAAGATGTTTACTGGCTTCAATCAATACTAACCCTATTGGTGGACATGACCTAAGAACAAATCAATCCTGTTGTTTGTTGTTGCATGAAAATGCATAGTTGTGCCACATATGAATATATATATTTCAGGATTATTAGTTTTCTAGTTCCATCAAGTGCAATAGAAGAAAATCTTACTCCAAAGAACAAATTGAAAACTCTGTACCTGCCAGTGGAGTCTCCTGATTTTTCTCTTTTTTTATGACAAAACAGATAATGGAACCCAAGAGAAGTATCCCGAACCTACTGATATCATCAGTACCATTATGAATAGCTTTCTCTTTTTACTACGGTGCCCAGCAATTGACTCTTAACATGCATCAAATAAAGATAGTCTTAGTATAAATCATCCACAAAATTATAAATTAGCAATAAAATAAAATGCTGTCAAGAAGGCAGTAGAGTGAAATGGTAGGAAAGTAATTTTGCATTTTACATTTTCTGAGGGGTGAACCGATCACATAAAAGAGGTTCCTTGCTTGATGAATAAGAAACTTATACCATCCCAATTTGTTAATGATGATTAAATATGACAACCATATTAGTAATCATTGATGCTTCTGGACTTAAAGCAAAAAACATGTCAAGGGCGGTATTGAACAAGCACTGAAGCAGAACCTAAACGTACCTATTTCTGAAGCTGCTAACCTGACAAAGAGATTTTGGACTTTATTACCACCAACGTCATTAATAGGAATCCTGATATCAACCAAGTCCCCAAACCAAAGCAGGCACCCATGGGCCCCTCCTCTGACATTCGAATTTGCATAAGCTGCACAAGAACAATTCTTCAAGCACTCTAATTCACATTCATTAAGATTCATGTTCTTATTAATCCAAAACTGCAACAAGTTGGGCAGTTTCACCCCCTTTAGTTCCAGAAACCTATCTCCTTCAGTACAGTTTAGCTGTGTCTTCCGAATGCACCCACTAGCCCAATTGAACGCATCCCAGTCTTGCTGTGACTTAGGAATGAAGCCTGTTATACACTCACATAAACTAGGCATGTCATTAATATTACAAATACTGTTAGGCCCACAGAACCCATAATTGTCACAGAGATCTTTCCTTGCTTCATATGTGGCATACCACCCATGAATTTGATCATTCCATGCATAGCGTTGAACTAAACCATATTGATCCAAGAAAAGCCTTGTGATTGTTGTGTTTTTACCATTTTCATACATGTAAAACACTCCATCAACGTTTACGGTGAAGTTTGCTTTGAAGGCTGTAAAAGAATTCCAATTCTGGGAATTAAAACGTACTCCATTCCATATCCCACTTCTAAATTTGATGAGCGATCCTTCAAGAATGACAATTTGAGGTAATCCACCAAGGCCAATGCCGTAGGAGAAGTTTCCAGGAGAAGGGTCATCAGCACTCTTCCAAGAAGTCAAGAATCGATGCAAACCAGTTTTTACATCCCAACCCAGCTTCATGCCTGGTAACAGTGTATCAGCAGGATATTCAAAGCTCTGCCATATATAACCGTCGGTATTACCATCACTTCCATCCATCAGAACTAAGTTTCCAGAATCTAAGAGCTTTGCAATTGACACTTTTATTGCTCTTGATGATTTTGAAGACCATATAGTGTTTTCTGCTCCATCAAGTAGTACAATATTTCCATCAGCACCAATGCTTAGATGACCATATGAGTCATTCAGTGGGTTCTCTCTATTTGCAACCCAAACAATTGTTAGTGGACTAGTATTCTTGAACCAGATTCCCAAGTATCGCTTCTTGGAGTTGCCTGGACTGAAGAATCCAAGCACAAAGCTTTCTCCAGAGGAAACAAGTTCTTGGCCATCCACAATGGACTGATTTGAGGTTATGGTGTCAACTGCAAAAGAGGTTATGCAGAGAAAATATAGAAAAGTATAACAAAGTAGTAAGATGTGAAGGTTTTGCATGTTTCCTCTTCTAACTTTTTGCCGTCTGAAAGTTTAGATTTTAAGCATTGGACTCACCTTCCAAAAGTCATCAAGCCGCCATGATTTGTTCAGCAATAAAAGTAAGAGAACTTATACATATGAGATCTAAGGTCATATTATTTTCCTTTCATGGCTTTGAAAACAGAAAGGTGTAGTCTTGCTTTCCTGATTTTGAATGCATTATGTGGTGTTTTAAATAAACTTGATTAAGATTTTGAATCCAGACATTCTAAAATGTGAGTTTAAATCTTCAAAAACCTTTATACTTAATCACCAAATTTTGACTTTTGATACATATCCTTATAATTGCTTTCAAAGTTTTCAACCTTGTTGACAATAAACGACAAGGTGACAAAATTGACAATTGCTCAAAACAAGAAACACGGGTTGACTAGATCTTTCTATAACTCTTGTCAAAGATATGAGTCGCAAGAAATTATAGATTTTTAGTTTGGTATACTTATTCTGTGATCAGTGAGAATGAATATTGCAATCTGCACAGAAAAATAATGGGTTGAAAAGGCTTCATTATCTTCACTGTCCTTTATCTTAAACTACTGTACTGAAGGTGCAATTTCAGAGGACAAAATCAAATTCATATGAAAAGATAAAAACTGTTAGGTCGCATTAAAATTTGCCTTTGATTTTGTTCTTTATGTCAGTGATGTGCTAGGCCTACTAATCACGGAATGTGTATTTGGAGGCTTTGACTGGCTTGGTAGTGGTTCACATCTTCACAAGTATATTGTGATCAATTCCAAATTGCTTCATTTTTAACAAAATAAGATTTAACTATTACATAGAAATAACCAAAGAATATATATATCTTCCTAACCCTTGTACATTTTAGATTTTGGAGGAAAATAAATTGAATATACAAAGCTACATATGCTTTGTCAAGAACATATACAGAGTTCTAATCACCATGCTACCTACCCTGTAACATTGTAATGGTTAATTCAGTTGCAGTATATGGAGTTTTCCCTGATAATGACGAGTCAGTCTCTGTAATAGACCTTTCTGTGTAAAATCCAGGCTGTTTCGGTTGAGGTAGTGAAGAATTCTCACTATCCAACATCAAAAGTACAGAAGCGATTGGGGGCCTGTCTTCAGGGTGTTGTTGCACACACAATAGACTGACTTGTATACATCGTAAGACTTCTGGTTCAGGTATCGGCTTTTCCATCAAAGCATCCATCAGTTCCATGGCCCTGTTTTCGTTCCATAATTTCCACGCCTAAAAAAATTCCGAATTAATGAAAACAGTAACATATAGAAGGTAAAAAGATATAAGAAAATAATTGGTTTAACTATCTGAAGAAAGAAAATCTTCTGATGCAAACTCACATGTCCTAAAAGGTTGAAATCATGATCAGGATGATAAAATCCTCTATTCTTCTTTCCACTCACTATCTCTAAAACCAATACACCAAAGCTAAAAACATCAGACTTCATTGAAAAGAGCCCATCTATTGCATACTCCGGAGACATATAACCACTGCAATGAACAAAAACATATATTATTGGCATATGACTACATGCAATTAGGAGAGAGAGACACCATTGTCATACATACTATGTTCCAATGATCCTACTAGTATTCGCTTCAGTTTGGTCACCTCCAAATGTTCTTGCTAATCCAAAGTCTGATATTTTGGGATTCATCTCACTATCTAAGAGAATATTACTAGCTTTAAGATCCCTATGAATGATTCTCAATCTTGAATCTCGATGAAGATAAAGAAGTCCTCGAGCGATCCCTACTATGATGTCAAAACGCTTTTGCCAATCAAGCACAGTACCTCTTGTTTGATCTGGGCCAATATGAATCAAGTAAAAAAAAAAAAAATAGCATTGTTAATGAAGGAGATAAAAGAGATTTCAAAAGGTTGTGGGTGGCTTACTGAATATATATAACTCTAAACTTCTGTTAGACATGAACTCATATATCAACATTCTATCTTCTTCATGAATACAACATCCCAGTAGCTTTACAAGATTTCGGTGCTGAAGTTTTGCAATCAAGATAACCTCATTCTTGAACTCTTTGAGGCCTTGTCCTGAATATCTGGAGAGCCTCTTGACTGCTATTTTTTCTCCACTTGGGAGCTCACCCTGTGTTAATCAATACTATATTTTTAGCCGACAAGAGATACACGTGTGCAGTTCATCATGACTAAAAGGAACAGTACGAAAGCATTGACTAGCTTTTTCTACAATGAGTTCATATATGTAATGTGAAATTACCTTGTAAACAGGACCAAAACCACCTTCACCAATTTTATTTGTGAAAGAGAAGTTGTTGGTAGCAGTTGCAATAGTATAAGTGTCAAATAGAGGAAGCTCTAGGTCTTCCTCTTCCTCAACTACACTAGGCTTGTCATCTTGATTTGGGTTATTTATTCTCTGCCTCTGAGCTGTCAAATTAAGAAATCATTAAGCGAAAATACACGCATACAAAGGTTCTCTAGCACATACAAGTTCAAGGGTGACAAGCCAAATAAGATGTTTGATTACATATGCAACAGTTTTATTCAGATTACAGCAACAGTATATCATGGAAAAGTTTCCTTATGTTGGCTGAAAAATCTTATTTAGACCCCTAACTACTTACACAGCAGATTTATTGGATTGATTGCACACAGATCTCACAAGCAATTATATCAACAACAGTTATACTGCCGAATCTAATTAACAACACACATAATTGATAACAAAGTGGAAAACCAACAACAAAAAAATACCCCGGATCCAATCTTGTAAGAAAATCCACTATAGAGGAATAGTTACAATAGCCTATATTTACAAAAACCTTGGAGCAATCTCTGAAATCCTTCTATATAGAGATCTTCTCCACGAATGAACCTTAATCGCACGAACTAAAACTTCTGGCACTGCAGGGAACTCTTCAAAGATTTGCGGGAATGAACCCATTGGGAAGATCTGTGTGGTTTCAAACAGATCTCACAATAATTCTCTCTTTGGGATCACAAGAAGAGCACCAAGGTATTTTCTCTTTGGCTTAAGAGAAAGAAGGGATCAAATTTGGAGTTGTTTAGCTTTGGTATGGCACTTTTCCTTGGATCAAAAAGTCATGCAAAATGTGATTTACATACGTGCCCAAAGTAGGAATCCCTCTTCTAGCAAAATTTGGATTCATTTCTACATAACTTCATTTGAGCAAGCCTCTTGTGAATTTATGTATCTCGATAAATGATTGTGAGAGCAATCTTGAACTTTGTTTGAGCAAATGTTCTTGTCTACAGATTTTTATAGCAGCATTTTGACAGACTTTTACACCCTATAACTTGACTTAATTACATCAGAAATCAACCCTTGAATCTAACATTGCCCGTTACTATGCACAGAGATCAACTAAATCTCCATTAGAGAACAACCATATTGGCTTTCATAAGTAAACACATTCCTCTTTCTCAATTAAATTAATAAATTCTTAGGACTAACAGTTTCAGTCTAGTTCAAATTCAGCAGTAGATAACATGTTAAAAAGCACAATGCATGTCAATATGCCATGTACCTAACACATGCACAAAAACCTTGTAATCAAAATTTTGTCTATCCTATTGACATGATAAAAAGAGACTACAAAGTACACCTTACAGAAATGTTAGGTTTTTTCTTCATTTTTAACTGAAATCGTGACTTCATGATTTTAGTTATTAAACCCAAGCGTGTGTGTACAATGTGTGTAAGAGTTATTTCCCTCTCTTCTAAACAGATACATCAAAATAAGGCAGGACAAGAACCAACCTCTTTACGCATCATCCTTAAGTTTAGATGCTGTTGTGTTGTCTCCTATTTTGCACAAACTAGAAAGGTTGTGGCAATTTCTCTTTTGAGTTTTATTTTCCAGAATTATGTTGTAACAAGGAACAAGCAATTGGACTGCACTTTTTTTTTTGGGTACATAATGCGCTATGTGTCTTGTCACAACACAGAAACGAGTAAGTAAGTGGGCCGAAGATAAAATGTATTCTTATGTTTGGAAAAGATTAATTATTCCAAGCCCAAAATCAGATATTTGACCCACGATGGTTTATGTTTAAAATTCATTGTAGTTCTAGTCCCTACTGGAAAGTAGATGGAACCTCTAACCTGTCATGCGTAATGTGTACTTCTTCGGCCACACCAGCTGCCTTAATGAATCCAATAAGACTTGACAATCCATAAGGGGAGCTGAATGTGCTTCGATTTTAGTAAAATTAATCACATTTTGTAATTGTGGTATAATGTATAATTTTTATTTAAATTTTGTGGAAGATAATTTGTTCTTTCTAAAAATTAAAAAATTTCTAAAATTATTTTCCATCTATCCATCTCTAGAAATATATCATTTTAATATCTATAGTGTGTTTAATTGATATTATTCATTTTTGAGGTGGTCCATATTTTTCTTAATTATGTTATGGTACATTATATTTTTTTCCTAAATTTTTTTTACACCTAAACTCTTTAAGTTTCAAATATATTAAAAAAACAGAGATAAAAAGAGTCAAAATAAAAGTAAGAGAAATAGTATATAAAAAAAAAAAAAAAAGTGACATTAGGTTAAGAGTAATGAAAAGATAAAAAAGTAAAAAGAATAGGAAAATGTTTGAGGAAATGTAATAGTAATGTACAAAATTAATAAGAAGAAGAGTAACAAAAAATAAGAGAGAAATTGATAGAAATAAGTGAATGATGTGTCTGCTAATATAGCTCAATAAAAACATGGTAATAATAAATGTTACGTCTCAATTTTTAAATATATATAGTATTAGGATAAGATTTGTGATGGCCCCTTTGGGCCCTAGTATGTCTCTGTCCTTGTCGCCAGTCACATGTTGTCAATATTCCTCTCGTCTTCTCCAATTCCCATGACACCATTCCTTGCCCTCCCTTTCTGGCTCTTAAGCTTTTACAGAGATCTTTGGATTTGCGTCATCTTACCCATTGTGATACCACCTAGATCACCAACATCATCAACACGGGACTTATAGATTCAGCTAATCCGACTACTTAATCTTATTGGATTGGTCAACATTCAACAACTTGCATGTTCGTAGTTGGTAGCGATTTGAAGAATTTTTAATCGGGTTGTTTGGAGGTTTGACACTAAACCCAAGACGACCCCATGATCACAAGGTGATATTATATGTAATCATGATAGGTAACACCCACACTATGTAAGAGACTGAGAGGGTGCTACATATTACAGTAACATAAAATAATAAAAACTCCATGATCAAACCCTAATGTCACTAGCATATATGCTATTCTTTTTTGTCTTGATATTTTGTCCTTTTTTTTCTTCAAAACTTTCGACCAGAGATTAATCATTGTTCGCGACAAGTGAGCCCTAGTGGGATAAATCGCTGGCCCATGAAATTTTTTCAAAGTGCAAGTACCCAAACTCGAACTGAGGAGCACACTCAGTCAAACCTGAGACAAACACTTTGAGACCAAGTGCCCAACCACTTGGCCAACCCACCTAAATTTGATCTTTTGTCCTTGAATCATATGAGCATCTCCCTCGGCAAAGTTATACAGTCATGGTGGGCCACATGACAGGGACATAATCAAATAACAATATAACAAATGTTACTCACCAGTTCAGTGCTTCCTAAATCTTTAATAAAGCTCTTGTTTTCAAAATCCAATGATTCACCAAATTATAATAAGCAATCAAAGAAACATGATGAAGAAAAAGAGCTTTTCTTTTAATTTTTCAACATGATTGCAGGGACCCAAAAGGTGTTCAAAAATTTTAGTGTGACGTTTGTTTGGGTGCAATATGGAACAATTCAAGTCTATCTGTCTATGATATAGGCACATTCATATAAAAGTAATAAAACCATGGTAGTTGGTGTGAACTGCCATCAGTTTTGTCAACTAAAAAACTTCTTAAACCATATAAATAAATATTATAAGAAAAAAAAATATATCAATAAATAACTAGATATTTTATTAGCACCAAAAAAAATAGATATTTAATTAAACAATTAGAGGACATAGAGAACAAAAGAAGTGTTCATGTACTTACCTTTGCTTCTGTGGAAGGTCCTTTTCCAAATCAACAACCAGCTGATTGATACCAACAGAAGAACCCCAAAAACTACTGATACTGACATGATCACCACGGTTCGTTGGTCCTTGTTCTTCGATTCTATAAGCATCCACAGCACAAAATTATAAAACAACAACAACAACAACAACAACAATAATAATAATAGCATTAAATAATTCATTAATATATTTTTATTGGGCTAGCATACTTGTCCAGACGTGTCCACTGGTTTTAGATAACTTATCTTCATAAATTTATTAATTTGATTGAAACAACATCAGCAGCAAAGAAAATTTGGACTCTCTTTAGACTTTGGGGTTTGATAAATAATTAAATATATAAAAAGCATTCAAGATTCAACTCAACCCAGTCAAGTGACAATGCTTCCAATACAAAGTTTCAATAAAAACAGAAAGCTGAGCTGTGTTCAGTGCTTATACCATTCAAAACTATTGATTATAAATTTATATTTTTGTTAAATGATTATACATGAATATATAACAGAACAAGAATTATAAAATTGATCGTTTCTGGACTTGATTTTGTCAATAAGGTCATAAGATAGTGAATAATATGCATATTGCGTATTCCATGCGAGACAAATATGGGTCACGGTCAAAACTCAAAGTCAAAATTAGTTTTTGTTAGTAGTATGTATGCTACAACCCAAAAAAAAATGTCACAGATGGGATTTCCCGTCATTTTATATGGTTTAAAATGGCCTAGTGCAGTGTCTCTACCCAAAAAATAAAATAAAATAAAAGGGAGAAGAAAGAAAGAAGACCTAGTACATTTTGCCTTTGAAACGTAATCTATTTTGTCATTAGTCTCCTCAAACAATTCTTTCTTTTGTTTCCTTATACTTTTTTTTTTTCTTTTTTTCTTTTTTTGGCCGAATGAAAATAAATGGTCTCTAGTATAGACTCATCAATCTTACTTAAGTGACAGCATTAGGAATATCATGTGAATCACTCCAACTGCTCATCAAGCAAAGCAAAGACTCCTACCACCAAGCCTCTCACATGTAGTAGTTGCTTCCCTCTACCTTTGGTCTTAAGTTCATACACTTCTAGGCTTTGTTCGATCTTGGCTCATCATCCTAATCAAAGGGAAGCGTTTGAGACCTTTTTCAGCCTAGTGGTCTTAATCTTGAAAATTTTCTGAAGGGTTGCCAAAATACTACAGTCTTAGGTCGGACCAAGCTGGGCAAAGTCTAGGCTTCATAGGCCTACATAGGGGTTCAGTCATTCTAGGCCTAAAAGGTCTTCCCCTTCCAAATCTAAACGAATAGGGCGCTGTAAATGAACCAAGTTATTTATGAACAACTCAAACTCAATTTGAGTTATAACTTATTTATGTTTGTTTGTTTAGAAAGCAAGTCAAGTTCAAGCCTTAAGTTTAGCAAGCTCAAACAAATAATGTGTTTGTGAACAAGCTCGTGAACATGAAAGCTCAATTTAACTATATATAATATTACATTTATATATATATACTTGTCTAAAAATATATTTATATAAACTTGAAATTGGATTGTATAAGTTTGTCAATAGGTTTATATGATATAAAATTATTATTTGTAACTTATTAATGATATAAATGGTCCATTCATAGTCAAAATTCATAAAATTATGAAAAGGTAAAACATTTTAGTCATGATTTCACGCTTTATAGGAAAAAAATAAGTTAATTAAGTAGCTTGTGAATAAGCTCAAGCTTGCACAATAATAAAATGAGTCAATCTTGAACATAAAATCTTGTTTGATAATAAGTTCAAGCTCGGGTCGTGTTTTTAAAAAAAAATTAAATGAAAAGGCTTGAACATTTAATACTCGGCTAGGTTCAGCTCGTTTACAGCCTTATAAACAAATGCAATTTGGGTATCATAATGATCTCAATCTCATGCTGTAATAATCTATCTGATACCTTATATTCAGTTCAAAATGAACGCTAAAATGTTTGTAAAAATTCAAAGTGATTTAAGTTAAATTCATTATGTAGGTAAGCACCTAAAGTGTTTGATAAAATGTCAAATACATGTACATGGGCTGAACCAATGAGGAAAATATAGTGATATTACACATTTGAATTGCTATATCTCTTCCTATTTTTTCATCTAAATAAACTTGATCTTGTTATGTGATTGCTGATGATTTATCTTTGGATTACTTGTTTGTATTTTGTCATTAGCCATTAGCCCAATGAAAGAACAAAAATGTGCCATATTTCTGCATTTCACCAGAGAAAAGTACTTAATTAGATTCATAGCAAAGAGCGACTTACCAAGTTCAGAAGCAGCCATTCGAATATACAAATCTTCCCCAACTCCATTGTGCACTCTAATATCAAGCAAGTTCCCGAACCAAGCCACACAACCACTAGCCTCAGTTTTGGCACAAGCTGTACACGAACAGTTTCTCAAACAAGCTGCCTTACACTCCTCCAAGCTCATCATCGTACTATTGACAAAAAGCTCCGAAGTATCAGGCAACTTCAACCCAGAAAACGTCCTAAACCCGACTTCTGTACTACAGTTCAAAGGCATTTTTCTTATGCACCCACCAGACCATTCCATCAAGTTCCAATCTTCTTGTGTTTTTGGAGTAAACCCAGTTGGGCACTGGCAAACTGGGGACTTGTTCATGTCGCAAATGCCATTAGGACCACAGTGTCCATACTTATCACATTCATCTTTCTGCAAGGTATACATATTCAACCATTCACCACGCTGCAGGTTCCATTTGAGGATATCTATAGAGCCTGACTGGTTCACCACAAGCCTTGAGATTATTGAACTATCATTGTTTTCATAGGTATAGTAGATATAGCTTGTGTTGTAAACAAAGATGTGATTAAGCACCGGGGTTCCTTCAAGCCGAGGATCCCCACCAAAGCGAATACCATCCCAAGGCCCGCTTCGAAATTCAATCTCAGTAGCCTTGCGAAGAACCAACTGTGGAAGCCCACGAGGGTCTACTTTGTACGTGAAGTCCCCAGTGGATGGATCTTGAAGACTCTTCCATGAAGTCAGGAACCAGTTTTGTTTAGACGTTAGGTTCCATCCAAGCTTCATGCTCGGTAACAATGTATCACATGGATGATCAAAACTCTGCCATGAATAAGCATAGCTTTCATCATTACTATCTTTAAGCACAAGGTTTCCCGTGTTTAAGAGCTGCAAGACTGGATTATTTGCCGATGAATTCGATGACCAGATGGCAATACCAGATTGATTGTTGGCGATAACTATGTTTCCGGTTGGGGTGAGGGTTAGAACACCAGATGAATCTGTGATGGGGCTATTTTTGTTAGCAACCCAAACAACCGTTTGTTGGATATTTTTGTACCATATTCCCACATAACGATTGCTGGAATTCCAGGGACTAAAGAAGCCTAATATGAATGCTTCGCCTGTGGAAACCAGAGTTTGGTTGTCTCTGAGATTTTGGTTTGGAGCTAGGGTGTCTAATCCAAGGGAGGTTTTGGAAAACGAGATAGAAATGAAGCAGAGGAAAATGGAAAGAAAGAGCTTCATGGGCTAAACCTCAATTACAATTTTACTCAAATATTTTGTGGGTTTGATCAATTGATTAAACAACAGGAATCAGATATAGGCCAGAAAACTGACTTCTTGATATATCCAAGAATTTTCTATGAGGAAAAAAACAAAGAAGTTGGGAGAGGAGCTCATGATGTAAACACGAGCCGCCTGTATTGACCTTGAAGTCAATGGTTTGTACAGGAAGTGAACATGGGTTCCTTCTTCTAGCAGTAATGGGAACGCTATTAAGTATTGGTTCATAAATCTTTGGAGTGGTTATGACCAATGGAGTTCTCTCCATGACATTTGTGCACATGAGGGGTTTTACTTCTGTGGCGCATTAAACAGAGAACTTGTTGGAACCTATCTAATAAAATATTTATGAGACCGAAGATATCTGGCACTGAGTTTTATTTTTTGTTTGGCTGGCTGAGCAAGCAATGATGCTGACAGAACATTAAACTAAAAATTGTTTGGCCATCTAAATCAAACTTTGAGGCTTTGTATCACTCTACAAATGGGCTACATAAATAAATCTTTGAGGATCTTTGTAGTCTTATGTCATAATATTGAGTCCCATGGCTTCTTATGGCTGACACATAACTAGAATGAATTCACAAGAGAAATAAGAGATGTCATCAAAGCTCATGCGTTCAAGGTTGTTATATAGTCCTTGTCTTTGTGGGTGACCAAACTAAAGCAAGAATGAAAAATGTAGCTTGTATGGTTTTTACTTAATTATTAAGTGATGGCCTCAAAGATAGCATATTCCAATTCCATGCTTTGATAATATTTTCTTAGTAGTTGATTTTCCTCATTACATAGCGTGTTCTCATCTCAATATCCTTTCCTCAATACATAGTATGTTATTTTGCATTTTCCTTGTTAGCCTTTCTCTTGAATCATCCTTCCTATTTGTGATGTCTGCCTGGGAACATTTGGTTCCAAATTATCATTCTTTAACCCAATATTGTTCAACTGGTCTTTGTTGGGTAAGGAGATATGCTTCTTTCCTTTGGTTCACATTGTCAAGTAGAATTGACTAGAAGCAATAGACAACATATAGCTCTGTTGATTACCTATACAGAGAAGTGGTAAGAGTCATGACACAATTTATACTTCTAGAAACTACAGAGGATTTGTATTCCTTTCACAATAGTACTACTCCGCCATTTTTCCCTCGCAATCAAAGAAAAATTTGTCTATTAAATTTTCAATACACGTTTTTTTTTTTTTTTACATTCCAAAATGAAATAGTTAGACAAACAAGATTAAATGAAAAAAAAAATCAATGATTAATTATGATCCCCCCTTAAGATATTTGGTGACCAGGAGAACACTAAGCCTTGCACGTGTTGAGTCGTGTGTCCACTCAACAATACCGTGTTGTTTCTTCTAGTTTCTTATTCTTCCTACTAAAGCAATACGGTGCCATTTTTTTATTCTCTTATTCTTCTCACTAAAATAAACGACATCGTTTGGTACTTCAACTAAAATAGACACCAATTTGGTGAATCAAAACACGTTTAAAATAATATGGGCATGGTCTTTATTTCCAATTTAATTGCGAACTCCTAACCAATCAAAATGCAAACTATATCACGCCAAAACACTATCTCCAAATTTCAATATCATCATTGAAATTTTTCAAGGAATAATTATGATAAACTTCATAAGGAAAGATCAAAGATCAATATATATATGTGTGTGTGTGTGTGTGTGTGTGTGTGTGGGGGGGGGGGGGGGGGGGGGGTGAACCAGGTCTAGTGGATTGGGCCGACGGTATAAGTAAGGCTCGGTGCGAGGCCCAGGGCCCATATAGTATAATGAGCCCGGGATACAACGGAAGGACTGTCCAGGGCTTCTTCATAGTGGACCCGACCACTCGTCGGGCATTGGGAGCTCCGCTCAACCCTTCTCAAGGGGAATCTGGAACAATCATAAAAGAGGCTTATATTTAGTCCGAACGGGGATCGGTGACCGAGAGCCACAAAGAAAAGAATCCACTACCGAGCCTTAACCGGCGTATGGAACAAGTTCCAAGGGAATCCTCTGAATTCGTGAGGATCCCTTGGGATTCTGGGAGATGTGGGAAAACGTGAGTGAGTGAGAATAAAAATGATGGCTACCCCACTCACTCATGGATATAAAAGAAGGACTAGGCCATTATTCAGGGGGTTGGAAAATTGGGGGAAAGGTGAGTGACAAAGCAAGAATTGAGAAAAGAGGAAAGAAGTGAGGGAACTTGTAAGGGATCAAAGCTTGAGAGGGAACAACCAGGTCTAAATTGGGGCCCCATAAGTAGGATTGAGATACAGCCCACTAACAAATAAGTTAAAGGTCCAAGTACTTGCACCTACAAGCAGTTCTTGCCTCCCACAATTGGCGTTGTCTGTGGGGATCTTACTTATATTAGGGGCTTCGAGTTGGGCTAGTGCTTGTGAATTATGGAAGGCCCACAGGCTAGAGAAGGTTCTGTAGCGGGAAATCGTTCTAGGGCCTCATCCAAGGTCCAACGGAGGTTGGAGAGGGAGAGGAGAAGGGAGCAGCAACACATGCAATAGGGGCATGAGATAAGCATAGACTCTGATGAAGGATCTTCACAAGGGGAGAGATCAATATCGTACATTCCCGACCTATCTCATTGGGTTGATCGCGAAAGGGAGCTAGAGAACCTGCGAAAGCAGGTGAATGACTTGGAAATTGAGCTGAGGGTCCGGCACTGCAGAAGGGAGTGCGACAAGTCGTCCTTTGACCCTGATTATATTGCAGGGGCGTCCTCCCAAGGAAGTGGCTAATACCGATCAAAGGAAAGATCCCGCGAAATAGTGGAGAATCATAGTGAGTCTCCCGCCACGGTCGGAATCATTATCATAACGCGGCCCTCGACGTAATGAGATGAGCATTAAGGAGGGTAGCCCACTCACCTTTCTTGGAGGAAATAGAGCGCACAGAGATGCTAAGGCGGTTTACTCGCCCTCTATTCACTATTTATGATGGAAAGACTGACCTGGTTAAGCATGTAAGTCACTATATACATATGATGTCGCTTTATTCTCATAATGATGGGTTGATGTGCAAGGTTTTCCCATCTAGTCTCGGTCTGACCGCAATGAGATGGTTTAACAGGTTAAGGAAGGGTTCCATCAGAAGCTTCGGGGAGTTGATCCAAAAGTTCGATGCTAGATTTATCACATGCAACAGAGTACCATAACCCATAAATGCCTTGTTGTCCATGAGGATGAGAAGTGGGGAGACCCTCCGATCTTACACAAACAGATACTGGGAGCTCTATAATAAGATAGGCGGCGGTAATGAGCAGGTTGCTGCCAATACTTTCTAGATAGGTCTTCCCGAGGATTCTGAGTTGAGGGACTCTTTGACAATGCAATCGCCTGAGGGAATGCACCAACTGATGAGAAGGATTAAGGAGTTTAAAAGGTTGGAGGATGATTGCCTACAAGGCAAGGGTAAGGCCTCGGTCACCTCACAGCATCGCAAGAAGTACTGCCCCGACAGGTTTCAACCGAGGGCTACGAGGGAGCCGAGGGCCCCCGTGGGGGACCAGGGTCGACTTGCCGAAGGAGTTAATCTAGCTTTCAAAGAGCCTGTTTACAAGATCCTTGAACGAATTAAGAATGAGCCATACTTTTGATGGCGGGGTAAAATGAGCGGTGACTCGGCAAGAAGAAACCAAAGCTTGTACTACACATATCACCGAGAGAAGGGTCATACAACTAAACAGTGCCATGTACTCGAGGATCATTTGGAACAACTAGCGAAGGCAGGGCATCTCAAGGAGTTTTTGGTTAAGCAAATGGGGGAGGATGCAGGCCAAGGGTCTGGAGGTCAAAACGATCGGGCACGCCCCCCTCCCTTGGGGATTATTAAGGTGATCCATGCTGTCTCAAAGGGCGTGGGCTTTAGTGAGCGGAAGGGAGTTTTGAGTATGACGTCCACATCAGAAGTGGATTTAGGGAACCGACCCGAGAAAAAGCCGAGGAGAACATTGGTTGTGATCACTTTTGATAAAGTTGATTTAAATGGAACATCCCAGCCACATGACGATGCGCTGGTGATAACTTGCATGATCGGTGGATTTCTAGTGAAAAGGGTTATGGTGGACTAAGGGAGTAGGGCTAAAATTATATACCCCGACCTCTATAAAGGGTTAGGATTGAAGCCGGAGGATCTGAGCAGGTATGACACCCCTTTGGTGGGTTTCGATGGAAGGTGGTAACGCCCAAGGGGAAAATCAAGCTCCTAGTATTGACTAAAGGTAGAGAAATTGGGGTGAACTTAATCGTGGTTAACGAGTACTCGCCCTACATGGCGATTCTTGGGTGCCCCTGGATCCATAGCATGGGGGCGATGCCTTTAACGTCGCACCAAAAGATAAAGTTCCTGACCAAGGATAGGGTTGCAGTAGTCAGAGCTAACCAGAAGGCTAACAGGCAGTGTTTGGTGGCCACAATAAATCGTAAGATTAAGTAGAAGGAGCAGGTTGATTGGGAGCCATTATAGCAATTATAGATGCTTGAAAGCTCGATAGGCGTGGACAGTACGGAAGAGTTAGTCCACATCAGAATTCTACCGCATGCCAACAGGTACTTTAGGGTCAGGAAGAATCTACCAGTTTTAGAGAAGTTACTGTGAACCGTATACCGAAGAACCAGAATAGTCATGCAGACTCCTTAGCTACACTGGCATCATCTTCAAATAAAATGATTCCCCATGATTCCTCAAATGATATTGATGGAATCTTTGGAGTGACCGAGTATAGAGCTACAAACAGTAATGGCAGCTACTTCAAAGCAGGGGTTGAGCTGGATGGACCCCTACATAGCATTCTTATCAGACGGATCCCTACCGGAGGATGGGAAGGAAGCCGAGAAGGTTCAGAGGAAAACGCTAGTTTTTGGCTATTCGGTGACAAGAAATTATACCGACACTCGTTCGGGGGACCTTACCTGCAATGTTTACCTTCTTGTGAAATGGCCAGGTTGTTATTAGAGCTACTCGAAGGGGTTTGTGGCATTCATTCGGGGGAAAGATCCCTCGCCCACTGAGCCATGATACAGGGATTTTTGTGGCCTAACATGCAAAGGGAAGTGGTAGAATATGTGAGAAAATGTGATTGGTGCTAGGTACATGCTCCAATATTGCATAAACCTGGTGGGAATCTAAACCCAGTTTTCAACCCTTGGCCATTTTCCTAGTGGAGGCTAGACATAATTAGGCCTTTCCCAAGAGTTTCAAGGAACCAGCAGTATGTGATAGTGGCCACAGACTATTTTACAAAGTTGGTGGAAGCCGAGGCCCTGGCCAACATCAGAGATGTGGATGTAAAAAGGTTCGTGTGGAAAAACATCATCACTAGGTTCAAAGTCCCCCGAGTGCTTGTGTCAGACAACAGGTTGCAATTCAATAGTAAGGTGTTTCGGGATTATTGCAGCAGCCTTGGGATAAGCAATAGGTACTCAACCCCCGCATACCTCCAGAGCAATGGCCAAGCCGAAGCGACGAATAAGACCATCGTCAACAGTTTCAAGAAGAGGTTAGAAGGAGCAAAAGGGGGTTGGGTTGATGAATTACCGAACGTCCTATGGGCTTACCGAACAACCCCGAGGAGGTCCACAAGTGAAACACATTTCTCCATGACTTATGGCACTGAGGCAGTAATATCTATAGAGATCAATCTATTAAGCCCGAGAGTGGCCTGCTTTGAGCAAGAACGTAATGACAAAGGATTGATTGGCAATCTGGACATGCTGGAAGAATGAAAGAACATGGTATCCGTACGACCTGCGACTATCTACAGAGATTAGCTTAAGGGTACAATAGGAATGTGAGATCTCGGGAATTTATGCCAGGAGACCTTGTTTTGCGTAAAGCTGTCGAGAGTATGAAAGATAGAATGCAGGAAAGCTAGCGTCGAACTGGGAAGGGCCCTACCAAGTGACCGTTACGACAGGAGCCAACATGTATTGCCTAGAAAACCTATAGGAAAGATCCTTACCCCGACCATGGAATGTTTAAAACCTAAGGAAGTATTATCAGTGAATGTAATGTGTCCCAAAAACTGATCATTTGTGGCTGCAAGCTGGCATGGATAACGAAATAGAGTGAACATTCAATGTATAAAGTTAAACAATGCATGATTTGATGTGTGTGCCCTTATGTTTTTTCACTTAGGACAGAAGTCTAACCTCGGCTTGACCCCGGTCACCGACCAGATGGAAAACCTTGCATTTTTTCCTCTAAGGACAGAAGTCTGGCCTCGGCCTAACCCTAGTCACCGACCTGATGGAAACCTAGGTTTTTTCTCTAAGTACAAAAGACTAGCTCAACCCGACCCCAGTCACCAACCAAATGTAAACCTTACGTTCCTTTTTCATCTTAAAGGTTAATGGAACCTTTATTTTTTCCACATGGGTGTGCTCCGAGCTTAAGTGTTAGGTTGCATTGATGGTTTAATTATTGTGGTGATTAAGTTTTGATGTCTTAAACCTCAGTTAACGAATAAGTGCCTGGTTGGAGTCTTAAGCGTAACGCCGAGCAAAATTCTTATTGCAATTTTCAAATTTGGCTTTTCAACAAATATTCAGGACGGTGCCGAACATTCATACTTAAACAATGGAAAAACATTCATACTTAAACAATGGGAGTATGCAGAGAATAAAGAGAAAGCCACATCTTACATTACATAAACTTAATTCATTAAGAAATAAAAGTCAAATTTTTTGATCTTATACCAAAAAAAAAAAAAAAGCAAAGAAAACAAAAGACAAAGCAAAACAAACAAATTATCTTAATTATCTCCGGATCTAGGCTCATGGGGTCACTGTGGCCAAGGGATTCATGATAGAGGTGTCTAGGGCGACTAGAGGGTTGCTGGGCTGAGGGTCGGATACCACTGTTGGCTGAGTTGTTCGATCGAAGCTGGAGCCTCAGTCTTTGGCTGCTCCTCGTCGAGCACCACCACATGGGAGTTAATCTACCATGATAACTCTTTGGACTCAGGGCTCTCACTACCTTCATCATCGTCATCATCATTGTTGTCCTCTTCCTACCCTTCGGTCTGGGCGCCAATTGCGAGGTCCTCGGGCAAGGGAACCTAGTCAATTTTCCTAAATGGGGATTCCTCAGGAAGCCCGATAGCATTAACCGCCGTCATCCATCCCTCTAAGAACCCAAATTTCTGAGCCTAGAAGATGACAGGGCTGACTAAGTCCTCAACGTTCTTGAAACCCTTGTTGTAGTAGTGTTACTTCCGGGCCCTCTCTCCCCCTTTATAGTCGGCGAACTCCTTCTCCCGAGCTGTGAGGATGCTGGCAGTTTTAGCAAGTTTGAGCTCAGCCTCCCCAAGCCTATTGAGAGCTTCAATGGCCTTCTGTTCGACCAGCTCCAACGCTTTCTCAATGGTTGTAGCACGTCGTTCCATCACATTCAGCCCCAAGACTTTCTCCTTAAGGCTTGCCTCAGCCATTTGCTTGAGGGCTTTCTCCTTGCCGGCCTTTTCTTGGGCATCCTTCAGCCAACCCTCCACTACATGGGTCAATTGGGCAGCCTGGGTAACCAAAAAAAAAAAAAAACCAAGTTAGGACGAGTCTAAATTGACAAGTAACACTTGTTAATTTCTTCTTGATATGAAAATGGACTTGGAAGAGCCGGAGCTTACCGCGATGGTGTGCCACTTCAACTTAAGCACCAAGTCGTTGTCCCGGCAACCGGCATAATGCTCCATGTCTGCTGGGAGCAAGAGGGCATGCCCCAAGCTATCAGACACTTAGCCTCCCTCCCCACTTTGCCAAGTTCGGACATAAGCGTTAGAGGGTAGTGTCTTACCTCCCAGTTGAAAGGTGCACTCCCACGGGATAGCTGAACCCGAGAAGGACGCCGTAACTTATGAACCGATTATGATTGGTTGGCTAGCGGGCTGTTTCACCTAGGGAGTCTTGCTGGCTGGTGGTACAAATGGCTTACCCGAGGCAGGAGTCGGTAAATGGCTGGCTGGGGGAGTGCTCTCCTAGGTGACAACCCCGCCCGCGCCTTTGTGTCGTTTCCTTTGTTGTTTGTGGGTGGGGGGATTGGTTTGCTGAGGGGTGGCCTAGGAAGAAGCCTAACCCCCTGAGGTCGATGCATCCAGGAACCAACGGTCCAAGGTCATTGACCGTTTCTTCACCATTTCTGCTGCAGATGTGCCGGGATGTTCTCTTTGGCAGTTGGACCCTTTTCTTCGGGATTTTCTCGAGGAGGGGCATCCACGAGAATGTGCTCTAGCCAACCTTGGAAAATGGTGTCCCCCAAACCATCTTGATTGGTTTCAAGGGAATTGTGTCAGACTAGTAGGGGACCTAATTGCCTAGCCTCCCCGGAAGTAAGCCTAGGTGGCAAAAAACCTGGCAACCGAACATCCAAGTACGACAATAAGGGGTTGTCGAATGAAAAGGCGCCTGATGAATCCTCGTAGCTGGTGTATGAGGGGGTGCAGCCCAGAACCTTGTGGGAAGCCCTTAGCCGTCCGTCGTAGTGTACAAATATCTCAGAGCGGAGTATGAAGTTGAGCTCCTTGACTTGCACAACATTGATATCTGGCCAAAAGTTCTTGGAAACTGCAACCGAGAGGAATCAACGGTTTAAAAAAACAAATGGAAAGAAGATGAATGAATGAAATGAAAAAATAATGAGTGATGAATGAATGAATAAGCGATAATAATAATGAATTAAGTAACAGTGAATTTGTGTTGGTCGATGCCATTCAAGCGTATAAGCAAAACTTTGAGACGGTAATAAGTCATGGTAGTGTTAGGAGACGAGGAGGTGAGGTGAGGTTAGGCAAGTCAGCTCTCCGTTCAGCCAATTGCTGCTCACCTTTACAAATTCCCCTGCCGAGTTCCTATTGTAATCAGGAAAGCAGATATCAGTTGGACCATGGCGCTCCAGGTTTAAAAGTAATACCCAAGGCGCAAACTCCCCTGAATAAAGTACATGAAATTAATGTCATGGTGGGTTAGGCTCAGGCCGTACATTCGGTTTAGATGAGCCACGCAGTTCACTACCCAATAAAAGTTAGGCAAACACTAGTCAGGGCTTAAACCATAGAATCTAAGAGTCCTAGGTAAGAAGGGGTCTACAGGAAACCTAACCCCGCCCTTTAGAATGGACATGAAGGGGGAAGAACACTATGTGTGGATGCCTTTGGTCTTCTATATCGCCCTCATCACAGTATGAAATTTCTACATCTTCAGGGATATTAAACGTAAACCTAAATTGTGCCAAATTTTCCCTAGTTTCTAAAATATGAGAAAAAGGCATGTTGATAAAAAGTAGGTTGAAATGGGAGAAGAGAGAGAGACTTACAGATTTCTTTCTTGGGAGGGAGGAAGTGAGGTCTCTTAAGGAAGATGAGAGCTCGGGAACTTGGAGAGGATGATAGCACTAGAATGAGTCAAAGACAAAGGGAAAGATAAAAGAAAAGAATGAAGTGGGCTTGAGAGGGTATTTATAAGGGAAAGAGGACCATTAATGGTAACTGTCACATTACAATAAATGCGGGTCATTATTACACACCATGCGTGCTTTGGTAAACGAAGCGTCAGATTATCTGGACCGTTGGATATGCCAAACCCTGCTATGCTTTTTTCCAGATGAGGCAGGCTGTCCAATCCGTAGCGTTAAAAGACGGTCTATTGAGCTTCTCGAGATGCGCACACCCTTCCCAAGAGATTGAGCGGGAATCAGTACCCCAATCAATAACAACCAGACCACAATCCTATTCCTACTTCTCAAAAATAGGATTGTGGGGGGCTATTGTGGGTGAACCAAGCCCGATGGATTGGGCCGACAATATAAGTAAGGCCCGATGCGAGGCCCAAGGCCTATATAGTATGATGAGCCCGGGGTATAATGGAAGGACTGTTCAGGGCTTCTTCATACGGGACCCAACCATTCACCGGGCACTGAGAGCTCCGCTTAACCCTTCTCGAGGGGAATCTGGAACAATCATAAAAGAGGCTTATATTCAGTCCAAACGGGGATCGATGACCGAGAGCCACAAAGAAAAGAATCCACTACTAAGCCTTAACCGGCATCTGGAACAAGTTCCACGGTAATCCTCTGAATTCGTGAGGATCCCTTAGGATTCTGGGAGATGTGGGAATACATGAGTGAGTGGGAATAAAAATGATGGCCACCCCACTCACTCATGGATATAAAAGAGGGACTAGGCCATTATTCAGGGGGTTGGAAAATTGGGGGAAAGGTGAATGACAAAGCAAGAATTGAGAAAAGAGGAGAGAAGTGAAGGAACTTATGAGGGATCAGAGCTTGAGAGGGAACAACCAGGTCTAAGTTAGAGCCCCATAAGTAGGATTGAGATATAGCCCACTAACAAATAAGTTGAGGGTCCAAGTACTTGCACCTACAAGCAGTTCTTGCCTCCCACAATATATATATATATATATATATATATAAGGCCTAATTGTAATCTATTGCAATTACTGTTGTCAATTATTTTGCAATCTCATGACAATAGGATATTGTTTCACGGCTATTATTACAATATATTATATTATATTTATTATAATATATTATATTATTGATCAACAAAAAATTATTGCAATATATTACAAATAATTGACAAAAATAATTCGAGTCAAGTTATTGCAATAATATCTATGTTGTAATTGTTTATTACTTCATGTTTGTCATTGTAATAAATTGCTATTAGGTTATTGCAATGAAATCTTCGTTGCAATAGGTTATCACTTCAAAATTTTGTGGCAATAAATTGCAAAAAATAATTAGTATCAATTTATTACAATGATTTCTTTGTTTTAAGTTATTGTAACAAAATTTTCTAGTACAGTTAGGTAATAAGTCATATATTGCAATAAAAAATAAAAAATAAATTATCGAATCTAATTATTGTTGATGCAATAACTTACCACTTTTAAGTTACTATTACAACAATCGTAATTTTTGTTGTATGAGCACTTAATGTAATCGAATTTGTTTTGGAATATTGGGGGAGCTAAAATTGATTCCCCTTGCCATATCATGTAGCCGATACCATTGACTTCACCATGTGCAGTGCATGAACAATTATGTAGACATATGCTCTCACAATTGTCATTTGAATCCTCTACCACCACCTTTGATTCCGTAAAATCGAGTAGGTTCACACCCTTAAGTCAAGAAACACATCATCTTGATTAATTTCTTGTATCAAATTATGGTATTAATTCCTTTGAAAATTTAGTTCAACTCTCCTTTGACACCAACTTGCCCAATTGCCCTTAGACCATTAGCCAAGGTTTATTGGAACAAAGCCATCCATGCAACAGTAGATAGATGAGTTCGATGAATTGCAAATCAGAATTTTCCACACTTATTGTAGATGTCACATTATTCTGCTGGCAAAGACTTATTTCCAAAATCAATTCCCCATAAGTGCTTTAGATACCCATCCCAACTAATCTGAAACTTGGACATCTCCGATGCATTGAATTATGTATAAACAAAATATTTTTTTTCCATTATGTAGAGTAATTCTAAAACCATACTTATAGTTGGGTATCAAACTTGGAACACTAGTAAATACATTTCCATCCCAATGCCTGTTTCTCCGCCTCATATGCTTTGCCTCCCATATCACCAGCTATGATGAGGCTTGATTATCAATCCCCATGGTGTAATTTCCTAGTAATGGATCATTGGGAGATTTCCATGCAGTGAAAGCACAATTCTCACCCATTTTGACTTTCACACTCATGTAAGCCATAAATGTATTTGTTGGATGAAAGAAGTTATGCCACAAGACTGATTCTTCGTTGCTGTTGTGCATAATGAAATCTTAGTATTTGGAAAGAAAAGCTAATGAAATCTCCATATTAGTTGACCAGATTTCTTCTTCTTTCCATCAAAAATTTTTATATTTCCATCTTCTGTAATGGCCAAAACTCCATCTTTTTCCATGATTGCACTACCTACACAAAGAAAGACATGTCAAAATAAGTATTATTGCAACAAATATATATATATATATATATAGGCAATATATGTAGTATTGCATTTCTAGATTGTTTTTTGTTGTAGTAGTAACTTAAATTTATTATATCAACATAAGACTATTTCAAGAATTAGCTATGTTACATCTATATGTGTTGTTATAATTGCTAAACCTTATTTAACAAAGAGGTATTGTCACACCGTGAGTTGTGTCATTCCACCTCAAAATCAATTGGTGATAAGAAAGACACGCTCAAATCTTTTATGGATTTCAACATAATACCATGCATGCCTGTTTTTAAAGTGGTTGTTGGGAGTCAAATTGTGGTCCCCCCAACAATCCCTCCCTCACAATGACACTCCCGTGACTCGAACCCATGACCTTGGCTTTGATAGACCGTGAGCTATGTCATTTCACCTCAAAACCAATCGGTGATGAGGAAGACACACTCAAATCTTTTATGGCTTTCGACATCACACCATGCGGCCCTGTTTTTAGAGTGGTTGTAGGGAGTCAAATTGTGGTCTCTCCAACAGATATGTTACTACAATAAGTAACCACTTATTTCACATCAATTTATATTGTTGTAATAGGTTAAAATCTTTAATTCACACGAAACTAAGGTGTTGTAATAAGGGTGAATCCTTATTTAATTTCTAGCGTATACTATTGCAGTATAATGTTGCATGAGATAGGGAAAATTAGACATATCCTTATTGAACTTATTTTTTTCACTTATTGTAATGAAACATTTGAAGCAATAAGCTATTGCCACAGAGTTCTTCATTGTAATAGAGAAGTCATTGCATTAACCTGACTATTGCAATATGTGGAATTTAATGCAACAAGATCTTATGTTGCATAAACCTATTGTCTCAGAGTTTATTACAAATGCTCCCAGCAACTTTTTTGTTGTTGCAATGACATCTTATTACAACAACTTAGTTGTTATTGCAATGAATTTTTCCGTTGTAATAAGCATTTTTTCTTGTAATGTTGGATTCTCTCTATTTGCCACCTATGTAACTTCTTGTTCGTGAATGTTGTAAATCCATATTCCAACTTATCTTGACGTTGAATCCAAGCTTGAAGCTTCTGTATTCTAACCTCAATGTTTTACCATCTTTCAAAATTCGGCCTTATTTGATTCTATAAGCCACAAGGCTAACAGAACTAAGTATGCACGAAACAAAAAAGAAAGAGAAAAGAAAAACACAAATAGAACCCATAGTGAGAGATATTCAACTTTTAAAAATATTAATCTAATACTATATATAATAGCAGAAGCTTTAAGGAAGTGCTGCCACGTTAGGAAAAAATGCCCCTTAAAATGCTGACATGTATATAATTTTTCCTTTAAAAAACCTCACGGTGCATTTGGAAGACTCACTTTCAGACACCAACCCGCTTATCCACAAAAAATAAATAAATAAATAAAAATGCAAACCCTAAAACCCAAATCATATTTCCCGATCAAAATTCAGACTCAAACTTGCAATTCTTCATTGACCTCCATATACACACAAATCGAAATAGAGAGGCGATGAAAGAGAGAGAGAGGCGACGAGGAAACGGGGAAAGAAGCAGAGAAAGAGAGATAGAAATATGATACACACAGAGATGGAAATAGAGGGAGGTGATGAGGCCTGGGACACGGAGAGAGAAACAGAGAAGAGAAAGAGGCAAAACACGATTACTGGAAGATTTTCCGCCGCCATCCGTTCCCTCGCTATACTCAGAATACCGAAACCGCAGGCACACACAGGAATTGAGATTGAGGAAGAGAAATCTAAGTGTCATTAACTTCGTTCAGGCCATTTACTTGCCATCATCAAATCGCCGAAACTGCCACCGGTTATTTTTTTCCCCTTTCTTATATCTGGGTATTTAATATGACTTAGTTTTTGGGTATTTTGGTTGGATGGGTATAGATTTAGATATTTGCTTTGATGTTTTGGGATTTTCTGTTACGATTTGTAGATTTCAGATTTTGATATTGTTTGTTTGGTTCTTTCCTTCTTGCCCTAACACACTTTTTCTCTCTTGCTTTCCATCTTTGTTTCTTTCCCAAGAAAGTTGTGATTATATATGCTTTTTTATTTGTTATTTTTCTTTAAAGAGTATAACTCAAGGGATTATTCAGTTTTCGTAATTAGAAACAATGAGGTTTTTGATTGGTTGTTGAGAAAATGGAGGATTAAGTGAGGGAATGATTAGGGAAATTGGAATTTGTTTTTGGTTCAATTGGAGACTGATTAAATGAGCAAAGTTTGAGTTTATGGTTTTGTTAGAAACTAAACAGTAAAAAATGTGTGAAAGGTTATTAATTTGATGCTTCATTTGTTGCTAGAATTGTACTGGAAAAGAAATAAATGTGAACAATATTAAGGCTTTTACTATTGTTCTTACTTTAAATTTTATGCTTGGTATTTGATGCGACCTTTTTTTTTTTTAAATTCAAATACTTATCTTAGGAATACTAATCTATCCCCCCCCCCCCCCCCCAAAAAAAAAAAGAAAAAGAAAGGAATGCTAATCTTAGCAATTAAAGAAAGTTTTCATTTTTTTTCACACATATATAAAAATGATAATCTTCTCTGTTGCCAATGACATTCACATCAAATGGTATTTCCTCACCCATCTATCATCCATTTCTCTCATCTATATTTCTAGTCACGCTTCACTACTCCTCTAATTTTCTCTCTCTTTTTTTTCTTTTTTCTTTTTTGTGCAGATCAAGCATAGATTGTTTCATTAGCTTCGAAATTCCTATCCACAATCCATCTTTTCTGAGTGAGTTATTTTCTTAAAACAATGCTTACTCCTAAATCAATTTTATATATGTTCATGATTATTGATATGCAGATTATTTACATCTTTAAGTTAAAAAAACCCACACGATACATCGTTTCAGTAATCTTAGAATTTTAACTTTTACTGCTACAACACCATTTAAAAGCCTTTCACTATAAATAAATAAAATAAAATAAAATAAAAACCACTTAAATTACAATCAAATGCTTGCTGAACATTGAATTTACATTTTAAACCAATTTAGTCTTGGTCCTACGAGCATTCGACATTACAAGCTTTTTTTTTTTTTTTTTTTTTTTTGCCTCTCATCAAATTCTGCACATGCATGTTTTTGCTGCATATTTCAAAATTTTAAAAAGTGAAAGATACAGAGTTGTAGATATAAAGGGAAGGAACCAAATTGATTCAATAATGCCCCCCTATTATAATACTAACAGTTAAGCTGATGATTTATTAAAATGTTTCATGTTATGCCACGTAGGATAAATACCCACTTAAACTTATGCCTCATGTACAGGTAAAAAAGAAAAAACACGTTATTCCGCTTAATGTAATAGTAAGTTAACAGGTATTTTCTATTAGTGTAGGGAGTACAGAGTATTTTTGGAAATGGTTATTTTGAATTCGTGTCTTTTGGAAATCCAAATTTTGATATGTGATTATTATTATTATTAAATCTTTTTTTTATCAATGGGTATCTTTGATCACTTGGTTTTTGTTAAATTTCTGATTCAAAATCTTGGTTTCTTTGTTTATGCTTACCTTTTTGGTAGGGCTTCCAAATTTCCATAGACATTGATTTCATGTCTAACATTGAAAATTTCATTGCAATATGGCAACTATGGAATGACAATGGTTAAACACACACGCAAATGTGGATTTAACCCTATAGATTTTTTTCCTTTTTTAAATGCTTGATGCAATTATTTCCCACCCCCTTATTTATGATGCTTTGATATTGAGTATTTTTTCCTATTATCTGTTATTAATTCTTCAATATGCCTAGATAGCAAGGAGTAGATGAGAGAATCAAAAGCGTGTCCAACAAAAGTTACTAGAAGATCTAGGAAGCAAAAAACTCATTCCAAGTTCACTGTATTGGACAAGGGAACCGATATCTGTTCTAATTTAAAAGAGATCGGTGACTCAAATATGTTGGCGCCACACCAAATCCAAGATAAGGTTCTAAAGGATGGCTAGAAGAAGAACGAGAAGACTATATCTAGGTAATACTAACCGTTATGCTCGCATCTGAATTGGTTATGAATAAATAGTTTAGAAGAAGCTATAATTTTCTTATATATTAATAATTTTTTTTAAAAAAAAATAAACCTGAGTGGTTCTATCATCTGTTACTTAGATTTGGAAACTTGATCCTATTGATACAGTTTACTTAATACATTTGACTACATTTGTTTCTCCTAAGTGGTTTTGTTTGAAAAAGTAAGAAGGATTTGTCACTTTGTTAAAACTGTGAAATTTAAAAGTATAATGTTATTTACTTTTACGTTTTGATAGAGATTTATTTCTTAAAATATTTTTAACTATTGATTTGATTGTTTACAATGCTCAATTTTATAGTTTTTTAAAGTTGTATTCCATTCTTAAAATTAGATTAGTAATCTGTTTGGTGCTAAGAGTTAAAAAGTAAAACAAAGGTAACCAGTTCCCAAGTTCGTTTCATCATACCCTTTTGTTTTTTACTTTATTTTTTGTTTTCTTTCAGATTATGAGAGATTTAATATTCTATATTTAGGTTATGGTTTTATAACTGTTGGAGGATTTGTTTTAGTTTATTTATACCATATTTTTCATTAAATTTTCGGTTTTGTCATAGGATATTCCGAGTATCCTAAGGCTTATATCAACATGAAATTCAAGTGATGTAATATTTGTGATTCCAATTTTGAACTCAGTTGTAATTTAACCTAATGTTGTTTGCTTAATTGTAGTTATGGTTAGGGGGGTTTTTAGGTAGATCTTGCTTACATCTCAATGTGTTAATGTCATTCTTTCCATCTTATCATTTTCTATGTCTTTGTTCAATTAAAGAAAATTGGAGTGCAAAGTGGAATTAGACAAATAACAACTGACTGCCATGAACAAGGAAAACATTTGCAGTTGAGAAATTCAAAATGCAAACATTTGTATGAGATGACCAACTTTTCAAAAAACTAAGGAAAGTTGTTCATCTGTTGTGGTTGGTCCTCATATTTTTTTTCTTTTTAAAAGTGTAAGTTGTTCAAGTATTAGGAAAGCCGTTAATCTATGAAATAAATAAAAAGGAATAGCATAAACTAAACATATATTCTTCATTCTAATTTTATCACAAATAAATCAGATCAGTTGGTGTTTGATTGAATTGCATCTATTATTTTGTAAATTTTACAGACTCAAACGAGAAGGGGACCGAACCTGCAATTAGAATTCATCTCCATCCAAACTGAACAAATATGATTACCACACAAACATTCATTTTAAACTCTCTTTTTTTCTTCTTTTCTTTTTTTCTCTTTTGGTGTTTGTGTAAGTGATTTTGCAGATTTGCATGCATTTAAGTATATCTTACATGCCCACATTGCCTATCATAAACCAAGAACCCATGCTACAAATAAATAAATGCTATGAACAAAATGTTAATGTTGTTCTAGATGTAAGTAGAGCATTGTATAGACGTAAATACTTCATATATTCTATTTTTATTACGAATAGATCAAATCAGTTGATGTTTGTTTTGTATTGCATTTATGATTTCGTAATTTTTATAGACTTGAAGCAGGAGGTTAACTGTATTTAAAATTCTTCTCCATCTAAACAGAATAGTTATGATTACTACATAATCATTCATTTTAAACTCTCTCCTTTTTCTGTTTTTGTGGAGGTCATTTTGTAGATTTGCTTGCCGATATTGCCTATTATGGACCAAGAACCCACAATATACATTGTGGATTAGGTTTCGATCAGATACCCCTTTTTCCACAAGTCTGCAGACCATGCTAATATCATTGCTTATGTTGTTTTATATGATTTTTTTTTTAATTTTAAAATTAATTTACTTTAAAACTAAATTCCTTTTCTTTATACTGTCTGTTGTTATATTGTAAATAAATAAATTAATGTTGTAAATATTATTGTTCTTTACATAGTATAGCTATAATTGAGATGCAAAATTTAATCATTCTATAAAATGAATGGATGTACTACATTACCCGGATTAATTTTAATGTATTTTATTGTATTGTTATGTCAAGTTGAAGGTATTTTAAATATGTACAATGGTCCCTCGCATTGAGCGGGTTAAATGCTAGTAATAATAAATACTGAAGAGAAAGTAGATGAGGTTTTTTTTTTGTTGGGTGGGGGGGGGGGGGGGGGGGGGGGAGTAGATAGGTTGTAACACAAAAGCATATTACAAACTCAATACTTTGATCACTTTTAATAGTGATATTCTCTAAAATTATTAATTTTAAAGTGAAATTTATGATGTGTTTTTGTGTATAATTAGGTGCCCACCTTTTTCATGCTGTCAACTAATCTTTTCAATGTTCAATTTTTCTCTATGTTAGAAGAATGTGGCTACTCTTAAATTCTTAAGCCCACCTCACAAGTTACTAAATTAGTGCCTGATGAAGCTTCCTTTCATTTTCCAAATTAAATTTGTACCTCTAGTGTTTTCCATTAAAGTTTCATCCAATGGTAAAGTCCACGCCACTAGTTTAACTAGTCCTTAATTTTGATTATAAAATAGGATTCCATTAAGAACATCGTGGTGGGTCATTTAGAGGCTAAGGTTAACACGTTTTAGAGTCCAAAAATATACAAGTTGATGTGCCACAGGTGAGGTAATCCAATAAATAATATGTGATTTAATGTTTATCTTTATAGCAACTTGTGGGTTCCAGTTAACTCAACTGGTAAAGTCTTTGATGGTTGTATAAGAGATTTGGGGTTCAATCCCTGCCTACACCAAAAACTGATTGGTGTCTTGGTCTAATGATAAAGAGCTATCATCAGAAGCGGACGCCATAGGTTGAAACTCTCGCAAAAAAAAAAATCTTTATAGCAACTTGAGTCATCACCATCACACCATGCATGTAATTCCTTTAGTTTTTTTTTGGAAGACCAATTTATGTTTACAAATAATTATGTGATTTGTCCACACAGTAGAAAATTGTTACTTTGAAGTATGAATGTGAGGAATGATATTTTCTTCCACAAAAGAAATCTAAAAATAAGAAAACTTAATTAACTTTTCAAGTCATAATAGTAAACAATTATATTTGAAAGTTAGGAAGTGTTATTCAAATTAATTAACTATTCAAATTAATTTTTTCCCTCTTCAATAAGAAAATTCAATTAACTTTTCAAGTCATAATAAGAATTTGAGGAAACTTTTCAACCAAAAAAGGGGAGAAAATATTATATTTGAAAGTTAGGAAGTATTGTATTTATTATTTTATTTTTCTTTCAAGAAAATAAGTCTTTTTCCATACCAAATGGGGTCTTGATCAAGTGGTAGTCAAACTTTGAGCAATCAGGGGGCAATCAACCCTTGATTAAAGGGTAGTCGAACATTGTATTTCTTTTCTAGGAGTCCAAATTTTCTGTCCTATTCTTTCTGCTCCATTATATGCTCCACAAATAAAAACATGTCACATGTCCATCTACTTTATTAAATACTAAATTTATGCCTTCTATTATTTCAATTTTCTAAAATAAATAAATAATTAACACATCATATTTAAGTAATTGAAATAATAGATGGCATAAATTTAGCATTTAATAAAATAGATGGACATGCGGCATATTTTTTATTTGTGGAGTATATAATAGAGTAGGAAGAGTGGGATAGAAGAGATTTGAACTCTTTTTCTAGAGCTGCTTCTTTTACAAACTGTCTTGAACTTTAATGAACTAAACCTAGAAAGAATATACTTAGAATCGTTTCTTCGTAACTTCTTTGCTTTTTTTTAAATATTATGTAATATTTAAAAATAAAAATATTTCTATAGTCATTGGTAATTATTTTCTCATGCATCCGAAAACTACAACATGCCACTCAAAATTGTGGACCCTATAATTGTCTGAAGTTATCTAAGGAGGTGTTTGTTTTTTGAGTGAGAGAAGGAAAAGATTTTAAATGGATGATGCTCACATGCGAGCATCCTGGAATAGGAAAAAAAAAATCTCTTCGTGTAATAGAAAGAGTTGAACAATATGGTGACTTGGAAAACACTACATAATCCTCATATTCTTAGGCCAAGTCGTCACACAACACAAGTTCACCAACATTTTAGGGCTTTCATCTTCACTATTCCTATTGTTGCTCAAAACCGTAGGGAATTAATCTAGTAGCTCTCATCAGTTTTGAGGAAGATGAAAAAAAAAAGTGAAGTTTTTGAAATTATTTTCCCATTATAATTATGCTTATATGAATATATTTTCAAATTGATTAGTGCTCATTGTTGTATTCAAATAAACCAAATATATATATGTAGGAACAAAAATAAAATTTTGATTAAAAATTTCATTTGGCCTTTTCTAAACAAAATTTATTTTTAATATATGTTGCTCTTTTATATATTTATATATATGAGTATCATTTATAAGTATTTCATGATGAATTTTCTTTAGAGGCGGCTCTTAATGCATTTGAGGACCTAAGATGAAGATTATAATTGAGACCTTTTATATATATTTAAATATAATTTTTAGAAAAAATTAAATATTACTTAAACTCTATTATCTTTTTAAATGCAAAATTACAACTAATTAACGTATGTAGATTTTTTTTTTTTTTTTTTTAGAAAGTCTATAGACAAAGAATTTGACAAAACTTTTCACACCTGTTGATATGGCAGATTAATAATGGTAAGTAAAAAAGTGATATTAGTAGTAGACTTAGATGAGAACTAATAAAAGTTTGTCAACTTAACTTGTGAAAATGTTGTGAATTTTTTTGTGTATTGCTCTCTCTCTCTCTCTCTCTCTCTCTCTCTTTAGAAGTGCTACATTCACAATATTTTAACAATAAATTCTAAGTGCTAAATTGTTATTGGTTCAAATTTGAACCCACTACTAAAATTATTATTATTTTTTTTCCATCAATAATAGCTTGTAACAACTTGTCATTTAAGATTTATTATAAAAGTGTTATGAAAAATATTGTAGACATAACATTTTTCTATCTTTTTTCATATTTTTCATTTGATAAAAAATATTATTTTATTTATTGGCTAATATTTGGACTTAATTAATACTATTACAAAGAAAGAAACAACCCTATTAGTTAAAATTTGGGGGCTTTTTTTTTTACTCGGAGCCTTAGGCAACCGCATCATCTGCTTCTATTATTGAGCTGGCACTAATTTTATTGTGCATCGTACTGATTAATGACTAGTTCTCATAAGCATAAATATTTAGGATAAGTGATAAATTTAAATTTACCAAACCTTTCTTTCTTTGTATGTCCTATTTAGGAGTTAAAAATGTTAGAAATTGGTGGATGTGAGAAAAAAAAGAGTTAAAGTTTATTAAAAAAAAAATAAGAAAGAAAAGGTGGTAGTTTATGAACCACAAATCATTATTTGATGAGTAATATCACGGCCACAAACTATTTTACAACATTTTTACAAATTGTTGATGTAGGCAATTTTTACTGGTTCTGATATAGGTTTGCCACTAAACATCATTTTTTAGCTTATTAATAACTACTCACCATATCAGTGGTTTATAGAAAACATTGTAAAATAGTTTGTGGGACTAGCATTTTCCTTATTTGATTTTGGGTTTGCCGGTGTAGTTATTAGGTGAAGGCCCTTACTGTTGAATATATTGGGAGTTTTTTATTTAGAGTGGACTGGGCTTAAAGGATCTGAAGGGTTTGAGTCTCAAATGATTTAAGTTAAATCTTATTTGGGCTTTTATGATGTATTGAGTGAGTTGTATTGGGTTAATTTTAGTTGGATTTTAAGAGGGGACTTCTGATTTTAACGCTGGGCTTAAGTCTCCCCGCCTTGTTGGGAATCTTGGGATACCGACCTAACCCGTTTTGGATTTTTTTTTTTTTTTTTTTTTAACCGAAAGATGAGGATTAAAAAAGGAGGGAGTTTTTATTTTTTATTATTTTTTGATAACCGAAATTAAAGAAACACTCAGAGAATTATATCTAGGAGAAGCTCAAAATGGTAATAAAAAGGATAAAAATGTGTTGCAAATGATAAAAATAAGTAAAGGAAAAAAAAAAAGGATTCGTAATTTGCATGATTACATCATTTTTGACATTTTATAGGAAGGCTGACATGCGCAAGAGAACATTAATTAGTGATTAATAGAAAATTTTAAATAAATAAATATGGATTCATATAGGTATTGCACCGGGTGCAATTCCTAAATTTTCAGCCATAGATTTAATCTAATGGCTTAAACCTTTGACACCTCACCAATCCACATTGGCAATTCGTGTGCTCACTTTTCTTTTCATTTTAGCTTCCCAAATTTGAATTTCAGTAAAACACTCTCTTCTCTCTCTTTCTCTCCCACTTCAACCGGTGTCTCTCTTGTCTCCACCATTCTCTCAACCTCCACACTTCCCTCAACCTCATCGTCACCATTGCTAGCATACCCAACTTAGACCCATCAGCAAATCAAAGAAAAAACATCAACTCACCATTTGAAGCCAAACTCCCACACCTCGTACAACGCTTTTTAGACCCAAATCAGATAGCAAGATTGGGGTTTAGAGAGAATCGAGTGTAGAGAAGTTGACGAAGCTCTCTCTTCACGGCACAACCACTAGCCCGGATCTCTGGTTCCGACGATACTAGCCTTTTTCTCATCGAATATCCCTAAAATCCCCTCTAGTACAGTTACCGCAAATGCCGACCAGATTTATCTGCGATTCCTAGACCACTTCCTACGTTGGACTTCGCAAGGAGGTGAGTTCTCTTTCTTTTCTTTTTTTTTTTTTTTGGATAGGTGAGTTCTCTCTTTTGTATGCATCGAATCGAAATAAAAATTACTTTTGTAAAATAGACACTCCATTGGGTAAAAAGAGAGGAGGGTCAAGAATAGGCTTATCCCTTGGGGTTTGATTTTTTCTCTACTAGTGATCTATATTTCATCAATGGGGTTTGATGTGGCTGAGCAATATCAGTTATGGCAACTCCACAAATTTCTTGTACTTCGCAAAATGGGTAATTTTTTCCAGTTTCAGATTTTTGGGGATTTCTATTGATTGTGTGATTTAATTTATAGCACTGACAATAATCCTTTTCTTAGTCAAAAGGGATACATTTTTTCTGGCATAGAAGCAAGTGCTGTTGAATTTAGCAAGATTGCAGTGGGTCCTCTTGATTGGATTACAACAGTTATCCTTGTCTTCGTTTGATTCTTGATATCATATTTGCTCTATTTTAGTATATAATAACAATAATATCATATTGGCTGTTAAAAAATTTGGTTTTTATACAAAATGTGACTGGCCGAAATCTCATAACTTGTGTTATGACATATTTTCAAAGTATCTTTCAGCTGCATTCTTTCAATCTGAGTTATAGAGATTAGGTGATTAGGTTGGTTGTAGGATATTGTTGTTATCTTACTCAGCCAATTGTTACAACTGTTTGAATTGACTGAATTATTTGAATTGGTTGTTATTGTTATCAGAAGTGTATTTAAATACAGCAAGGAATCAATAAGAGGCAAGTAGAAATTTCAATAAAATTCTGTCTCTCTCACATTTAAGAAATTAGTTATCTCAAATTAAATGCATCTCACGAATATTTGGACTATATGATCTGCTGTGTATTTCACTTTTAATTTTGGTCCCTTAGCTGAGTTCTTAATATGGAAGTTCCTAAGCTAAACCCTCAACAAACTTACATAATTAGTAATGATAATGATCTTATGGCTTTACCCATGCTTGCTGTTAATTGGAAATTTTGATATATGTTTATCAATGAAATCACTCTTTTGTTCTTTTGTCAAGTTGAATGGCATGATTATAGGTATGCTATTCTTCTTTTGATTACTGAGAGTGAGAAAAGGCGGGTGCTATAGGGATTAGTGAAGACCATGAAGCTGGCTTTGTTCATGAATTTTTTTTTTTTTTTTGGAGAAATTGTTCATGAAATTTTAGATATACGAAACATGACTCATATCTATTTTAGTTGGGATCATAATCAAGATGTAGCTCTTTTGGCTTTCTTGAAACACTGAAATCATATATTTATATTGTGAAGCTAATTTAGCTAATCTATAAAGCCTTTTTGTTTTGGGTTTTGTTCATTTGGTTGTGAATAAAAATTTCAATGAATTTTTGTTGTTTATAACAAGTGAATCTGGTGGCCCTACTACTAGCATAAATGGTTTTTTCCTTTTGTTATTACTAGATGGTATCAGAACCATAATTATTAGCTTGTCTTTGAGAAGAAATTATTAGCTTTTATGCGCTCTGGTTGTGCCTTTTATATAAGTACTTTGTGATGACTGATTTGGAGTCACTGAAACAATTAAGGATTAATTTCTTAAAGATTTATAAGATACTTCAAGCAATCCTAACATATTTATTGCTAACAAAATCAAAGGCCATAATCTGGAGAAATTAGCACAGTTATATATTACTTGTGCAGCAATTTTACATTCTTTAAAATAAGTAATATGAGGTGGAATGCTACCAACCACAACAAATTTACAGTAGATACTGCAGATGCTCCTCAACTAAGAATGGTCATGCTTCAATTTTTTTGTTGTATGATCAATCCTTCTAAAGCCAAAAGTTAACGCCAAAATCAACAAAGTTAATTGGCATATAGAGTTTTGGAAACAATGGTCTATGCAAAAAATCAGCAATGTTAATGCCAAAACATCCCTTAAAAACAGAGGAAGAAAAACATTTATGACAATACCTATGTAGCCACTCACTCCCAAATTTAGGAAAGCAGTTGATCAATTATCTCACAATTCACTTTTAATCGATAAGTAAGCAAATTCTATTGTCATCAAAACATGACTTAAAGCCCTATACACATTAGTAAATACAACAAAACTAGCACCAAACCTCATAAATTATATAAATCACACCCAAACATGACATGAAAGACGAGCAAATTATTTTTTTGTTGCGATGAAGCAAGCACGTATATGTGATGAAGCATTAAAAATATTAATCACTTGCATTCAAAAAATGAACAATAGTTTAGTACATGTCATTGCATTTAAAAATATCAATCACTTGTATATATAATTAATGTCTAACTAGAAGTTACTCAAACATGCACTTGTACAATCTAACATGTTTAACATGTTTGAGTAGCTTCTTTAGTTACAAAAAATTATCCAAAAAATTTGCTACATGTGCAATCAATTATCCAAGTTGTTAGATACGTTGTTCAAAAAACTGTCCAAAAAAAAAAAACTATCAACTGTGCAATATTAGCCATGTCCACTGTGCAATATACTCTTAGACAACCTGCCAAAAAATGTTGTCCAAGCCATTTCTACTGTGCAATATTAGCCATGTCTACTGTGCAATATACACTCAGACAAACTGCCAAAAAATGTTGTCCTTCATACTACAAAATCAATATTAGCCTGAAAGATGTCAACAAAATCAAGTTACATTTTTTTTGTTGGATACAAAATAGAATTTCTACTCTAGTCTAATCTATGTGTATATGTGTGTGAAGCTCCCTCTTGAAGACTTGAACCCCGGCCCTTTTCCCCAACACCCCATCTGCATTTATACTTGTGGAGTGACCACCACACCAAGGGTACGCGGTAAATCAAGTTACATTTTAAACTTAAACAAACATGAGAAACATGAGAAAATTTCACTATAATTGAACTTATCATTTATTACTTTTTTACATACCAAAATAGTTTGCGTTTGCAGACAAGCATTTGTATTTTCAACACATGGAGTTAGTGCATAATTGAACCTAACTTCATTTCCCTGTGTATATATATAAACAAATAAATTTATTTGATAAACATGAAAGAAAACATTTATTTTTTACTTAAACAATATTCACAAGATTTGATACTTGAGACGACAATGGAGTGAAGGTGGTAGTAATGAATCCTGCCAATGTAATCACAGTGATTATAAGAGTAAAAATCTAAGAAATATTCAAGCTACTTACGACCACAAAACATAAAAATTATAAACAATTTTATTCAAAATTTCATGTATGAAAATGTTTACATGTTACCTGACAGACATTCGCATCGTTTGATACTTGAGACAATGATGGAGTTAATGGTGTCTATGTAATAACAATGATTATAAGAGAGACAATTTACATAATCATCTAATTACTTATAAATTATAATTGCAAAACAAGTAAAAAGGTAAGTTTATTCAAAATATGACAACGTTTACATTTTACCTGACCAACATTCGCATAATTTGATACTTGATACAATAATGGAGTTAATAGTGCCTAAGTAATCATAATGATTATAAAAGAGAGTTTAAGAAATCATCTAATTACTTGTAAGTGCAAAACATGTTAACAAGTAAGTTTACCCTTAAGAATGATGTGAAACTAGTTTCGTAACTATGAATTGGTCCCAATTCATAGGTCATCATTGGTGTGGAAAGGCTAACAAGATAAGTCTGTTATATCAAAAAAATGAAAACCTTATTAATAAATTCACAAATGAAAAGGCAAGTACAGTACAACTTCCAACTGCACAAATTATCTATTAGTTATTCTACTACAAATTAAAAAAATAAATAAAATAATAAATAAACTCTTGCTTGATGTAAATAATGTTCTCCATGTGAGCTATAATTATTATATTGTATGTTAGGAGCAAAACCAGGTTCCTATGAAAGACATAAATATTATTATTAGCCAAAACAATATAAAAGTTTCACAAACAATGGAAACTTAGTGGAGGATAAAATAAATAAATAATATTTGTTTTGGAAAACTGTTGACTAATCTCATCATTTGATTCAGCTCTACCCTTCTTCTTTTTTGCTTCTCAACCCAATTTTTCTTTCGTTTTTCACCCTTGCAACCTTCTTTTTTCTTAAGACCTTTAACCCTTTCAACCAAATTTTCCAAATGTTGGTTAGAATCAAGATTTTCATTACCACTATACAATGGCATTTGATGGGGCAATTGATGACCAGCCACATTTTTTGTCACAATATCTTTAACCTTTTTTTCATATTCCTCTATCATCTTCTCTATTAAAGCAAATGCCTCTTCATTGTTTGTTGCTTGAGAAGCTAACCGAACTAACTTGGGACATAATCTTATATACCGCTGTGTAGCAGTTAAGTTTACATCCTCTTCTACATTTATTCTCCTATTATCCAAGATACATCCACTTTTTGCCTCTCTTGTCCATCTTTTCAAAATGTACACATCAGAAATTGTTTTTATATCAAGAGAATCAAAGACTTTCAGAAGATGGTAACATAAAATCCCAACTATTTCAAACTTTCTACAACTACATGAAAATGTCTTATCTACAATGTCATAAGATATTATGTACTCACCAAACTTATACAGAAACTCAATAGTGTATGTATGCACTAACAAGTTCTCTTGGCGATTTTTTATCCCTATTGCTGATGCCAAGTCATACTGATCATGAAGCATTCAAAATATTGTAGATGTGTACACTTATACTACTTGCTTCAACAAGGGAGAATTTTTCAAGCCTAATTGGAGAAATTTTTGCCTAGCATTAAATTCAGCTTGTAACTCTTTTTCTCGTTTTTGCTCAATCACCCGATCAAAATGAGCAAACAATTATGCTACATCTAAATCAAATTTCAAGTAATCTTTCAAATCTCCATTCAAACTTTCACTGAGTTGAGTACTTCACACTCCCAATGTAAATTCATTCTTCATGTAACACTTTACCAATTTTCCTTTCAATTTGTAGATACTATCCAACCAAATACAATCATGAATAGCATAAGTGTCAATCATGTCCTCCCATGTTTTGTCAAACTCAATTTCATCATTAAACTCGAACATACAAGTTTTAAAAACTTAAAAAAAAAAAGAACCATCTTTCATCAAATTCCCCAAATGTTTTATCCCATTTTGCATTATGTGCCAAGTACATAATCTATGGTAAGTGTTAGGCATTACCTCATTCAATGCCTTTGCCATTGTAGGATCTTGATCTGTAAAAATTGTTTTAGGTCTTTTACCTGCATGTGCAACTAGAAAGCTTTCAAAAAGCTACTTAAATGAATCCACCGTTTCATTATATAAAAGAGCAGCCCCAAAAACCGTTAACCCTCTATGGTGATTGAAACCGGTAAACACCCCTAGTGGTCTTAACTCTTTATTAGTACCATATGTAGTGTCAAATGCCACCACATCACCAAAATTAGCATAATCAATAATCATTCTAGCATCAGCCCAAAAAATGTTTGTAATCTGCTCAACATTATCTAATTGTACTACATATTGAAATGATGGATTTGTAGTCAATTTTTCCTGAAAGTATCCTAATAAGCATACAGCTTGACCATGTATCAAATTTTTTTCCCGTCTTGTTCTAAGATAATTATACTGATCAAGCTCAGTGAATCCAAGATTAGCTCTCCCACCAGCCTCTCTACTCATTAACTCATGTGTTGCTTTTGAATTGATTCCAGAAGAGGATGCTAACTCAATCAATTCTGCATGAACTTCTGAGATTTTCCATTGACATCTCATCATATAAACTGTTTCTGATAGATGAAGAGTGTGATTATGTTCTTCAATAAAATCAGTCACTTTATCCTCGTCACATCCAGACTCATCATCAGAAACCTCATTATCACTAAGGGTTACAGCCATAGCTTTACCCTTAGACTTCAAGAATGTAGGGCATTCAGATTTAACATGACCATACCCTTGACAACCAAAACACTGAGCACCCAAAGAATTATTTGAAGATTGACCAACTTTTTCTCTAGGTTTTTCAAAGTTATTAATCTTAGTGGGATCAATCTTCCTAAAGTTTCTAGATTCAGCAGTGTTTGTATTTCTTGCCCTTCTGTTAGTATTCCTCAGAAAGTTTCTAAAATTCTTGGCAAGGTAAGCTATCTCTGTAGCAGAGAGCTCATCATCAAATCCACATACATCAACATCATCAACAGACTCAAGAGTCATTGATTTGAATTTGTTTGCTTTGGGTAGGTCAGACTCATAGGACTGAAGAGATCCTACAAGCTCATCAACAGGGATGGAGTCCACATCCTTGCTCTCAGTAATGGCAGTCACTTTGGGTCTAAAGTCTTCAGTTAAAGATCTAAGTATCTTCCTAACAATTTTAGGTTGATCATAGATTTCACCCAAATTAAAAGCAGAATTAACAATATCATTCAATTTAGTATAGAATTCATCAAAAGATTCATTATCAGTCATTCTAATGCTTTCAAATCTAGAAGTTAATTGCTGCAGTTTATTAATCTTAACTGCCTTTGTGCCATCATGCACAGTTTGGAGGATTTTCCAAGCAGTATGAGCAACCTCAACATTTGAGATTCTCTTAAATTCCTCCATAAAAACAACATTAAAGATGGCATTCATAGCTTTGCTATTGAACCCAGCTGCTTCTTTTTCAGAAGTTTGCCACTCACTCACAGGAGTAGTGGGCTTCTGCCATTCGTATTCAACGGAATTCCAAACTCTCTCATCAATGGATTTCAGGAATGCTTTCATCCTTACTTTCCAATAAGCATAGTTATTCCCACCAAAGTGAGAAGGAACAACAAGAGAGTGTCCGTGTTCCATGACAACAGGGGTCAAGGATCAGCTCAGAGATCAAAAAAATCTCAAACAAGAGAGCTACCTGCTCTGATACTACTTGAACGGTTTTAGACCCCTTAAAACACAATTAGATTAACCTAGTTAATTAGCCAAGTGATTAACTTAGTCAAATTATGCAATTCTAGGTTATCACAAACATACAATCATATCAAAAATATAAAGCAGCGGAAATATAAATAACACAATGATATGATCACCCAGGAAACCACATGGTAAAAACCTGGGGAGGATTTAACTTAGCTATCCTCAAGGTAAACTTGAATCCACTATGCGAAAAAATCGAAGTTCATACAAAAGGACTTACAAGCTTCCCGCTCGACTTCCTAATGCTACCTACCAGTAGAACTTACTGACACGACCACGTACAAGCTCCGAATTCACGGACTCCTTCTTTCTTGGATTCTCCAATCAGCTACAAGCACCCACGCTTGTTATTCTTTATGCTCCAATGGCAGCAACCGAGTTGATCATCAAGATGTTGATACTATCTCTACCTTGAAAACCCTAAGCTTTGTGTAAAGGAAAGCTCCTCTAGATCTCACAAGAGATTTACACAAAACAGAAAAGTATGAGCAACAATACAACAGGAGCAACTCTAAAAACGTGGCTAGGGTTTTTTTTTATATACCTAAGGTAAAAACAGAAAACGCAAAACGTTTAATGAGTTAGGGCTGAGTTGGAAAATTCTGCAGAAAAGCATTCTGGCCGAGATTCGATCGATCGAGTCTTTCTTTCGATCGATCGAGCCAGGCCGAAATGCACCAATGCATCTGCAACCTCTCGATTCCAACTTTACATGAAAGACCCAAATTTGAGCAAGCCTAAACAAGACTAAACACATTGTTTTGATCATGGTTTGCCAAGATTACACATTAGAGTTCTAAATACATAAAATCATAAATCTTTAGAACCTAACATTCTTTTTTGGACCTCGAATGTCCTGCTTTGCACATACAAATCCCCTTGATATTATCTTTCCATCCTTCTTACTTTTATTTATGTAATGTTTTCTAACATCAAAGCCCATTTGCCTTCCTTATTTTAGCCAAAATTCCCATGCATCTTCTAATGTATCGAATTCCTTACCAACTTTAGAACTCAAATCTTCATTGGCATCCATGACTCTAGGTGTCACGACCCAAATCCACGGAACATGAATTTAGATGCATGATTAACCTGCTAAACTTATATAATTCCATAAACATAATTAATCCAAAATAAATCAATACTCCAAAGAAACAATACTCTTAAAAACCTCTTACAAAAATCTAAACTCCACAAATTGGAAATAATTTCCACAATAACAAAAACATGAATTACAAATAAAGGTAACTAGAATTCATAAGTCTTCAATTCATACTAAAGTCGCCTACAACTTCCATGCTCTACCTTGCACCTTACAAAGCGGCCCAAAGGTTCTATATTCCCAACTACACTTTAATCTGAAAAATAGTAATTGATGGGGTGAGCCACACATCCAGTAAGTAATTATACAAAATACACAACGGAATAGAGTCAAGCAAAGCACGAGTATATTGATTTTTCACAAACTCATTCAATGATATCAAAACTAATTATTCAAAACATATAATGAAAACCTTAATGCATGTGCAATCGCATCTTAAAGTCATTTAAAATCACATACATATAATTGATCAGAGCACAGTGTCACATATACACATCACATATTCTCACATACCATCCTATGAGCGGATACCAACATCTAACCCCTGCTGGTGAAGGATCAATACAGATTCTCACATACAATCCTATGAGCGGATTTACACATATATCTGATATATCTGATCAATTCTAAAAACACTTATTTTTTAGTCACATATCACAAAAGCGAAGTTTATACAAAATATAATAATTTACTTGATATTAACAATTATTCCAAATACAGAGGCATATCAAAGATCACAATATCGAATAGAACATAAATCAAAGGATGCTTGACTCTCTTGGGGAACAAATAGAAATTGAGGAGTTTATATAAATATATTACGATTCTTGAGTAAATCTGAAATTTTAATTTGCCAAAAGAAACATTTTAAATACCATTTGGAGAATAGGAAAATGACTTTGAAATCACTTGGTTTTAACAAATTTAAAGAACAAGAACCGTTTTAGAAAACTTACTTTGAAACTCAATTATTTTCGGAAAATAGTTTAGTTTAGAAGTTATCTTTTAAATGAGATTTGGACATTCAAAATGTGATTTAAAATTCGAAATTTCTCTTTAAAACATTATTTAAAAAGAAATCAAAGTTTCTCTTTCAATGATGTAAAATGCTTTCAATAAACTTTAGAAAACGTAAACTTAAAAGTATGACTTTTGAAAACCTTTGACATCTAAGAACCTAAATGACAAAACTTGTGCATATTATGCATAAATACTTACCTCTCTTGCTAATATATTCGAACACAACCGAGCACTTTTAGTCTTCTGTAAGCTCTAAACAGAAAATTACTTTAATCAATAAGCATGAAATTTCATGATCATAAACTACTTCCTAAAACACTATAATCCTCCACAACCTTCTCTTTATTTTCCTATAGTCATAATATCGGCAGAACTAGCTCCCATACGTAGAAACATCAAATCCGAATATACCTATTAGTTATTCTAAAGCAATTGACCAATATATCAAATATCAAATATCAAATTAAACCATCTACAAGACTTCATGTTATTACTGAACGCCACCTTCACTTCAGGGTCAATCCTAAACTAATAATATAATCAAAGAAAACGTGAAAAACCTATTAGGACCTAAGATATATAAATCTAATAGAAGACCTGATATATACAAATCTAGGGACCCACAGAGAACAAAGTGAGAACCATACTCCCAAAAAGCCAATTCCAAACTTTAATATATAACCTCAATGATTTTAATAGAATAATCTCACTGGAACGGTGGCAGCATCATTGACTCATTATATATATAATTTATATGTACAAAACCGAAGAAGACTTAAGCCAAAATCACAGATTCTTGAAATTCCGTGGCTCAATCTAGGATTCAAGGATTAACGCAAAAGTGTAAACCAAATTCTAGGAAAAGATATCTCTTTGAAACAAATCTACATATCACTAATGTTTCTAAGATAAAATTTTAATCCTTCAATTCTTTGTTTCTAATAGATGAAAAATCATACCTGGAACAATTGGTTGTCTCTTCAATTAACTCCAAGGAAAAATACCTCTTAGCCTCTTTGATAAAACCCTTCCTATGAAAATCCTGATTATCTCTTCCTCTACCCTGTAGTTTGTATTAGAGATGTGGGCTTAGTGGGGTAGCGGGCTGTAGTTATTAATAAAATAATACCTATGGCCCAACAATTATAATAATAATGGCCCAACAGTTATTAAAAGGAAAACTTAATAATAACCTCAAATAAAAGTATGTGGGGTATTACACTAGGACTCAAATCTTCATTGCCATCCATGTTTTGAGAGAATTCTCTCGTCACACTATGCAATGACTTAAAGAATACTCCTGTAATTAACAAACAAATGTACAAAATATCAACTATTATAAATATAGAAGAATTACTTTCCAGTTTCTTGCACTAATGAAACATATAGCTTTACAGGACAATTAGTCCTTGTATCATCTCGGTTACGAGTGCGAATCATATCTTCTTTTTCTGGACCTCTAATGCCCTGCTTTGCACATACAAATCCCCTTGATGTTATCTTTCCATCCTTCTTACTTTTATTTATGTAATGTTTTCTAACATCAAAGCTCATTTGCCTTCCTTATTTTAGCCAAAATTCCCATGCATCTTCTAATGTATCGAATTCCTTACCCACTTTAGAACTCAAATCTTCATTGACATCCATGACTCTAGGACTCAAATCTTCATTGACATCCATGAATCTAGGACTCAAATCTTCATTGACATCCATGTTTTGAGAGAATTCTCTCACCACACTATGCAATGAATTAAAGAATACTCCTGTAATTAACAAACAAATGTACAAAATATCAACTATTATAAATATAGAAAAATTACTTTCTAGTTTCTCGCACTAATGAAACATATAGCTTTACAGGACAATTAGTCCTTGTATCATCTCGGTTACGAGTGCGAATCATATCTTCGTTTTCTGGACCTCGAATGCCCTGCTTTGCACATACAAATCCCCTTGATATTATCTTTCCATCCTTCTTACTTTTATTTATGTAATGTTTTCTAACATCAAAGCCCATTTTCCTTCCTTATTTTAGCCAAAATTCTCATGCATCTTCTAATGTATCGAATTCCTTACCAACTTTAGAACTCAAATCTTCATTGGCATCCATGACTCTAGGACTCAAATCTTCATTGACATCCATAAATCTAGGACTCAAATCTTCATTGGCATCCATGCTTTGAGAGAATTCTCTCGCCACACTATGCAATGAATTAAAGAATACTCCTGTAATTAACAAACAAATGTACAAAATATCAACTATTATAAATATAGAAGAATGAATGTTTTTCATTAAAAATAAAAGCTGAAAATTTGTGTACTAATATTGTGCTTCTCATATATAAGAATTACAACAAACCAATATATGATCATGAGAGATGATGACCCAATTGATAAAGGGCAATTTCAAGCTAAATTTTTATAAGAAACTGTTAAAAGTATATCATACCTATAAAAAGACAAACTTTCAATTATCAAAATTTTATCTCAAAAAAAAATTATGAAAATTTTCTATCCCTATGACAATAAATTTTTATCACTAAATTTTGACTGCAAACTTTAAAGGCAAAGATTAAAACACTATAGTTTAAATACAATGAGGACCTAAAAGCATAGAATTCAAGCAATGTAATAGTAAAATAGGGATTTTATACATCTGGGTTTTATCCATACGAGCTTTAGCAAGCCAATTTATTGATTCAATCATCTTCTTTGGTTTATTCCTTATTGTCCATTTTGTTCTTGTAAGAAGGTTCCTATCATTTTATGAAAACACTTTTTTTATGAATATTATTCTGTATAAGGAACCTGAAACAACACGAAGAATCCAATGCAAACAAGAATGAACATTTATGTCTCTCTTTTCTTTTGTTGTGAACTTGTGATGGCTAAGTATTATACTATTATTAAAATAAAATTAATCAAACAAAACCTGATAGGTTAAAGATTTTTATGGAGGAAGTGAAAGAAAAGGTCAGGGCTGTAGAAATGCAGAGGTGCAATAGCCTCATAAGGCGATTGGAAATAAAAATCAGAATTTCAAGAGCTTGGTTTCAATAGCCCCAACTATCTTGACCCCTGACCCAACTATCCTTTTACCCAAAAAATAAATTTTTTTTTTTTATTTATTCAATGTATACAAAAGAGAGAACTCACCTCCTTGAGTCAGAAGCAACCAATCAAAGATGGACCCGCAGTGACTATCACAAAAGGGATTTTGGGGGTTTTTTGACAATACAATGGCCAAGTACCGTCGGAACCAACGATCCGGCCAGTGGCTTCGTTGCTTTAGAGAGACCTTCACTCCATGAGAGTTGGGGCTTGGGACAGCTTCACACACAAGAAAGAGGGAGTGTGAGTGTTTGGGGGTTTGGTTTCAAATGCTAAGTTTCAATGTTTGGGTATGAGCTGGGGCTGCTGTGACAATGGATTGATAGAGAAGCAAAGAATTGGTTGAAGGAGAGGCAAAGACCAGCAGCTACGCAGGGGGGAGAGAGAGAGAGAAAAAAAAATTGATTTCATGAAAGTTTACTCAGACTTACTAGAAACAGTGGGCGGGTTGTGAAATTTTTTAAGGGTAAAATAGTCTTTTTGTTATTTGGTGAGGTGTCAAAGATTTAAGCCATTAGATTAAATCTATGGCTGAGAATTTAGGTATTGCACCCCGTGCAATACCTATATGAATCCATATATATATAATAGGAAAATTGATTAATACGTGTTGTGTGTAACATATACCTTTATAAATTTGTAAGGGAACTTTGTGAGCTAATTATGTCAATCTAGCGCATTTTATAGAAAATAATTCGAATGACATAAATACTTTCCATTCTAAGTGAAAGTATAATGGATTTGATTTCACAAATAATGAATAACTCTAGTAATAATACTATCCATAAAAGTGAAAATCAAACTCATGTTATAATGAAAAACCAAATATTTAGCAACTATATGAGCCCAAATAAGATAACCCATTATCTCTCAAAATAAATAAACCAAATATCTATATATTATTTCCATGTTTGGTGACCGTGAGGACTCTATATATAATAATCTTCATGTTCTTATTAGGTCAAGTGATCAGCCACACATGTTTATTGGCTTTCATCTTCCCAATATTGTTGCTCTGCTCAAATGGCCCAGGGAAGAGTTAGTTTGATTTTTGCCACAGCTCTATTATTGGGTTTGTTCTTTCACTGTGAGAACGTTTGGGCAAAAACCTATTTCGTTGGATATGATCCAACTGGTTGGACCTTCAACATGGAAGATTGGCCCACTGGACAAAACTTCAAACCTAATGACACACTCGGTAAGTATGAACCATCATTTTCTTTTTTCTTTTTTCTTTTTATTTAAGGAAAATTAGTTGGTACATAGTTGTATTAATAATCATATTTTAGATTAGATAATAAAAATTATGTCCTACACATTGTGGTTGAACTAAATGACTTAGTGTAATCCTTACTTATATTGTATTTGCTTTCACTATGTGGCTCACAAATTATTAGTCAATAGCCTCAATACTGATTATTGTTGACACTCTATTACGAAAGTTTTAACAAATTTAAAATATTATTTCAATTAAAATTTTTCTATTCATTTTTAACTTATTATGACATCCCAATCTAGTAACAGATAAGATTATATTAGTCCTATAATTTTTGTTCAAGTTGATTTTGTCTCTAAGTGCTCGTTTGTTTGCACTTTTAGATGACAAAAACACTTTTTACTTCAAAGTTCAAAATGCTAGGTGTTTTGTGGGTATTAAAAAGCTGTTTTAGCAAGAAAATTGTTTTTTCAAAAAGTGCAAAACCCCCAAAAAACCAAAAAACCTTCGACCAGCTTTTGCAAAAAAACTACTTCAACTTTTAGGAATTGTTGGTTCAATTACCAAATTGCCCACTTTTTTTTATTAAAAACCCAACTTTACCCTTTGAAACCCCTTCAGACTATCATGCCAGAACAGATAACACCATATTCAATGAGACAAAAACATTATTAAAATAGTGATATTGATATTATTAAAAATAGATAACATTATTAAAGTAAGATAGATAACATACTTGGTTCAAAATTTTTAGAATAACAAATAATTGATGCTAAAAAAAACTAACATTATTAAAATAATACCAATAATAGTAATAGTAATAACAAAAATTATGATAATAATATATTTTTTTTTATTATTATTAAATAGCTTTTTTTTTTAGTAAATATTATGAAGTAGTTAATTTAAAAATAGAATAAACTCTCTTATATATACATTGTTCTTTTTGATAATTTATCACTCAAACTATCACTTTTATAAGTGTTAGTCAAACACTCAAATTTTTCAAAAAACACTTTTTAACCGATTTTACCAAATATTCGGTTTTTTCAAAAATTTCAATTTTATACCACACTTTTTGAAAGGCTCAAAATTTTGTCCTTATTTCTATGCTACAGAGTTTTCATACAATCGAGGAGAGCACAATGTGATCGTTGTAGACAAACAAGGTCACGATACATGCAAAGCACCAGAAAATGCTTACGTACAAAGTAGTGGATTCGATTACATAATCCTTAACAAGGGAGAAAACTATGTCATTTGCAATTTTACTGGACATTGCGAGGCCAAAATGAAGATGGCAATTAATGTCTTGTAATCTGAGGAAAAAAAAGATATTGTTTCTCAAAAAAAAAAAAAAAAAAAAATCTTTGAATTGACTTTTTTTTTTTTTTTTTTTTTTTTTTTTTTTTTTTTGTGTGTGTTGCCAACAAGATAATCCAATGGAGTAATCAATAAAAGTAATAAATGCTATGTTTTGAATATGTGAATTTGTGTGTTTTTTTTTTTTGGTTCAGCTTCTGTTCAGTGACCAGTGGCCACTGGACCCGTCAGGATACAAACATATGTCCGCAATTCAACGTGTCCAATGGCACTGGCCACTGGACAGAAGCCGAATCCCCTTTTTTTTTTTTTTTTTTTTTTTCAATAAGTGGTAGTTTATATGATCCACAAATCATTATTTTATTTTTTGGGTTTGACGGTGTGGTGTTTAGGTGAAGAAGGCCTTGACTGTTGAATATATTGGGAGTTTCTATGTAGAGTGAACTGGGCTTTAAGGATCTGAAGGGTTTGAGTCTCAATTGAAGTTAAATCTTAGTTGGGCTTTTGTGGTGTATTGGGTGAGTTTAATTGGGCTCATATTTTAACCAAAAAAATTTCTTGACCGGGTTAATTTTAGTTGGATTTGAGAGGGTACTTTTGATTTTAAGGCTGGGCTTAAGAAGAAAAGTGTAATTGGGGTAATTTTTAAAGTTGAGCTGAGGGTGTTGACCATTTCAGATTGGGCCCTAATACTGAAAAAAAAGGGAAATTAAATACAATATTGTTGGGGAAAAAGTTCTCTCAATATATCATGATTCATTTGTATAGTAGAGGCACAAAAGAAGAAATATTAATAAGTTCTTCGTTTGTGGGGATGAATGAAGAAAACATTGAAAATCAAAAAGAAAGATACAAAAATTGTGGAAGAAAAAGTAGAGGATCCTAAGGTGGGATATCAAGTCAGCAATTCATTGAGAGTATTTAATAATTTTTCATTCTAATGACCACAGTCAACAAGGACCCAAAATTCAAAACTTTATGAGATGTGACACACAACTTCCCTACCTGTGAGTGTTCTACATGTTGATTGTCATGTCATAACCAATCTTTAAACTTATGACGTTTTTAGTTTTGCTACTTTATGGAGAACTATACAACATAAAATGTGCAAAACATTTGTGAGGATTTGAGACCAACACAATTCTTCTATCATGCAAATCTATAAACAAATCTATAAACATTTGTAACCAAAACACTTCTTCTATCTTGCATCTAAAATAGTGACAGTAACCTCATTAGCAGTATAAGGATTTTTTCCACTAGATGATGATGTATCAATTCCCATAGAAGAAGCTTCAGTGACAAAACCAGGTTCCTTGGGTTGGGGCACCATTGCATTCTCAGTTGACAACATCAATAACACAGAAGACATAGTTGGTCTATCTTCCACGCGTTGTTGTACGCACAAAAGACCCACTTGGATACATCTTATTACTTCATTCTCAGAATATGATTCATCAGCATCTATGAGTTCCAATGGCTTCCCTTCATTCCATAACTTCCATGCCTGAAACAATTTCAATCATATTTCGAAATTTGTCAGAATTGAAGATTGAAGTTCACATCATTAAAAATTCAATCTTAATTAGTTCTTATTCTTACATGTCCTAGCAGGTTGAGATCATGGTTGGGGTGATAAAATCCCCAGTTTTTCTTTCCATTTATTATCTCCAATAATAACACACCAAAGCTAAAGACATCTGATTTTACTGAAAAGTGCCCGCTCATTGCATATTCTGGAGACATATAGCCACTGCATGCCAAAACAAGAATTTCAGCATTTGTAAACAGGGAAACGCAATTTCAAAACATTCTTAGAAAACTCACTATGTTCCCATTACTCTCTTGGTTGTTTGTTCTGTCTGTTCTGCTCCAAAAATTCTTGCTATGCCGAAGTCTGAGATTTTGGGGTTCATCTCATTGTCTAGTAAGATGTTGCTTGCTTTAAGATCCCTATGGATGATTCTTAACCTAGAGTCTTGATGAAGATATAGAAGTCCTCGTGCTATTCCCATAACGATGTCGAAGCGCATCTTCCAAGTCAACTTCTTTCTAGTCTCATCTAGAAAATCATATAATCAACAATGTTAATTCTCTTTTTCTTTATCTATGCAAATGAAGCAAGCACACAGTTAAGAATGATGAAACAAATCAAGTGTTAATCAAGCGTTGAAGGCTCAAACCAAAGAGAAAGTTGTCCAAGCTTTTGTTTGGAAGATACTCGTAGATTAGCATTCTTTCTTCTCTTTGAATGCAGCATCCCAAGAGCTTAACAAGATTACGGTGTTGAAGTTTTGCAATCACTATAACTTCATTCTTAAACTCTTTGATGCCTTGTCCAGAATTCTGAGAAAGCCTCTTCACTGCAATTTCTTGTCCAGTTGGCAATACACCCTATGAGAATGCCATATCGAAAATCAGTAATCCTATCATAAGCAAGGAAACATAAAGCCTTATGTTCCCCAATTTGATATCTTGTACTTAAGGTTTCTTCTCTCATGGAAAATTACCTTGTAGACAGGACCAAAGCCACCCTGTCCAATCTTATTTTTAAAGGAGAAATTGTCAGTAGCAGCAGAAACAGTCTCCAGATCAAAAAGCGGTAGCTCAAGGTCTTCCTCCTGAGTTTCTTCTGTGAAATCTCTATGGGAACTGTTTAAGCTTTCAGCTGCAACATACAAATTGATCAGCAAAAGAAAAGGATAAATTGATTGTACTTATTTTGGCAATCACAAGCACCGCCACTATAAATACCATGGCAGTATTTGGAAAGAATTTGTAAATGAATTTATATACTGCAACTCAATCAATCAAAATTGATAAATACATAAATAAACTTAAAAATATATGCCAATTCAATTATTCATACAGCTCCCTAGAATTTCATAAATTGCTCTAGCCATGAGATTTACAGCAGCAGAGCAATTTTTACAACTAGTTTTCCACAAAACAAGCATCAGTGGAGCAAGCAAGCATAGTCCTTTAAATAAAATGTTTTGCACTCCCTTCAGTAGAGAGCAGTGAAGCATCAAATATAAATTTATATACAGGGGAAGTAGACAATGACAAATCAGGTTATTAAGAAGAAATTATTAAGCTAAGCTCCGAATTGGGGCAAGACACAAGCCAAAACAGGCACTTATCACTTAACACATACTGTTATTTTTCAAGCCTTGTCCCACTAATTTGTCACTTATGCATATATGAAAAAGAACAACCATGTTTAGTAGTTTTACAGTTAAGGAAACCTAATTATGAACACAGAGCAGTTAATAACTCTGCCTTATTGAAAAATATCCATTCTTTTAGAAATTATTCCCCTTAGAAAAATCATTCTATAGTCAAAGTGACATACAGCAATTTTGTTACACCCAAATGAAATTATGAAAGCTACTGAAATTTTTATTAATAATGAGATGGCATATCCCACTTAGATGCCCCTCTGTCAACCAAAGATTCCTATTATGCTAATGTAAACTGTTATGTGTTAAGATATGGGCAAAATTAAGCAAATAAGAGCTTCAATCAATATATCAACATCTTAAAGATTAATCAAGGTCCAAAAGATTTGAGCTATTTCATCAAACAATTTTATAAGAATAACAATACTAAGGCACTTTATGAGCTGTTTTACCTCTTCTCCATCTCCTTGCCTTTCTCATTCGACAAGTGTACCAGCCAATGATGCCAACTAGAAGCATCCCAGTAACTGAACATATGATGCTAGTGACAATCACCTTCACTTGTCTATCCCTCTTAGCATCTGCAATTGCCTCTGAACACCAAAGAAGTTGACAGAGTGAATCATTTTTTCTAAAAATGATAACCCCATTGTGAGTAACATATAAGTTGCTTTAAGTTTTAATCCACTTGGGTCATCAGTGCTCAAAAGATAACATAGCAGACTAGAAAATTCAGGCAAATTAAATATTAACGAGCCACAGATTATAAGGTCTGGCTATGCCAGCAAAGGTCCCTCATCCATTTAGTCCAAGGGACTTATGGTTCCCCATGACACTATTTAGTTTACTTCATGAAAACGAAAAAGCTGCTTTACAATGAACTTTCAGATGTCAAATTATAGCAAGATAACTAAACTTATGCAAAAAGCTAGCTAAATTTACTTATCTTCTGAAGAATAAATTTCTACTAGCCATGAAGTCCATGTTCTGCCATAAAAATTATGATTATTATGTTATCCTAAAACCTGCACTCTGGAGGCTGAGATGTGTGTGTGTGTGCATGTGAATTATTCAACTATCGCAATAAATCATTAATGAACATTACTTACTGAGTTCCTCTTTCGCCATTCTTATATAGAGATCATCCCCACCTCCTGAAAAATCTCTCATATCAAGCAAACCATCAAACCACAACACACAGTCTCCTCCATTTCCATGGACATCTATCATAGTAAAAGCCATACATGAACAATTCCCCAAACACACAGACTCACATTCCTCAAGGCTCAAATTCCTACTTGCCGCCAAATGCGAATTATCAGGCAACTTCATTCCTCCATACTTGACAAAGCCATCTCCATTCCCACAATCCAATTCCCAGTTCCTCACACACCCACCTGACCAATCAACCCGTGCCCAATCCACAGGTGACTTAGGCCTAAAACCATTCAAACACTCACATTTTGGACCATCATAGCAATTGCCATAAGGCCCACAAACCATATAGCTATCACAACTGTCCCTCTGAAGTGTAACCATTATAGTCCACTCATTGCTATTCGTACTCCATTGTAGGTACTGAATCAAACCATCTTGGGTCACCACAAACCTTGACAACAATGATTGGTCTACAATTTTGAATGTATAATAAACCTCCTCAATGCTTGAATTGAACATAGGAATGAACACAGGATTGGACCTCAGTGCATTACTGCCACTGAACCTGACTCCATCCCATGGACCCCACCTATTCCTCTTCTGTGTCCCTTTTCTCAACACCAACTGAGGTGTCTCAGGTGGGTCCAAACTAAAACTGAACTCCCCAACAGAGGGATCATTGGCAGATGACCATGATCTCATGTACATGTGAAGACCATTTTTAAGCTTCCAACCGAGCTTCATGTCTGGCAACAAAGTGTCAGTTATGTAATCAAAACTTTGCCAAATATACCCTTCCGAATCACCACTATTTTCCTCTCTAAAAACTAGATTGCCATTATCCAATAGCTGCAAAATGGGACTTTTTAGTACCACGGTGGCATTGACAGACCAAATAGCAACTGAATTATTAGCCAAAAGTGAGAACCCATTTGAGCCCATTGACAGTGACCCTGAAAGCCCAGGGATTGAGTTGTTTCTATTGGCAATCCAGACCACAGTAAGAGGGATATTCTTGTATGAAATGCCCAAATACCTGTTGCTTGAACTTGAACTGCCTGGGCTAAAGAACCCAAGCTCAAATCGTTGCCCAGATGACACCAAAGTTTGGCCATCTTTTAGCACCTGGTTTGGTCTCAAGATGTCTGAAACTACTGTTGCTGCAGTGGAAGTTTGTGATGCTGAAGATAACCAGATGTAACAAAATGAGAGAAACAAAGAAAACCCCATTTTTGTTCAAGTTAAAATGGAGGAGCTCTTGTTAACAATAATATTAAAATCATAAGGGCTCAACTTCTTGAGCTGGAAAAGTCAAAATAGACGAAAGCCAGTCGATAAATTGGGCTTAATAACTTCTCTGGAAAGTCAAACACGACTTTAAGTTACTTGTCACTTGTCAGTAGTGACACGTGAGAGAAGAATTGAACCCTACAAAAAATTCTTAAATACTCTCAAAATATAAAAAATTATACTTCTTCTTCTAACCTTCATGATATAGGCCACATCATAAATTTAATAAATAAATTCCATCATATAAGATTAGAAAAAACTATTTTCTATACTCTAACAAGTAGAATTACTTAGGGCTCAAAAAAAAACAAGTAGAATTACTTGAAAACTGATATATGGATGGCAATGATTCCGTAGCTTTCTGCTAGGGTCTTTTCATTGGTCAAGATAAGACTATTGCTCTGTAGACTCTCTTAAATATTCAACTACTTTTGTTTTGATAGATGTCCACGTTCAATCAACCACTTTTGACCAATGTCCACTTTCACAGATTGTTAGGCTTAAAGTACTTAAACAGTTTATTTTTTGTTTTTAAATAGAATTACATATTTTTTCACCCGAATAAATTTTAAAAATGATAAAACTTAAATACAGTACATTATATCCTACTTTAAATTTTTTTTTTTTTTAATTTTGACATGTAGCTACTTAACAAAATTCATATAATAAGCGTTAAATATTAAAAATTCCTTCAATTCTAATTCAATACCCACAGGTTTCTCCAAAAAAAAAAAAAAAAATCAATACCCACAGTATTGCCACAAGTTACGAAAACTAGATTTGGCAATTCCATTATTTTGCCTATGAAGTTGTTCAAATCAATAACTTTCAATTCACAGTTCAAAGAATTTTACTATTGAAGTAACTCCAGTAAAACTACTAACTTCCATAACCTAACGTAAACAAATCCAAGAAAAATATTACTTCCACATCAAACCCTGTCAGAACGCTCCGCATTGGAGAAAAAAATTATTTCCCTTTCCACAAACCAGTAAATGCAAAATTGGTTTTTGAAAGAAGTCAAACTCCATGATGTGATGGTTATGGCGACAGCAGCGAAGGAGTGAGGTGTTTGCGAAGGATGAGAAGATTTATTGGGTGGTAGAGCCATGACAGTCGTTGTTGGTGGTGGTAGCCGCTGCAGCGAGGCTCGCCGTTCTGAGAGCGGTTGGAGGACAATTGTATGATATCATGTAGGTGGTTCGGCATCGGCCAAACAAAAGCTTCCAGAACTTATCGCCTGTGCTGAATCCTCCTTCCAAAAGCTTTTTTTTTTTTGGTTGATAAGCATGAATCCTCCTTCCAAAATTGCGGCATCGTAATAGGGCTTCTCTTCCTTCGCCATCTCCATGAGAGAAGAGAGAGACAGTTTCTCATACTCCATGAGAGAGAAAAGAGCCATTCTATCAAACAGTTTTTAACATTTTTAATGCCGTTTAGCAATTCCTGTTAAGTAGCCATGTGTCATAATTTTAAAAAAAGAACCTAAGGTACAGGACGCAAGGTACTGTATCAAAGTTTTGCCATTTCAAAAAATTACAAACAACATTATTTAAACTCCTCTACCAAACAGACCCTTAATCTTCCTTTCCCACCTCCTTTTTGTTTCTTTCTTTCTTGGGTTTGAATGAGCATAAGTGGTACAGACACTCAAACAATTTTATAACATTTGTCCAAACTTTTTTATGCAAGATCGATTAAGAAGAGACAAATGAAAAATCAACAGAGATAATTTATGTGATTTAACAGTATGATAAGTGGCAGCACCAAAAATTTTTGTTTGGAGCTAAGTTACAGTACTAATATATTTGTCAAGACATCCCTCACATATATATATACACACACAAACGTTTTTTGTTATTATATACACACACACACACATATATATATACACACACTTTTTTTTTATTTGATATATATATATATATATATATATATATACACACATACCCAACAACTAGGGATGTTCGTGGTGCGGTGCAGTTTTGGGTCATTTTTAGCACCGTATTTGCGGTGTAGTTTAGCTAAAATCATAACTGCACCACACCTCATTTTTGTGGTCACGTGTGCGGTGCGATGCGGTTTAAAGTTTAACCAAAATCATAACTGCACCACACCTTATTTTTGCAGACACATGTGCGGTGCTATATATAGAGGTGTCAATTCACGTTAGCGTGTCGGGTTCATGTCGTGTCGAGGTAGGGTTATTCGACTAAATAGCTCAACCCTAACCTGACCCATTTAATAATAGTGTTATGATCCTTCAACCCTAACCCAACCTGTTAATAAGGCGGGTTGACCTAACCCAACCCATTTGACACGCTTAATAAACGAGTTGTATTGGGTTGACACGAATGTAACACAACCCATTTCAACCTGCATAATATTAAATACAATATCGGTCTAGAAATAATTTTTTTTACATCCCAAAAAGCAGTGCATACACTTCAAGTCTTCAACCCACATTCAAAATAGTATAGTTCAACAAAAATATAACATTCATCTATAAATAAGTTTTTTATACTCCAAAAGAAGTGCATACACTTCAACCTAAATTTAAAATAACGAAGTTTAACAAAAATAAAATAACATAGTTCAACAAAAATATAATATCCTTGGAACTCGCCAAATGCTAAATTTCAATATTGAAAGAATTTGAGCAAACAGTAGACTAATCCTGACTATGACCACGATTATCATCTATAGATTCTTTTTATGTAAAGTCTCAATTTCCAATTATATCCCTTGTAAATTTTTGTAATTACTCACTATTCTTTTTAAATTTAAAATATATATTGGATATAAAAGGTATTTGATAAATCTAAAATAAAATAAATATTTATTTGTTATACAAATTAAACGGGTTGTGTTAAGTGGGTAATTTCGGGTTGACACAAATAAATTGGCGTGTCAAACATGTTTATTTTGAGTTACGCGGGTTGACCCACTTATGACACGTTTCTTATCGTGTCGCTTTCGGGTTGACCCATTTATGACCCAACCCCATTAAGACCCAACCTTAACTCGAAAAAACCCGTGTCGGGTTCATGTCGTGTTCGCGGGTTGGGTCGAACATTGACACCCCTAGCTATATATAAGATGAGGTTTGAAGTTGGTATATTTTTCAAATTTTGGGCATTTCCTACCCATCCCAAAACTAATTTTTCCCTTTTTTTTTGGCCAAGTTTTAAATTATTTAGCTAGTTTTTCTTTATTTTGGGTTGGTTTTTCTAGTTAACACTTGCTAAGGTTATCAATATATTTTTTTTATAGAAAACTAGGGTTATTAAACTATTAATAATATATTTAATATTAAAAAAAAAAAAATATATATATATATAGGGTGTAGTGCGGTGCGGTTTGTGCAATTTTCTTATTATAAAACCGCAAACTGCACTGCACTATGCTATGCGGTGCGGTGCAGTTATGCTATTTTGCAGGCGGTTTTGGTGCGATTTTTGTGGTTTGTGCGGTTTATACAATTTGGTGAACACCCCTACCAACAACAACAAAAAAAAAGCTTAGTATTTTCAATCAAAATTATGTTTGATAACAATCTTTCATAAAATAAAATTTATTTTTTCCATTTTCACAATGAAATTCTTAAAAAGTTTCATTTTAAATACAAATTATCAAATTTTATAGTAGAGTAAGTAAAAAATCTTTCAATTGACTAATGAAATTTTCAAAAACTTGAATGATCCAAAACTTGGAGGAATAAGTTTGGCTCCAAACATATTTGAAGTTATCTTGCTCTTACCTATTATGTGGCAACTAAAGACACATTTCATGTGTAGTTTTAGAGACAAGATTTTTTTAATGAGTTAATGACTTATTAATCACCACATAACGGGTTAAAAAAGATAGATTCAAACATGTTTGATGCCAAACTTTATCAAATATTTAACAAATATAATAGCACATTTTACAATAAAAAATAGAATTGCGAAAAATAAAGTTATATCTCTATAACTATTAGGCCAATTATTTTTTTTAAAAGCATCATTGGACTAATTCAAATATTTGGCGGGAAACTCTTATTTTTATAAACAAAATTTTGAAAACATTAAAATAATTATATATATATATATATATTTAAAAATTTTCAAAATTTTGGGGGGCCATGCCCCCCTACCCTTCAACATAGCTCCGCCTTGAGTATGACTACATTCATGAGCACAAAGGGCTAATAATTCACTATTCGAGAAAATATAGAGTTACAACAATGTTTATATGGTAATACCTCTATTTTGTTCTGCTTGTTGTGCTCTACTTCACTCGATTTATCCATTTCACTAAACTCATAATAAGCTCCCTAACTCAGTTGCTAATAATAAATATAAGCCAACTCCAACCATCCACAACTTGTTGAGTGATCTGTTGAGATTTGTGTAACATCAATTTCTTTAGGATTATCTATGATACTGTATTACTTTGTATGCTAGTCAAAATATGTCATTTCAAGCGGTTATCGAATTTATGGTATCTTTATATTTTTCTATGCACGTAGTTTAATGTTTATAGAATTTTTGGCAACCTACCTATGTAACTTCTAATGCTTCATGATGTCAGATAATAGTCGGAATTAATCACGTGAGAATAATCACCAAACAAATGCTTCTTGATGCACTTAAACGTGACTGACTCAAAGACCTGATTGAGTAAATCTTTGGGATCTTAAATTCAACTTATAAATTTTGCTATGTGATCCACCAAATTAAAATAACGTCAAACCCTCGTGTTTTAGACTTTTAGATAGCACTTTTATACAATTAGTGCTTTATGATTAGGAATTTAACTAAATTTTTGCTTAATTAGGTGTTTGAAAACTTCAATTTAAAGAGAGAAATTAGCAATTTCAAAATGTGCTTTTTCAAAACATAAAATTCAAAAACGTAATTGAAGGTTTTTAAAGTTTTAAAAAATTATTGCTATGAAAGTCTTGTGCTGTGAAAATAAATCTATAATTACAATAGATGAGGAGTGATTTGAATTTTGAATTACTTTGTTGAAAATACTAAAAAATACCAACTAAATGAGTTACAAAACTCTTGATTAATAAAAAGTGATTTAAGGATACTACAAATTTTATTGAATAGTCTTTACATTGTCACAAATTATAAAGAAAAAAAGTAATTCAAATATTCATTTATTATGTTTTGAAGCCCACTAATCACATCATTCTCACACTAGTTTACAATAATAATAAAAAATTTGTAACTCCAACATGTTTTTTTTTTTAATAATACATCCCATTTGACGTCAATTTATAATAATATCACTAATCACATCATTCTCACACCAGTTTAAAATAATAATAAAAAATGTGTAACTCCAGCATTTTTTTTTTTTTTTTAATAATACATCCCATTTCATGTCAGTTTATAATAATAATAAAAATTTTGTATCTCTAACATGTTTTTTTTTTTTTTTTTAAATACATCCCATTTCCCATTTGAGTGTGCATTTTTGCCCAGTTTCATTAACACAATTTAAAAATAAAAAATAAATTAAAAGGCCAAACACCAACTTTTCTCGATTATTATTTATTTAAAGTGACTCGTTTTCCTCATGAAATTAAAGAAGAAGTTACATTTATCCATCCACCTATTTATAGTTGAGAGAATTGACAAGTTTGAAAAGGCGCCCTCGTGCTGAACTATGACTATGAGGGAAGTGTAAATGGACATTTCGTTGTAGTAATTATTTTGGTTGTTTCTCGATCTCATATGTATTTCTCTTTTGTTTAATGCTAATTTCTTCTATTTGTGTACACACTCCAAAAAACAAAAAAAAAAGGTTTTTCTTAATAAAAAAGAAAAGAAAAAGAAACCAATAGTTTTTTTTTTTTTTTTTTTTTTTGTTCGGGTGCAGACAAAAAATATAAGAACAAGAGGCTGATTATTGATTAAGATTTAAGATTCTGTTGGAGTTTTGATACAAAGCAAAGTCCTAATTTGTTTGAATAATGGGTAATTCAGCCAAATCGTGTAAATCATTTAAATCAATTTATAAACTATAGGCCGACATTTTTTTTTCTTCTAGGTGGTACAAGTCACAGGCTCACAATACTCAATTTTTCTAATCATTTTTATAGGGGAGAGACATAGCCGTAAATATACAAGGGTTGTAGTTTGTTTGTTTGTTATTTTCAGAAGTGGGTGGCTAGAAGAATTTCAGACATTTTGACTCTTATAATATGATGATGCATATGGTATAGGTTCCTTGGTTGTTCACCCATCCCTTTCATTGAATATTATGAGAGGACTATAAATAGTAAATAGCACGAACTATGATCCATTTTTGACAATATCAATACAATGATCAATTGGAAATGTGTTCAAAATTTCTATGCTATTTATGCTGCAGTAAACATCAATCCCACTCCCACTTCAATTATCTATAATCTATAGAGTAAAATAGTACTAATCTCCATTAAAATTGAATAATAGATTCATTTCATGATTTAGATTTAATATTTCAAATCTAAAAATATATCTAGTGTCATGTCATTTAAAGTTTTAAATTCGGGGTCTTCTCCAATTCTACTCTTCAGTTCCTTGTAATTTATGGCACTCAACGTGTCACGGGGCCTCACAGTGTTGGCTCCCTTCAACTGTCTATAATTTTGGGGTGACAGTGGCCTATCCACGGAACATTTCACTAGCATGAATAAGACATGAGAGAAGTAGTTGTTCCCCAAATATCCACACAGGATATTGCATTTTTATTTATGTCAACGCTTCAACTGCAAGAGATTATGACTGCATGTGTATGAATTTTATTTTTCTTGTACACTTTGACAATATAGAATTTGAAAGATATGATGTATATTGTATTAAGTGATATAAATTAAGATGGATATCTCTTACAAGTTAAATAAAAGAAGGTTGATTATGCTCAAAACTGTGGGGAAAAAAAAAAAAAAAAAAAAAAATTCACAGACGATGTACACAAAATTTCTGAAGTGTATGAGATATACAAACATGCCAGACTAGGCCTTTACCTTTCACTACCTGGCGTCAAGTATTGTAACTGTAACTTGGTTTACTGTGAATGATTCTTCTTGCCTACTAGAAGATGAACTAGTTTCAGCTGGATTTCTTCCTAGGCAAAAACCAGGCTGTTTAGGCTGGGGCATTGTTGCGGTTTCACTACTCAACATCAAGACCACAGATGACATGTTAGGCCTATCTTCTGCTCGTTCCTGGACACATAATAGGCCAACTTGTATGCATCTCATTACTTCAGACGGGGAATATGAATTATGCATAGACGAATCAATTAGTTCCAAACCATTTCCTTCTTTCCACAGATTCCATGCCTGCAGTAGCATTGCAAATTCAATTTTTTGGTTAGATATATAGTGAGATGTAATGTGATTGCAATCTCTTATTTTTGTTTCAAAGAAAAATTATGTACTTTCTTGCACTTACATATCCAAGAAGGTTTAGTTCATTGTTAGCGTAGTAAAAACCTCGGTTCTTTTTACCACTTATAATCTCCAATACTAGAACACCAAAACTAAAAACATCAGATTTCACTGAGAAAAGCCCATCCATTGCATATTCAGGAGACATATAGCCACTGCAAATAATCAACACATTGAAATCAATATTAAGAAAAAATCAGTATTTAGTCCAGAAAATACTACAGAAATCTTATTATGGTACTCACTATGTTCCAACGACTCTCCTTGTATTTGCTTCTGTTTGATCCTTACTAAAAATTCTAGCCATACCAAAGTCTGATATTTTTGGGTTCATTTCTCCATCTAACAGAATGTTGCTTGCCTTCATATCCCTATGGATGATTCTAAATCTAGAATCTTGGTGAAGATAAAGAAGCCCTCGAGCAGTCCCGCCTATAATGTTGAAGCGCCTTGGCCAATCTAGCAAGGAGCATTTTGCTTTATCTGGAACCAATTTGTTTTTAATATTATCAATACTGTGAAACTAATCCACCTTTGCAGTTGGTTTTAACAAATAGATGTGTCTACAAAGATATCCCAATCAAGCTAAACTAATAAAATGGAGAGATGAACTTACTAAATAGGATAGAATCCAGGCTTTTGTTTTCCATGTACTCATAAATTAGAATCTTTTCATCCATCTCAATGCAGCAACCCAGCAATCGAACAAGATTTCTGTGCTGGAGTCTTGCAATCAATTTAAGCTCATTCTTGAATTCTTCCATTCCTTGCCCAGAGGTCTTAGAGAGCCTCTTTACCGCTATATCTTCATCTTCTACCAACCTACCCTGGCAATGTCATGCATACTTGTGTTAGTATTACATATTGACTGCCTTTGTGATATGGCATTTATAGGGTAGTGTGTTAACAAAAAAATTACCTTGTAAACACAGCCAAAACCACCTTGTCCTAGTTTATTTTCATCAGAAAAGTTGCCTGTTGCTATTGCAATAGTACCAAAATCATAAACTGGCAATTCTAGCTCATCTAAGTTACTTTCACCTGAGTACTCTTTCTTATTTGAAATGACCGCTTCATTTAATAGTAAATCCTGGCTTCTTTCAGGAAGACCTGGTTAGGAGACAGTAAGAACATTAAAATAAGGTAGTGAATTCATTTTACACTCTTTTGACTGATTAATAGATTCTCAATACCTCTTTGCTCTGTCTTTCCTTTCTGTAAGCTTTGCAATACGTTTCTCTTCCACAGAAAGCAGGCAATCAAACCTGATAGTACAATGACAGTACCAACTGTAATGGCTATAACCACGATTATTTGTTTTGTCTTGTCAGAACCACTTCCAGAGCCCACACTTGCAACATTATCTGAAATAAAGAGATTGATGCTATTATTTAGGCACAATCAAAGCATCACTTTGCATTCTTTATCATCCTACTTGATTTTCACAAGTTTTTAGTATGCAAATGAGTAAATTCATGGCACTGCAATAAGGGAAAGGAATTAATGCTTAATTACAACCACAGACACTCTACCTTAGGACAATAACTTATATGAGAGTTTACACTGAGGCCAACAGCCAACTACTACTATGCTTCCTAATTAGAAATTCACCAACTAATAGGTAGTATTTAGTGCACGAGATTTTTGTTTTTATGGGTCTGAGAGAGGTGGTTGGTAGGTAGTTTTACCCTCAATTTTAGAGTGATTGATTACCAAACTCAAATCTATGATATGTCCATATCACTTGAGCAGACAGCATTGCCATTGCACCAAGGTACTAGTTAGTGAAAAAAATGGAACTCGAACTTTGTGACAGAGTGAACTCATTACCAGGCTCATTATATGTTGTGCTATGCAATAGCGAAAATGACCAAATTAACTCTATGGATCTGTTCGGTATTACCGAAGGAAATAGAGTTGTAGGTGTAAAACTTTTACAATAAAATAGCTTTAATTAAAAAGGGTTTTAATGTTTAGAGTGTTTAATAAACTACAATGATAAAGTTATTTCAAGTTGTTACCCCTGTTTGGTAACCAAATTTCAAAAAAAAAAAAAAAAAAAACAAACAAACAAACAAACGTGAGCAATGACAAAAGAGGACAAATAAAAATGTTTTGTATTTTCATACTTAAACCCAATTAATGTTCAATGTTTATTATTATGCTCTTTCTCAAAATGGGTGGACATTAAATGTCATTTTGAACAATAAATATGGACGTTTATGTCAATTACTATTTCTATTAAAACCTAAAACAATAGACTAAAAAATTTTAATGCTAAAGCTCAAAATTCCTACTTTTTCTTAAAGTTGTTTTTGTAGTTTTATCAAGGGACCTTTAAAGCATGTTAGCAAAATTATCAGGCATGCGGCAATTTCCACTGAAGAACTTTTATGGTCCTTTATCAATACTGCAACCACTAATAATGCAAACTGTAGAACATCACTTTCAATATTTATAACCATATTTGCAAGGAAACCTACCAATTGTAATTTTATATGCGAATGTGAGGACACAAAAGGTTCATCTAAAAGAACTATATTGCTAAATTTATGATTGCTTTGGTTGTTTGCTCGACCATCTAAAGCTACTTATTGAGTATGTTCACCTAAAACATAGTTTTATTATAGTATGGCAAAATGAAAGCTACCGAGTATATTGTTAAATTTCAAAATATCTTACAAAGAGCCTTATAACTCAATTAGTTGGCACTTTTTGTTGTGTCCATGACATCTATGGTTCAAATCTCCCCTCCCTCATTGTAATTATCAAATTATCAACAAAAAAAAAAAAAAATGCATTAAGCAGGCTTAATAATGGCCTACCATATGATTATTACAATATCTTTCTAACAATATAATAAGTTGAAATTGAAATAGCTTTAACATTTTTATTGGCCCCAATAACAACATATCATCTCAACAATTTTGATAAGAATTGTGAAAAAAGTTTGTATCCTTAGTTGATTCTATTAAAAATGATAAAGATCTGTAAGAAATTATTGTTGATGGATTAGGTGAACTAACCCGCAAATGGGCCCGATAAGTTTCTTGCATTATTATTGTTTTGGACATAGAACAATTATTGCTAAAGCAATGGTCTTAAATTTCCACTTTAGACCTTGGTAAGAAAAGCCACTCTAATTTGGCTTGGGCCCATCTAGTCTGTGTCCACATCATTAGACAGAGACTACACTCAGGACCATGAAATTATGAAACATGTTTATATAATGTAAGCATTATGTGGCAATCCTAAGGGTAGCACAGTTAATTGGGACCATCTTTTATGAAGGGGAAGTTATTAGTTTTAATTTTCTGTTCCCTTTCCCTTGGGACCATCTATATGTGTGTGTACTGTTTCCTCAAACAACAAATATATATATATATATATATATACATGTGTGTGTGTGTGAAAGAAAGATAAAGTAGCAGTAGCACACAAGGTTCTGGAATTTTAGCTGATTACATCTACTAGGCAGGTGGTCTTCACATTGAAAAATATAAAAAAAGAAAAGTCTAAAAAAGTAGAGAAGGAAAAGTAGATCTCTGCTGCCTTTTTTAAAAGATGGGTTCAGACCTAAAATTTAAAAACTAAGAAAGAAAAAGTACTAGCTCTCATTCCTACCATCATGGACATTCTAGCATGATTTTAAAAATCGAATCAGACCTACCAGTTCAACCGGTCCAATATAAACTATAAAACTGATGGTTCAACAGTAACAACTGCCGATTCAACCAGTAAAAATCGAAAACCAAATCATTTTTTGGTTCTTTGAACTTTTCAGTTTTTAAAACCATGTCCTAGCAAAAGTGAACAATAAACTCAGATATCAAGGCTATCCTTTTCTTTTATTTAGACATCTTTAATCTTTTTGAAGTTTGAACTATGAACCCCTCAAAGATTAATATAAAGGGTTTTTTTTTTTTTTTTTTTTTTTTTAAATTGAGTACAAAATCAGAGTGGTAGGTACCCACAATAATGTTGTCCCGCATTTGGAAATTTAAAGTTTGATAACAGTTTCCGTGGCACAATTTGTCAAAGCAAAAGAATGAAAAGGACTATTTTTACTGGGTGTAGCCCAATAAACTCATAATTTCAAAAATGACGGCCCACTATTAGACGTAGGAATTCAAATTGGGGCCCATTAGCCATCCAAAACGAATTGTCATCTATGAGGTCAACTTTTTTTTTGGTGATCCGAGAAAAAGTTAAAGAATCACTTTAATTTGTTCTGTTTATATCACGCAACAAATCAAGGAATAGGCCTTCCAAGAAAAAAAGAACTCGCTTTTTTTTTTTTCCACAATGGTTAAGTTTATAAGTTTTTATTCATTCTCATCCAGATGTATTATTGATGTCACTGTATTATCTTCACTCTACCATTCACAACTTACACCTCAACATTGGTCAAATATTTTGTGAAAATTGGTGAAGAAAATCTAGTGACAAACAACTTTTGTACCAATAATTCTAAGCTAGTTGACTGTGAGTGAAGAAAATCTAGTGACAAACAACTTTTGTACCTTAATTCTAAGCCGGTTCATTATGATTGGTAGATTCATCATATTGTGGCAAAAGTTATAATCAATTGTATGATTTTGGAAAAAATTGAAATTAGTGACTCTAAATTTATTGAAAAACAAAATACTAATATTAGGATTAGTTTAAAATATCACGACAATTTCATAAAATTTCTAAATTAGCATACCAACTCACACATGAGCCCACTATAGTCTCCCATTTATATTTTTGTTTAATGCTAATTTGAGAATGTTGTAAAATTAAAAGGGTCATGTTAACGGGTTCTCTTAAGGCAATTGTTAATAAATCATTTTAAAAAGTTTTAACACCACTTTTATAATAAATAATTTTTTTTTACTTTATTATTTTTCTATAAAATATTTTTAAAAATAGTTCTTAAATCAGTACCCTTAGGCTATGGTTAACATTTCCCAAATTAAAATTAAAATTATTGTGAATTTGTTTTTGTCTTTGACTCCTTGGCATTACTAGAGAAAACAAAAACAAAAACAAAACAAAACAAGAGACAGTAAAGTTATCTTAACAGGGACTACAGGTGTACTTCCATCACAGACACCTTTATCACCGAAAGATTCATGAGAAACTGAAATCAAAGAAATTCAATTTTCAAAATATGTGTGAAACAGATGTAACCCTCTTTCACTAAGGTTCAAAGGCACATGGATTTGGTGTAATGAATGAGAATGTGTGTGACACGAAATTTCCTCACAACCCACTGCATCTAAAAGACTCATTTATGGTCATGATTTAATGGACCTCACTCTGTATGACCCAATCCACTCTGGCTATTATAACTGGACCGTCAATAACACCTAGGACCCACCAATGGTTTTGATTCTGAAACTGACGGCTAAAAAGGCAATCAACTTATTTTTGATGAACACAAAGAAAGCAACTGTTCAATACTCATATTCATGATTCATGAATTGGAAAAATGATATACTTCCATAGTTCCATTCCATGTGCCTTTGTAGACAAATTGAAATATAACAATTCTGTTTTAGACTCACCTAGCTGTCATGCTTTTATGTTTCTTCTTTCTGGTATTTATGTGTTCAAATCTACCGACTGGTGTCACGTGACTCATGTCAATTCTTACATAAATTTTGGGGGTCCCCAAAATTTATGAACACAGTGATAGTACATAAAACCAGCTATTTTCTTTGAAATTTAAATGCAAGAGGTTGCTTTCGATGATTTTATTTTGACTTTGAGAGCCTACAAGGCTACAACTTTTTAAAGTATTAAATTTTAAAAAATATTATTGTTTATGTTTTGTTAATCTTTACAACTACATATTTAAATATTATTGCCTTTGATATTTATTGATTTTATGTTTTGTTTATATTTAAGTTTTTTCAAGATAACGAAATATAAATGAAATAAATTAATAAAAATAAGCTCATCAAAACATTTTTTTTTTGGCAAGAAAATGTGAATTTCACATGAATTTACTGCTTTTATTATGTAACGATAAAAATTCTACACTCCTACTCCTACACTTATTGTTCCTTTGAATTTTGAATCTCATGGTTTCTACTTTCTAAAACTAGTTGTTGTCTTTGCCTTTTGTATTTTTGGCCAGAAAACTGTCTGCCTTATGTTTTCAATTTGGATGACAATATCATTTGTGGAACAGTCAGAATATATGTCTATGAGTATGGGAATTTAAAATGTTTAACAAGCAGAACATGTGCAGCTCTAACTAAAATCTCATTATGAACACTTGGATTATGAGTAAAGGAAACTAAAAATAAGGCAGAGAACCAGGAAAAAATTAAAGAGGAAAAAGTAAAATTTGAAGAACATACCTATTTCAGAAGCTGCTAATCGAACATAGAGATCTTGGCCGCTGCCTTCTGCATACACCCTCAAGTCCAAAAGCTCACCAGTCCAAATCACACACCCATCAACTCCTTGACCAGTAATCTGATAGTTAGCATAAGCAGTACAAGAACAATTCTTCAAGCACATTTCCTGACACTCAGTAAGACTCATGGACTTGTTCACAAAAGCAGTTGTACTGTCTGGCAACTTCATATTGTTCAACGGCAAGAATTTGTCTTTCTCACAATCCAATGATGTGTTTCTTACACACCCATCAGAGCCATCTCTCAAATTCCATGCTTGCAAATTCTTTGGTGCAAAACCTTTCACACACTTGCATATTGGTGACGCATTTGTGTCACACATTCCATACGGACCACATGAACTATAGTCATCACATTGATCTTTAGGAGCATACCAAAATAAATTCCACAATTGGCTACTTTCAATCCACACAAATCGTTGAAGATACCCGGTTGAATTCATAATCAAACGAGAAATCAGAGACGCATTTTTTTCTGAAAATGAATAATATACCTTATGTTGATCATTAGCAAACTCAAAACTGAGACCATCCAGAGGCTCCATTTCAGGTACCCCACTAAACCTTAGCCCATTCCAAGGCCCACTTCTATATACTGGTTCTTGATTGTGCCACAAAAAGATTTCTGGGAATCCATGGAAATCTAGCTTGAAAGAATATGCCCCAGTTGAAGGGTCATTTGGGTTATTCCATGAGGTTAAGTACCGATCCATATTGGCGTCTAAGTCCCACCCTAGCTTCATGCCTGGTAACAAAGTGTCCGTAGGATAATCAAAGCTTTGCCAGAGATACTTATCTGTGTTGCTCTCTTCTCTGACTACAAGATTCCCTGAATCTAAAAGCTGCACAACTGGATTTACAGCTTGTGTTTGATTTGAGGACCAAAATATGGTCCCAGATTCATTGACAACAACGATGCTTCCTTGGTCACCAAACTTGAAGGTGTTTGATGGGTTTGAAAGTGGGCTGTCTCTGTTTGCAACCCAAACAAAAGTTGTAACTGGGATGTTCTTGTACCATATTCCAAAGTACCATCTTGAATTGTCAGGAGTGAAGAAACCTAGCTCAAAAACCTGTGCTGGAGATGAGACAAGGGTGCGGTTGTTTGTGAGAGATTGAGTTAAAGTTAAGGTGTCAACAGAGAAGGCTATGGTGGGGAAGAAAGTGAGGCAGAGAATGGTGAAACAATGGAGCTTAGTGATGTCTCTCATTGTTCAGCCTGGGGAGTTTTCCTCTCTGAAACTGAAAGCATTTGGGTTGGGGTGTGGTATTTGGTTTCTTCTATGTTGTTGAAGGCTTTTGGTTTTGTTGGATAGTTAGAAAAGAAAGCTGAACATATTGACCTTTGCCTTTCTTGTCTGTTCCTTCTTTTGAAAGAGCAATTATAAAATGTAATTACAAAATATAAATAAATAAAAAAATACACGTTTTTATACTGGTTTGGACTTAAAAGTACAACTTGGCCGGCATTGAAATGGTTTTGCTAGATCATATCATAGCTAAAAGATGACCTGGTTGTTTTTATTAATGTTACCTAACTATTTTTTTCCTACACATTGATAAATTATTGGAGGTGTTAAGTTGTGAGTAGGACAAGAACATTTTCACATGGCTTTACTAAACTTTTATCATGCGCTAATCATAAATATACCATTTCAACTGTGAATTTTATGTCACTAAATTTCTTAAATTTATTTTGCCCTTTTTGTTATTGTTAAAGGCGGTAATTTTAATATAAATGTTTTTTTGTTTTTTTTTTTGGGGGGGGGGAATACTTTGGGTATAGGTTGGTTCAATTGTCAAAGTGTTTTTTTTTTTTTTTTCTTTTTGGTTGTTGGCTGTTGAATAACAGAATAAGGGATTTTGCTGAATCTAAAACTACATATCTATATGAGGAAGAAAGCTTTAGGGAAAGAGGACTGTATAGCTTCTAGAATTATTGGACTTCCAATGAAATTGAAACAAAACAAAACCAAAAAATATATAGATATTTGTAATTCTAATTTTTTTATGAGAGAATTTTATTTATAATATGAGTAATGCTAAGAATACAATTTTTACCGCAACTTTTGTCACAATTTGTTCACGTGACAAGTGTTAGTGAGTGATGGAATTGTGGTCCTAACATTTTCTTTATAATACTGCACATGGTTGCAAATGATATGGCCTTGGATCATATAAAGAGCTAGACCTACTTTGAGGTTCTTTTTTAGGCATAGACATGGAATATGCTTCAAATGCCAATGGGTTTTAAACTTTTAATATAAACTAGTCGCTAACCCGTGCTACGCACGGGAAAGTTTGGCAATTTTATTTTAATATATCATACGTATTTGTTTTCTTTATTAAGTACTAATAAATCAAAAAATGTCAATTAATTTTATATTAACATGATATAATATTATATATGTTATCTCTAGAGTATATATGAAGAAATAAATTAAGGTTAATAGTAACTTGAGGGATATTTCATAGGTTCATATAACAATTTCCACATTAAAATTACAATAATATAACAACAAAAACTCACATACAAATAAATACAAAAATAATTTGTTTGTGCTTGTATGCTTCCACTTCTCATGGATGGAAATTTTCATTACTGTATACGGTCGTATCTCTATATTGCTGTACATTCTGCAGAGGGATTGTATTTTTTTATGACGTAGTCTCATTTTTCACCTCAAGGCAAAGTTAAACATGGCCCCAAAGAGCAACAAAAAGTTGTTTTCAGGCCCTTAGCAGTGTTCTTTCTTTTCTATGGTACCCTAGATACTCCCAAAAGTGAAGCTTATATGCCTTGAAAAAGGAAATAACTTATTAAATTCCTTGACAATAACAAACAATACAAAGACCTCCCTATAAAAATGTCCACTTAACAAAATAATAATCATATTCTTTAGTTTCACTAATCCGTAGTTGAAGAAAAGTGAGGTTTTAATATTAGAGAAAATACATTTTCCACCAGTTTCTTCCTTCACCCTTTTAACAAAATCCTCCATCTTGTAATTGATGCAAACATTAGCTCCACGATCCTTGCAAACAGCTAATTTTTCATCATTCCCTGCCAAACACAATCTAAAATATATTATATATGGAAACTAAACTTATGCGTGCATTAAAAGAAAGGTGATATTGGACTATCAGCAACAATATTGAATTGCAAATGTACCAATACTCCCATGAAAATGAAGTTTTAATATTCATCCGTTATGCATTGGAGGTACCATATATCATACATAGTTGTTAATACTATCATCAATCACATATATTGTCTAACTTCTCTTATCACAGATATTTCAGATTTTGTGGGGAGGGGGGGGGGGGGGGAATTAAAAGAGAAAATGTGTTTTTATTTATTTATTTAGAAAGAGCTACAACGGAAACCTTCTCGGGTGGACCATGTTGTCCTTTATTTTATGGTTGTAGTCAATGAAATCAACACTAAGCAAGCAAGAATTTTAGTTCAAGTTGACCAAATGATGTGTGTGAAGAGTTGCAAAAAAACATCTTTGAATGTAAAATAGGATTCCACTCATCATATCATAACTTAAAGATTACTTCCAAACAACTCTGTTACCTTAGTGAAGTCGGCAACAGAAAGCATAGCGATGTGAAGATCTATTGGCATATTAGAGACTTGCAGAAGAATTTAACTTGCCATTTTCTTTATGCCTAACATCATAAGGAGAAAAACATGACTTAACATACAAAGAAAACAGAAACTTGGAAAGAGAACAACTTTTTGATAAAATAGTATTAAAATTACTACAACTTGAATCCACCCAAAAATTACACCCATGACAAACTAAACACTTTACAATTGAACAGATACAACATAGCCTCCTCTAATAATACTTTGCCACTAAACACCCTTGCATTTTTCTAAATCCAAATATATATAGGCAGCCCAAGCCAACTTGAATAATGAGGAATTACATTTAGGATGTAACCAACTGAGATTTGGGGACTAATTTGTACATGAGTTTTGAAATCTGACATGATTTATATTTATTTATAAACCAATAACCCACAGATTCGAACAAAAAAAAATCTTAAAAATTATTAATTTCAAGAAAATTTCTAAAATTAGAATGTAGCATAGAACCAAGAATTCACAATCCAAACATAAATCAAAAGGTGTGGGAATGAACACATTAGATAGTCCAAACAATTATATTTCTAGTATTCAAAACCAAGAAAACATATCCCCAATCTGCATAATGCAAAAATGCACACCTCAAGTACAATGTCTAAGATATTTATGATTATTGTGATAAATGAAAGTAAATAAACATAAATACAGAACTTAGTGGGTCATCATCTAGTTTATGACAGTTCATCTATACTATAATCTCAACACTTGTATAGGCTTGTAAACTAACATAAGTGCAATAATGTCAAGTAAAACCAGTTGCTTTTAGAGGCCTTTTGTCGAACACCTAGCAGATATAACCAAGAAATAGAACTTGGTTAATCTAGAGGTGCTATAATAGAGGGAAGCAATATTTCCAAAACCTAAAGAATATTTAGAATAATGGAATCTACAAATTAGAAACATATTGATACCTCCTATTAGAAGCAATAAGATGTTGATCTTCACTATTTACATCAATAGAAGAATTGCTAAGCATGAAAAGCCATAAAATGTTGGCTTCAAGAAGATTTATATGCTTATATAACAGTGATGGTGAACAACAGAAAAGACTAACTGTTATAATAGTGCTTTTTTTTGCTTTGCTTTTGCTTCTCTATTTCATTAATAGACATGATCTCTATTTCAAGTAATTCAGCCTCAACATTGCAAGTGAAGGCTGTGGCCAACCCTAGGAGTATATTTCTACAGGGAGTAAGGGAATCAATTAAGATAGCCCATTTTATCAACCAAAAAAAAAAATAAATAAATAAATAAAGATAGCCCATTCAGTTGCACACTCTATTGTCTTTGCATCTTTGTACTACATCAACCCCTCTAATTCAAAAAGCCTGAAATTTTCTTTCAAAATTATATACCAAATGGCTAAGATCAAGTCCAAGTTCAATGTCAATCCCACAACCAATACTC